>JAWNMV010000663.1:0-570000 GCA_035043635.1 Drosophila rellima
TTATATTTATATTTATATTTATATTTATATTTATATTTATATTTATATTTATATTTATATTTATATTTATATTTATATTTATATTTATATTTATATTTATATTTATATTTATATTTATATTTATATTTATATTTATATTTATATTTATATTTATATTTATATTTATATTTATATTTATATTTATATTTATATTTATATTTATATTTATATTTATATTTATATTTATATTTATATTTATATTTATATTTATATTTATATTTATATTTATATTTATATTTATATTTATATTTATATTTATATTTATATTTATATTTATATTTATATTTATATTTATATTTATATTTATATTTATATTTATATTTATATTTATATTTATATTTATATTTATATTTATATTTATATTTATATTTATATTTATATTTATATTTATATTTATATTTATATTTATATTTATATTTATATTTATATTTATATTTATATTTATATTTATATTTATATTTATATTTATATTTATATTTATATTTATATTTATATTTATATTTATATTTATATTTATATTTATATTTATATTTATATTTATATTTATATTTATATTTATATTTATATTTATATTTATATTTATATTTATATTTATATTTATATTTATATTTATATTTATATTTATATTTATATTTATATTTATATTTATATTTATATTTATATTTATATTTATATTTATATTTATATTTATATTTATATTTATATTTATATTTATATTTATATTTATATTTATATTTATATTTATATTTATATTTATATTTATATTTATATTTATATTTATATTTATATTTATATTTATATTTATATTTATATTTATATTTATATTTATATTTATATTTATATTTATATTTATATTTATATTTATATTTATATTTATATTTATATTTATATTTATATTTATATTTATATTTATATTTATATTTATATTTATATTTATATTTATATTTATATTTATATTTATATTTATATTTATATTTATATTTATATTTATATTTATATTTATATTTATATTTATATTTATATTTATATTTATATTTATATTTATATTTATATTTATATTTATATTTATATTTATATTTATATTTATATTTATATTTATATTTATATTTATATTTATATTTATATTTATATTTATATTTATATTTATATTTATATTTATATTTATATTTATATTTATATTTATATTTATATTTATATTTATATTTATATTTATATTTATATTTATATTTATATTTATATTTATATTTATATTTATATTTATATTTATATTTATATTTATATTTATATTTATATTTATATTTATATTTATATTTATATTTATATTTATATTTATATTTATATTTATATTTATATTTATATTTATATTTATATTTATATTTATATTTATATTTATATTTATATTTATATTTATATTTATATTTATATTTATATTTATATTTATATTTATATTTATATTTATATTTATATTTATATTTATATTTATATTTATATTTATATTTATATTTATATTTATATTTATATTTATATTTATATTTATATTTATATTTATATTTATATTTATATTTATATTTATATTTATATTTATATTTATATTTATATTTATATTTATATTTATATTTATATTTATATTTATATTTATATTTATATTTATATTTATATTTATATTTATATTTATATTTATATTTATATTTATATTTATATTTATATTTATATTTATATTTATATTTATATTTATATTTATATTTATATTTATATTTATATTTATATTTATATTTATATTTATATTTATATTTATATTTATATTTATATTTATATTTATATTTATATTTATATTTATATTTATATTTATATTTATATTTATATTTATATTTATATTTATATTTATATTTATATTTATATTTATATTTATATTTATATTTATATTTATATTTATATTTATATTTATATTTATATTTATATTTATATTTATATTTATATTTATATTTATATTTATATTTATATTTATATTTATATTTATATTTATATTTATATTTATATTTATATTTATATTTATATTTATATTTATATTTATATTTATATTTATATTTATATTTATATTTATATTTATATTTATATTTATATTTATATTTATATTTATATTTATATTTATATTTATATTTATATTTATATTTATATTTATATTTATATTTATATTTATATTTATATTTATATTTATATTTATATTTATATTTATATTTATATTTATATTTATATTTATATTTATATTTATATTTATATTTATATTTATATTTATATTTATATTTATATTTATATTTATATTTATATTTATATTTATATTTATATTTATATTTATATTTATATTTATATTTATATTTATATTTATATTTATATTTATATTTATATTTATATTTATATTTATATTTATATTCTATATTTATATTTATATTTATATTTATATTTATATTTATATTTATATTTATATTTATATTTATATTTATATTTATATTTATATTTATATTTATATTTATATTTATATTTATATTTATATTTATATTTATATTTATATTTATATTTATATTTATATTTATATTTATATTTATATTTATATTTATATTTATATTTATATTTATATTTATATTTATATTTATATTTATATTTATATTTATATTTATATTTATATTTATATTTATATTTATATTTATATTTATATTTATATTTATATTTATATTTATATTTATATTTATATTTATATTTATATTTATATTTATATTTATATTTATATTTATATTTATATTTATATTTATATTTATATTTATATTTATATTTATATTTATATTTATATTTATATTTATATTTATATTTATATTTATATTTATATTTATATTTATATTTATATTTATATTTATATATCTAAGTTTAAATTGAGAGTGAGCAGGAGAGTGATAGGGGGAGAGGGGGACAGATTAATCGCGATTAGATTAGTTATGCTCACCTAACCAGAAACCGTCGGCGGCAGCTTGAAAAGGAAAGTGGGCGGCAATGAAAAGGGAATGGGAATGAGAGAGGGAAGAGGGATGTGGGATGTACTTAGTTCTGTTGGAATGAGGTGAGGTGAGGTCAGGTGCATAATTATGGTAAGAGAGGGGTGGGGGAGGGGCTACTTTGCATACGTGGAAAGAGTCGGGGCTTTTGTGCGCGTTTCGCATAATTACGCGCAGACTCAATTCTAAACTTAATTAAGATTATTACAGTATTGCCAGGAGGAATGAAGCAAGATGAGCAGGTGGGGAGGGGGTGCAGAGAGTCAGGTATGGAGGGGAGGCGGGAGGAAGGAGTGGAAGGGGGCCGTGTGTGGAGACGCGCAAAAATGCGTTCAGGCGGCCGTAACTAATAATCGCGACCATGCAAAGCACTTGAAAGAATTGAAGAGCCAAAGAATTGAGCAACTGAAGACTAAGACAAAGAGAGAGAGAGAGAGAGAGAGGGAGAATGAGAGAGGGAGAAAACCTGAGCCTGGGATGAAGTTTAACCTGACAATCAGCACGCAATTGCGAAATGTTTCTGCCTAATAGAATTTCTCGTGCGCGTTTCGCATGCAAATTCAAGTTGAGAAATTGCTGGTAAATTATAAAAAAAAGCTAATTTCATATTTGTTGTGCTTGTGTGTGTGTGTGTGTGTGTGTGTGTGTGTGTGTGTGTGTGTGTGTGTTGTGTGTGCATTCAAGCTGACAGCGACAGCAGTTGCAGTTGCACTCTTTAATAGAAATAATTACAGCTGCTGCCATCGGTTGTTGCTGTCGTTGTTGTTGCTGTTGTTGCATGAAATGTTGCACGGCAACATGTTCGCAACATGCTGATTATCACACGCATTTAAATGGGCCCCGTCGCTTGCCGCTTGCCGCTTGCCGCTTGCAACATTTGCCTTTATGATCGCAACATGTTCGCACATCGTAATTTAACTGCGACTCGCTGCAACATGTCTCATAAATTTGATGGCCAATTATCGAAATTGCATTAGATGTGCGTAATTGCGGCAACTGGCCACAGTAACTTGCCACAGCCACAGCCACAACTATACACTGAGCGAAAGAGCCGAAGCAATACAAACTATTGACAGTGACTCGAGATTCTCTTCGAATCATTCAAAAGAATACAAATGTCTATCGATATATTTTTTTTAGTAACAAATCTATCGATGCATGACAACATTTGCTCATCTCTGTCATCTGACAGACATGTGTATATAGTCGTATATCGGATAAATAGTTTAGGAAAACTTTCTATAAATGTGTTCACAACTGAAGCTGTGGAATATAAAGGAAGAGCTCTCAAACTCTTGAGTAGATGCAATTGATTTTCATTGTATGTAGATCTAATTTAAATTAAAACTTGACGTAAAAACATTTGAACACTAAAAACTATTAAGAAAGTTGACATTTATGAAGCATATGAAAAAGTTGAGTTCATTTCTTGAAGTGTATCCGTGATTGAGTATCCAGGTTGCACGGTCCTGGCAACATGTGGCTGCCACACACGTTCAGAGCCCATGTTCAATTAACACTTATGTAGGCCTCGAGTACCTGGTACTCGGTACCTGGTACCCGGTACCCGGTACCCATTTAACATGTGGGCTATTTTTGATTTCAAATTTACAGCCTGCTAATTGTATGCAACTCGGGGGCAAAAAGAAGGCTCTGAATGAATGGAATCTTGTGTCCTTAATCACACTAGCCAGATTAGTTGGCAATTGGCCAGTGATTTGCTTACAGGCTGATCTAGTTTAAGACGGAGAGAGAGGGAGTGAGAGAGAGAGAGATGATCATAAAGGGAAGTCTAGGGGAAAAACTACTCGGTTTGCCTTTCATTATGCAATCAGAAAGATTTCAATACATCAAAATATGCACACAACAGTAAAGGATATTCAACTCATAGATACCCTATAGCAATTAGCAACTTTGAATTCCATCAACTATAGCTTCAGATTTGAGATTAACACAAAGCGATTGTTGGATAAATAAAGTAAAACATTTGCAAATTAGTTGCAAATAATAATTTTTTTAATGAGCTTGGACTTACAAAATTCACTGTCAGGGTGGAAAATGCGAGTTTCAAATAAAAGCTTAACTTATGTATGTTAAATATCCATTGAACTAGATTATTCTTAATTTTAAATTAAAATATATCAAAATTAAAACCTTAATTAATATGTGAAAATGAAAATGCCGACAAAATCCAACATTTTATTCGAAGCAAAAGAAAAAAAGGTTTTCCAATGACAATTACTGGATATCGGTGCTGGATATCATTACAGGGCATCTATCTAGTCGGGCATTGTGGGAGAGCTGCAACTTCCCATGCCGCTGAGAGGCGAACATCGTTTCGCTAGTTTATTCATTAGGTTCTGTGGAAAAACGTGTTTAATTTGTGACAAAACGTAACGAAATCTTTTATTTTATTTTTTTTTTTTGCCAGTTGCAACGTCTTGTGGCAGCGTCGTCTGTCTGTGGCACACAGACCTCATATCAGTGGCATCTCTCAGTCTCAGTCTGCGTCTCCGTCTCCGTCTCCGTCTCCGTCTCGGGCCAGGGCAATGGGCAATAAAAATTGCCAGTTGGGGGCAACATGCTCCCCCTCCTCCTGCCCCTCTCTTTTAGGATGATGCGTAATGTTGCGTTGCACAAATTAAAAATAAGAAAAAAAAACGAGATTAGTTAGTTAGTATATACATATGTGTGTAGCTCGAAAGTAAAGCCCAAACTGAGACTTAAACTAAAACTAAGACTTCAACTTCAACTTAAACTGAAACTTAAACGGAAAGCGACCCCGACTCCAATTGCAATTGCAATTGCGATTGCGACTCCGTGTGGCTGCAACTTCGACCTGTTGCAGATGTCACGACGCGCATTGTCAAACAAGCTGCAAAAGCAAAAGCCAAAAGCAAAGTTGGCAACATTTTTGCCTGGCAGCAGCCAAATTGTAACATAAATAGACTTCAAGTTAGTTAGCCAAAAGGCTCCAAATGCGCATGCGCAGCGCCAACAACAACAACAGCAACAACAACTTGCAACAACAACAACAATGTTGTTACTGTTGCTGCCGCAGTTGTTGCTGTTGTTGCTGTTGTTGCTGTTGTTGCTGTTGTCGTCGTCGTCGTCTCGTGGCGACCATGAAAAACGTGACATTTTTATGTTGCAAACTTTAAATCTTTCATATCAGAAAATGAAATGTTGCAATGCAATTGACTGCAACAACAGCGACAACAACAGCAACAACAACAACAACACCAACAACAACAACAGCGTTGACTTTTTGTTGCGCGTGCGCTGCGCTGTTGTTGTTGACATTTCGCTGCTGTTGCAGCAGCATCAGCAACAATTGCAACAATTGCAACAACAGCAACAACAACAGCAGCAACAGCAAGAACAACAATCTTGTGCACATGTGCAACTCGCATTTGTTGTTGTTCCTGTAGTTGCTGTTGTTGTTGTTGCTGTTATTCTCCTCCTACTTCAGCCTCCCTCCCTCATTGCTGTTGCTGTTGCTGTTGCTGTGGTTGGGCCAACTTTTGTTAGCCTCTTCCAGTCTGAGAATTGAGTTAGTAACTTGACAGTCAACGCAATTCTCTTTCTCAATCGCAATCGCATTGCGAGACGTTTTTAGTGAAATCAAATCAAGTCAAATCATAAACAAGTATTTTGAAACCCAGTTAAGCAACCATTAAATATACTATTAATAGGTAATAAAGAAAGATACATACAGAGATGTTGACTAAGTTTGTTCCCATTAGCAGAGTCTAAAATTGAGTTTGTTCAATCCTGCGAATTTGACTCTTTTATAATGCTAACATAGAATAAAAGTCGTATAATTGTAATTAATCAAATACAAATAGAATTTATAAAGATGCCAAAATTGTACGGAATGCATGTAATTAAATAATTAAACTTGATTATAATAATAAATTAATTAATACGAATTTTAAATTATGAAACACATGTAACTAAACACTATCCAAACCTTCTCGATATTAGAAAAAAAGGGATTGAAGTTTGGGTTCTACATTTAAATAAGTAGTGTTCGAAGCCAAATTCTGTATTAAGCAAGCCAATTTATATGCCTGCACATTTATATTAAGCCAAAGCGAGAAAACTTATCAAGATATTGAGTGAATTAAAGCTAAAGTTCGCTAAAGTTAATTCGATTTTTCAATGTTCATACATACATATAAGTTTAATTTAACATATAGTTTCTCTTTTCAATAGTTATCAAATACCTTATTTAGACATTTGATCAAATAGCCCTTGAAGTTGTACAGATATTTGTATTCTCAATTGTATTCTCCCTAGAAATGCAAGTTGTTATTATGTCAAATATATAGTATATTTCGGATATAGATGATTATTAGTCTTGAACACACATATTTTTGCAGTCAGATCGCAATAAAGCTGGCGCCTTGACTTCTATCTATATTTTGTGGCCAACATCTCATCCAGTCCTTTGCCACCTTGCAACGTGTGTATGCAATCGTAGTTGCTAATGCCACAACTTCCGTTGCATTGATTAGCAATTCAAAGTGCGGCAAATTCAACAGTATTTGTTTTTTTCTCTTTCTCTTTCTTTTTCTTGTTTCTTTCGCTGCGAATATTTCTTTTATACACTTGAAAAGTTTTTTTCTTTCTGGGTTTCGTTGCAAAACATTGTCACTGCAGATGTTGATGTTGTTCTTGTCGGTTGATGTTGTTGTTGTCGGTTGTTGTTGTTGTTGTTGTTGCGGGTGTGGCTTCTAATTTATGCGCGCGTTTTTGTTTATTGCGGCACACGGCGCACACAGTGCAACAGCCATCACCCTCTTTTCGGGCTCCCTTTTTATCCTTCGATTTTGGAGTATATGGTCCTTCCCCCTACCCCTCCTGCAGCTGCCCCTCTGTCACAATATACCCCCCCCCCCCCTCAATGCGGCAGGCAATCGCGAGCGGTCAGCAAACTGCGAAGGCAACGCTGTTCGATTTTGGTTGGCTGTTGGCTGACATCGATGCAGCACATACACACACACACACACACAGGAACACACTAATCGACATGCATATACACACACATGCACATACATACATACATACATACATATATACGCATGCAGATGCGCAACGTCAGCTGCCCACATATGTATGCTATGCTTTCTTTTGCTCTTCGCTTGCCCTCCTCTCCCACTCCCACTCCCAATCCCTCTTCCTCACATTCCTCACATTCACACACACACACACACACACATATATGGATACTACAAAAAACGGCAAAAGGAAATTCTTTTTAATTACTCTCGTTGTATATTTCTTTTTTTGCCATGTTTTGTTTTAACCCGAGTGCAGAAAAATTCGATTTTTGTGTAGGCAGCGCGCAGGACGAGCACAGGACAATGAATGGGAATGGGAAGGGGAAGGGGAAGGGAAACGAAGTAGATGGAGAGGAGGAGAAGCAAGGAACAAGGAACAAGGAAAAGGACGAGGAGAGGAGCCGTGTGCTCTGGAGAGCTGCTGCTCCTCTGCAGTGGCAATAATTCGATTAGTGTCCGTGTCTATTTTCAGGCCCGTGAGTGTAGGCGTTCTAGCCAAAGCCCCAATCCAAGACAAGCTCAACTCTCTACCTTCCCTTACCTTTCGACCCCCCCGCCCCCCCGCCGCCTCTCTTTCCTGCCCTTCACCAGCTCTGCTCCCACTCTTGTCACGCCCCTCTGCACTTTAACAATTTTCTGCTAGTTTTAGTACACTGATAAAAATGACTGCTTTCTAAACATTTCTCGTACTGCTCTAGTATTTTTTTTTTTAATTTGAAATTTTTTTTTGTTTTACTTTGAATAAATTAAAAATAATTAATATCAGAATTCAGACTTTTTGACTATTTTTTTGATTACACATAGAAATACACTGGTTTCTTAAATCAAGAGTATTTATATATTCGTCTTAAATATTTTATATTTCATCTTTAAACTTGACATGAAAAATGCAAAACTGATCTTACAATTTTCACTTTTTGACGATTTGTTCAGTTACAAAAAAAGATAGTAGACATTGTGTCTTACACATAAGACAAATTTAAAGAAAATTTTAAAGCAAAATAAAAAATAATGTAATATAATAATATTTAACAATAATTGATCTCGCAATTACGATGTTTCTGCTCCTTTTAAAAAACAAGCATTTGATTTTGGATAATTTTTTGATCAGTGTGCAGTTGTTGTTTATTTTGTTGTTGTCGTTGTTGATGTTGCATGCTGCGCTGTGTGGCACAGCGAGGACATCAACAGCGCCTGGACATTGGTCATCATTCATCAAAGTGAAATGTTGATTTAGTGCGCTGTGTGGCAAGTGGCAGCGGGTGTGGCAGGCAGTGTGGCAGGCAGTGTGGCAAGTGGGGCAGGCGGGTGGTGCATTTTGGTGGCTATCCTGGCGCCTGAGCCTCGTGGCGCCATTTTCAGCTTCTCGTTTCTTCCATTCTCTTATCGTGTCTGCCGCTGCCGCTGCCGCTGCCTCTGTCTTGTGTTTCTCTGCTTCTCTCTTTTTATCATTCTATTTTTCTACTTGTTTTTGCATCGTGTGTGATGAATTGATGCTGTTTATTCGACTGCAAACATAACCGGCATGTGCTGCAACCAGCAGCCATTGGGATCTGCATCTTTTGAAGCTTTTCCTTCACTCGTTTCTTCTCTGTTCCCCATTTTCTGTTTTACCCATTTTCTTGTACTTTTTTTGTGAGCCGTTGTTGTTGCTCTTCTTGTTCCTGTTGTGCTTTTTGATTAGCAAAAGGAAGCTCAAAAAAAAGAGGAGAATTAAAAAAATTCCATTCAAGTGGGTGGGTGTGTGTGTGTGTGTGTGTGTGTGTGTGTGTGTGGGTGTGTAGCTGAATAAGAACATGCAAATTCAGCTGCGAAGTAAGTCCAGTCGATGACTATAAGAATATCCTGGAAATGCAAAATAAAAATGTCGAGACAGAATTTATGGAGAAAAGTGGGATCAACGATATTTAAAAAAAAAAAAATATATCATCATGTGATGATAGAGAAGAAAATAGACAACAATTGAAATTTGATCAACGCAAATTTAGGGATAGAAGAGACTTTGAAGTTAATCTACAATTATCGATTGCCATCGATAGATAATCGGTAGAATATTAAATATTACATATTATTATTACAGGCTACAAATAATTTCAACACAAATTAATCAAATTAATAGTAATTTTGTGATATCGCATTTTTTATTCAAGCAAAGCAATGATAAATATGAATGTCTTAAATCTCTCAGTTTTTATTTTCTTCGCATATACCCGCTGTAAAGCTTCAATTCGAATTACAGGGTATGCAAATTGCATTTTTTTCGCAATGCAAAAAATTTCAGTTACAGCATGATTTTTGTGTGTGTTTTTTCCCCATTGCGCTCTATATGTGTTCCATGGGTCCTCTGTGTTGGCCAATCAAATAGCCGAGGCCCGCACAATCGGGGCGTGGCATGGGCGGCAATAAGCCCCTGGGCGGGGGTGGGGGAGAAACGCGTGAGTATGTGCCATAAGCCATATAAAGTCGGGCATGGCTTGGACGGACTCGGTGAGGACACTAATGATTGAGTTCCATGATTGTTCCATTTCTGATCTCCCCTCTGCCCACTCACCGTCTATTCTCTCCTCCATGTTCAGCCATCCCTTGGCCACTTTTGAGACTCCTTTGACAACACTGTTCACTTTTATTGTCGCATTCCTGTTAATTAACGGTCATGTCAATGTCATTTTCGGCATTCCTAAAACTTCAGGCAAATAAAGCGTATAGAAAACATGTGCAAACTATTTAACAGAAATCCAAATCATTTGTTCAACTATTTTTTTAGTTTTTGCTTTAATTCGAATTCAAGTTTCTGGGTGGAAATTTGTACCAACAACTTTGTCATAATTATTATTAAAATGTTTGAAACGATTTAGATGAAATTAAAACTGAAGTGCATACAGTTGTTATTGCTGCATCTAATGCATATCTAAAATTAAAAATAAACATATGGTAAAGTTAGTCAAATATCAAATACTTTTGAGCAAATACTTATATTGAAAGCCCGAAATCTTTTGTAGCCAAGACAAGAAATCCAAATATCTATTAGATAGATATGTATATATTATCTAACAACTGAGATTACGCTTTGAGTTTGCAATTTCATTTGTTCCTTCAAATTCTCAACCTGTTTTAGCGACGCTTTTATTTTATCTTGCTTTCTTATTTGATCTATTGACTATAGTTCAGTAAGTCAGCTGAGTGCAACTGGCAACTGGCAGCTTGCAACTTGCAACTTGCAACTTGCAACTCAGCTGAGTTGGCCCCCAATCTGGGCATTGTCAAAAGCCTGGCCAAGTGCCTAATTAAAGTCAGCTTTGCCTCATGATTATGATGACGATGATAATGATAATGATGATGATGAAGATGAAGATGACGTCGATGCCGCACAGCGTTTGTGGCAAGTTGAAAGCAACGTTGCAGCCGCTTAAATAAATTAAATTCAATATTAAGCGCAGCCATTGGGCGCCGCTGCCACAAAAATGTTCATAGCCAGCGATGACCTCTGTCAGTCAGTCAGCAGCAAGAACAGCAACAGCAACAGCAACAACAACAACAACAACAACAACTGCAACGGTAATCAGTGCCACATAACGCACAGGCCGCAAACTAAAACGCGCAACGCAAAAATCGTGCGTGCCCTTAAGACGCTCATAAAATAGGCAAACGGCGCTGGCCATGGCCACAAAAATGTTCTCCACTCTATCGGGGCCCAAAATAACAACAACAATAGCAACAGGAACAACAGCAACAACAACAGCAACAACAGCAACAACAACAACAACAACAACAGCAACAAGAAATGAATGTAATGTAAGCACAGAGATTGGCTACACTGATAAAAAAAAAAAAAAAAAAAAATAAAAAAAACTAATTTTTTTTTTTATTATTATAATGAACGATTTCAAATAGACAAATTATTGTGTCGGCTCATATTAAACTATAAAAAAAACATGTCAAAACAGAAACATTAACACACTTAAATATTTAAGAAAGCTAAGAAGTTTTTTTAAATCGAATTGTAAGAAATTTTGTAAAACTAATTATAACTTATTTTTAAATAATTGTAATGCCAATCATCGGATAATTAACAACTAAATTATGATATAAACTGTTTAATTAGCATGAGCCTTATTTGTTATTATTATTATTTTTTTTTTTTTCAATTACGACAACTTTATAAGACAAAGGAAAACTCACTGTTGCCTCTATTTCTATTAAATTATTTTATTTAACATTCTAGTGCTACAAGTTGTAAGAAATTTGTGATTATGGCACTAGACACAATATATTGTAAAGTACAGATTCTTTGATTGGCATTATAATAAGTTTAATATGTTCAAACTAACTTATAATTAGTTTTATTATTCAATTTGTATTAAAACAATATTCTTGTAACTTTTTCCGTTTGTTGAAGCATTTTTTAGACAAAAACTCGTTGATTAGAAAAAAACCGAAGTATTGCAAAAGAAAATATAGAAATGTTCTTTATTTTGGTTTCTTAAGACGAAAATTCACAGTGTGCACAATGAAACTTTTACTTTAAAACCGATTTGCTTTTTTTTTGTTCAGTGTAAGAATGTGAGGTTAAACGGAGAGCTGCAGTCAGACACAGGGAGAGAGCGAGTGCGAGAGAATGAGAGGGATGAGGGCAGGGACGGTTTGGGGGCAGCAGCGGGTTAGGCCTCTGCTGCGGGTTGGCGAGGGGGCGGGCAGGCGGGTGGAGGCGGGGCCCGACTGCACGTAAGGCACGACTTTTTATTATGCTTTACGTTCTTCGCGCTGGGGCCAACGGCGCCCACCCGCCTGCGCTTTTTGTCTCGGCCAAAGAATCTGGAGAAAATCTGTTTTGGCCATTGCCATTGCCATTGCCATTGCATTGGAATGCATAACAACAACAGCAACTTGGTAACAACAACGTGAGCAGCAACTGCAACAAACTGTTGCAACCACAAAGCGAGATAGAAAATAGTGCAGCGAATGTCATTCGCATTGCGCTCTCTTCGGTCAACTCGCAAGTTTATGGCGCCCGCAACGAAATTGAATTGTGCTTCCATATCTACATAGTATCGTATAAAGCAATGCATTCGCATCTGGATCGGGCCAACTGACCACGAGAGTCTCACTTCAAAGGGATCACAGCTTCATATTCAAAAGCTACAATTCGCTCAATAATTCATTTTATTGGTCGATTCGAGTTAGTCGATAGAAATAAAATGCCTATAAATAATTGTTATTTGTTACTCATTTAGCTATTGGAAATGCAGCGAGCCAACATTCAATTCATTCGCAGTTGTTGTTATCGACTACTTTTAATCGTTAAGAGACTGTACTCATTCTATAAGCAGAATAGCAATGTTAATATAATTAAAGAATAACGTCATAAGAAATTCCACTCCAGTCTATATTCCATATGATTATTAACATTAACAATCTACTCTAAGCTATAACATTATCATTATTACTTTTATTAATTTGTTAATTTATTATTATTATTTTTATTATTTTTATTAGTACAATTAATGTTCATTAGTTTTAAGATTATCGGTATTATAAATTAATATTACAAAGCGCTTTAATTACAAAAATCGATTTATTATTTTTATCAATATTATTTGGAATAACAACAGCATTTAAATTATTATTGACCTTGTCATTTGCATTAGCATTGGGTCGAATTAGAATTATTATTAGCATCGACATTATCATTAGCAAAACTCCATTTCTCAGTTGAATAATTTGTTTTCTTATTTAATAATAATAATTTAATTAATTTTGAATTGTAAATATTTTATATATGAAGTGTATATATGAGTATCTAATTTGGGATTCACTTCTTTCATATTTAATTTAAAATTTTGAATATAAGTCGAAAAACTGTCAAACTGTAAAGTTGAATTTGTACCTATATCTCTTAGTTACGGTCCATTGCATTGATATCAATTGAACGGTAATCGTTGGTAAAATACCAGCAGCTACTGTAAGCGCTACACAGCTGAGTACAGTTGCTACCAAAAGTCACGGGCCATAGGACTAGGGCAGCTAAGGACTAAGAATGACAAAAGGAGGTTGAGTTGAGTGGAGTTGAGGTGTTTTACGTACAACAAATGTGAATTTAGTTGCCACCGAAAAAGTGCATACAACCAGAAGGGACAAGTTCGGGACACGAGGTGAGTTGGTCGGGTAGTGGGAAGAAGAGGAGTAAGGGGAAAGGAAAAGGGCAAGTCGAGGCTAGGGGACATTCATTTTTGTTGCCGTTGGCTGTTGCCTGGCATTGTTGGTCCTTTGAGCATTCTTGTAATCCTGTCAGAGAGTGTGTTTATCTCTGTGTGTGTATGTGTGTCTCTCTGTGTGCATGTGTGTGTGTGTGTGTGTGTGCCGCGTAGGAGCTAGAGTCCTTGCATTTTATTTTCGTTTATCATTTATTTACTACTCAATTTTTCTACTACTTTAGTCGCGTTTCTCCCTCGTTGGGGGCAAGTTGATTTCGTATGCCAAGTAACGGCAGCTCAGCGCAGCAGCAGCAGCAGTTGTTGTTGCTGTTGCTGTTGCTGTTGCTGTTACCGTTGTTGTTGTTGCTGTTGTTGTTGGTGTTGCAGCTGTTGCAACAGCAGCAGTAACTGCTGCTTTTCTCTCACGCGACTTTATCCTTCAAATGTCCTTGCGTGCGTTACAACGCCTGCCCGTCCAGCCCTCGGTACGCCCGCCCGCCCGCACATTGCCGACCATTTTACGTGCCCCGTGCCGTGGAAGCAGCAGCAGCAGCAGCAGCAGCAGCAGCAGCAGTAACAGTAACAACAACAACGGCAGCTGTGTATTTTAATGGCTGCAGCGTCGCACGTCGAGAGTCCCAGCAGTGTTGCAGCCACACAGCCTCTGCCGCCGTCTCTGCCGCCGTCTCTGCCATCGTCTCTGCCTCAACAGCCTGCTGCTGTCCTTCTCTGCCTCAGCCACATCCCTTGCAACATGCATTCGAGATGGCGTTGCGTCCTGCTGCCTGCTTCATGCCTCTTGCCTCCTGCCCCTTGTTGCCGTGCTCGTCGCCATTTTAATTTCGCCTGCTGCACAACGTCGAATTTTCTAATCTTGTGCGGACTACGGCTCCCCAGTTGCCGACTTGCCTGTGTCCCCTCTCTCTTTGTCTGTCTGTCTCTCTCTCTCTCTTTCTCTCGCTTTCGCTCTCTCTCGCTCTCTCCTCTCATGCTGCTTCTGTTGATGCCCCAGCTTGTTGTTAATGCTAGCCGCAGCTTTTCGGCGCCAACAGCCAACAGCGTCCAGAGGTCGTTTAAAGGACTTTTGCCGCAGGCCTCGCTATGCGTTTCGGTCACCAGCAAAACTTCCTCCCCCTCCTCCACCTCCTTCCTTTAGTCACTCCTCACTCCAATGGCGTGGCATGTGGCCCCGTTTGGAGTGCGGCTGTTGCAACCGCCAAGATGGATGACGTGTCAGCTGGAATTGATGATGCCGAGCAAATGGCGGCTAACAAAATGGCGACTGCGACTGCGGCGCCAGCCCACACGGCGTATGAGTGACGGCAACGTGTTCAATGCTCTGCCAGCAACGTGCAACGTGCAACGTGCCACATGCAGCGTTCGCATTTCCTGCCGTGGATGCCACCTAAAGCTGCACATCAGGACGACACCAAAAAAGAAGCGCAAACTCCGCCAAATAAATATAAATAAATTCAACAGCCAGCGCTGAAATCAAGCAAATTAATCAACTGATAAAAAAATAATCATGCATTTCGTTAATTATTTATATTATTATTAATTATTTATTGATTATTTCAAATATTACACATTTCAAAAATAAAGCTTTTAAGAGATGAGTTTATTTAAAATTTATAATTCATAAGGGTTAGTGGGTCAAATAGACATACATAACTATAATAGTTAATTTAACAGCCTAAGTTTCAATGTGCATATAAATTTTATCTAACGTTTAGCTTGAAATTTATTAATTTCTACACATATTATATTAAAATATTTTTTCAATACTTATTAAACACTTTATTTACACATTGAGAAAAACGGGCCAAGAAATCTATTTAAACTAAATCAATCCCAATAGAAAAACGTAATATTGGGAAACGTAAATTAAGCCAAGGGTCTTTTAAAAATCAATTAAGCTTTCATCACGTTTATCAGTGGCAATGCATTTTATTGAAAAACAAAAATTGTTATAAATATTTAGGCAGGGTTATTTATAATGTTCGTCTTAATTAATTTGTAAATTACTTTTTTTTATTTGAAAAACTACTGAAATACATATTTGCATTTTGTTAGATTTTATATTGGGTTGGTTTGCAGCCACAACTGATGAAGTGCAATAAGTTATCATGCCCTTCACCCAAATGCCACAATACGAAGAGTATGCAAAAGAAGAATAAGAAGAAGGAGGTGATGATGAAGACAAAGAAGTAGAAGAAAAGTAACTGGACTTATGCACATCTCGAATACATTTACCGACAGAATCCAATCACAAATTGCCAACGACTCGTCGTTGTTATTGTTGTTGTTTGTTGTTGTTATTGTTGTTGTTATTGTTGTTGCCATTGTTGTTGTTGTTGTTGTTGTTGTTGTTGGTGTTGTTGACGCTGTTGACGTTGCTGTTGTCGTGGCCATGGCAGCGATAACACGCCGCAAGATTTGTTGTGCTTTGAACAGCGTTCACAACGCACAGTGGTGGCTAATTAAATTCCTAGAGTTCACAATGTCAAGTACTTAAACTCTTTTGTATTTTATTTTATTTTATTTCGATAATTTAGAATTTATAATTATATAATTAACAAGTCAGTAAATTCTTAAAAATCTTTCTTTTTTCTATAAAATCAAGCTTCTAACAAATAATTTAACGGACAATCAAATATAATTATAATATAATATAATATGTATATACAATATTTTATAAATATATAATTCTAATTTAAACGATAGATATTAATAGTAATTATAACAATGTAAAGTAGATTAAATATATTTAGACACGTTCTTTACATGTCTAAGTTATCGTATTTGGTAACTATTCAAAGATATTTTAAGCAAATTTTTGTTTTCAAAAAGAATTTGATGTCAAATTGGAAAATATATATTTTAGTTTATTTATATGCCCATTAAAAATCGTGCCTTGCACTTTATGGTTAGTTTAGTAATTTATAAGGAAATCTTTGGAGTAAAAAATAACATTCATGATTAATTATGTTAAGGGATTACAATGAACTCGCTCTGTGAACTTCATTGGTAGTGTCCACTGTGCAGCGTCTTATGCTTGAGCTGGACTTGGACTTGGACTCTTCATGTTGTTCGCCTTGCGGTTGTAGCAAATGTGGTTGTTGTTGTTGTTGTTGTTGTCAGTGCTGCAGTTGCTGCTGTTGTCCCGTTGTTGGCTGTAAACTCTCAACATGGTGCCATTCTGCTCGAGGCCTCGCTCCGCTCAAGACTTCAACATCAACTTGGTCTCGGACTCGAACTCGAACTCGGACTTGGACTTGGACTTGGATGGAGACTGTGACTGAGACTGAGACTCTGATTCCAACTGAGGCTCATGTTGTGCGCGCTTTTCACTCAGCTGGTGAGATTTGTGCCAGGAGACAAGTGCGACATGATGTTATGTGTCAACAGCTTAATTCGCAGCGCGAGTCGTCGCCTGCAACTTGTGGCACCAACTGGACCGAGGGCTGGTTCACTGAGAGTACGAAAGCCGAGAGTCGTTGCATGCACTATGGGCATGTGGCATGTGGCAACAACGTCGCTGTCGCCGTTGTCCGATTCCAATCTAAGCCAAGTTGAAGCCAACCCAAATCCAACAACAATAACAATAACAACAACAATCAACAATCAACAACTAGACAAACGCACTCTACACACAGCACTTTGGTCATTCAATTATTTATTATTTGACCAAGCCAACCAGCCTCACACTCTCTTCTCTCCCCTGCCCAAGGTGTGGCTTTTTCACCGGGTCAGTGAACAAACCAACCTAATGAACAAATAAAGCTAATGGCGTGACTTCAAATAATTAAATTAGAACTAAAGAAGACTTTAAGCCACATTCAAGTTTAACTTAAGTAAAGGAATCTTCGAATTACTATCAGATACATATTAGATATTGAGTTAGAGATTGAGATGAAATATACGCAATTATATACATACATATGTATATATAGAATAAAGACAATTGTTAAAGAATATATAACTTAAATATACAACTTAAAGTCCATTAAAAGTATGATCTGATAAAGTAATGAAAACATACGAATATCAACACAGTGCAATGATATTAAGATTAAAGTAAAATACATACTTAAAAAATATATAACAAAAAAAGTTACATTTTGAGGGTAAAGTATCTACAAAATTGTAAGTTTCTAAAATTATTTTAAATATCTTCAACGCACTGCAAAGAACCAAACAGCAGTTGTTGATCTTCTAAGTACTTATTGATATTGTTAAATCAAATAAAGAATATGTCATATCAAATTTCGCACTCCAGTTCGATTGCCGGTTGCAGGGTTGCCGTCAATCTGAATAATCATAGAGAAATCTCATGTTTTAGAGTTCCCATTCCGCAATCAATTTGGATTCTATCGTGTGACGTCACTTGATACATTCTTCTTCCGTGTCTAAAAATAAAACAATTTACAGCGCCGACGCCGCTGCCGACACATGAGCTGATAACGGACAATTGACAGCGGCAATGATCAAGCAGTCGTGGCCGAGTGGTTAAGGCGTCTGACTCGAAATCAGATTCCCTCTGGGAGCGTAGGTTCGAATCCTACCGGCTGCGAAGTGGAAAAATCCTTTTTTCTTCTATTTTTATTATGTAAGCTTCTTTAATTATTTTGTAATGTAATGAATATTTTCACAACATAAAACCATTAAGCTTCAACTTTCATCAAAAAATTCCGTTTTAGTGCCAAATACAATGGACCGACTTAATGGAAGTTAATGGAAGAAAAAAATATCAAGCTTTCTATCGTAATAAATATAATAAACATAATTTATAGAGATACTTGCTAGTATGTTGTCATTATCAAAATCAAAGGGATATCACAATCCTTAAACCAATGAAAAATAATTATTTTATCACAAGATTATATTTAATTCAAAGACTAATTTCATTTAAAATCATATTTCAAACTTGGACAAATAATAAAAGTGTGGTCTGATTAATTAGCTGTTGTTGCAGCCAAGAAAACCTCTTTCTTACAATTACAAGAGTCAATAAATTTAAGCAAATGGTAGCAATTATCATCTAATCATTTGTTGATTTTAAACTGAACGCTTTGATCAATACCCTGAGAATTGAGCCTAATTAGTTGACTGACTTTTTCCCACGCCCACGCAAGTTAAAGAGCATCTCCAACTCCAACTTAAAATCCAAATCCAGCTCCACGTTCAAGTGGAGGACGAACACGAAGTTGAAGACGAAGTCGCACTTGTCTGACTCTGGTCTCTGGTCTCTGGTCTTGTGTCTCTTGTGTTTCAGTGTCTGTGGCCATGGACTGATCGAAATGATCTATGGGCCAAGGCACAGAGCATCATGCTCTGTGGTGCTGTGGTGCGGGTTGCGCCACCAAATTTGGCAGTGCCACAGCAGCAGCAGCCACAAGGGGAGCAGAAATCAATGCACGCTACTTGCGACCAAAAGGTATTGAAAGCCCCACAAACGAAAAGCACTCAGTGAACACATGGAGTGGAAAGGGAATGGAGGCAGCGCAGGGGAAATGAGAGCCACAATAAAACTCATAAATCAAATAAGACAAAAGACTCGAGGCGAACGCAGGACATGTCTCCTCGACCACGAAAACGAAAGCTGATGGCGTGCGTTCATGCGGGGAGCTGAAGAACAAGTTCCAGATGCCACACGATGGAGTCACCAGGCAAAAGGGACGCTGAGGGGGTCAGCCGAACAGTCGGACGGGGGGACAGTCGGACAGTTGGACGGGCAACGCAATATTGAGCACGACTGCGAACAATGGGAGCAAATAACTGGCAGGCATTCGGTATGAGCCGAAGATGGAGACGGAGACTCGGACTGAAACTCAAGTCTCAAGACTCTCAACTGAGTCAAGACTCAAGACTAAAGCCCGAAGAATGAAGAATGAAGAACGCAGAACGAAGTACGAAGTATGAAGACCGACCTCCGACCACCGAAGCAGCCGCAGGAATTGTCAGTGATTTTCAAGGTAAGACAAACTCAACAGCAACAACAACAACTTAAAACAGAAAACAACAACAGCAACAGCAAGTTGAAAATGTATCTAACGGATGACATAACGAACATTCAATGCACTTGGAACAATCAAAAAGCCCCAAACGGTAGGAGCCAGAAGTCTTAAATTTTTCACACAACATGGATATTAAGAGCTCCTTTCGATTCAAGTTACAGTTTCACTCAATTTATTTTTTAATATTTCCTTTATTTAAATCAATTCAATTAAAATACTAAAAGAATAAGTTATTAATGAAATAATTGATATTAAATATTATTAGTAAAAATGTTTTCAATTATTAATTAACTATGGAAAACTGGCAATCGCCAGGGATATAAAAACCATAAATCTGTACACAACTTAAATATTATGCCAGTGGATAAAAATCGATAAGAGATATAACTATTTTAGGACTAAGAGCTCCATTCGCCTCTAGCTTTCATAGTTAAATGTTTCATTCAATTTCTTTTTTAGCTTTTCGTATATATTGAATTAAAACAATTAAAAATAAATCATAATAAAATAGAATTCAATTAAAAGAATGCAATTAAAATATTTTTAATAGTTCATAAATGATGTGAAATTGTTGGCAAGTGCATTGACAATTTCAAGTGGCTCTGTGTTGCCGGTGGCAAGTGCGGATTGAAAAGTCGCAACAGTCAACAAAATGATGCGCAAGTGTCGCCAGTTGTTGCACAGCTGAGCCATTGTGGCAACTGGAGCGTAGAGAGAGAGAGAGAAGGAGAGAGCGTCAGAGGGAGGGAGAGAGACAGAAGATGAATTTCCAGCGTATTGCGTTGTTATTTTGGTCATGAGATCGTCCTCATAGTCAACATGATTGTTGTTGTTGCTGTTGCTGTTGTTGTTGTTGCTGTTTTTGTCGTCATCAGCGTCAAGCGGCTAGTCGCGCAAATATCTTTAGGCAGAGCCTATCCAACTAGATATTTTTTGGGCGCTTCGTTACACAAAATCACGAAGCAAATCGTGCACGACTATTTTGCGTGAGCTGAGCGCATGATCAGCTGCAACTGCAACGGCAACAACAGCAACAACAACAACAGCAACAGCAACAGCAACAACAACAGCGATGCGGCAACCTGGTCCGCCCAGGGCTCACTGTTGTTGTTGTTGTTGTTTTTGCTGTTGTCAATGCTGCAGCTGCTAAAGGTACTTGTGGCCCAGGCGATCGCCTTTTTATTGGCCCAAAATCAATATACATATGTATATAAAAAAATAAATAAAAATAAATATATAAATATATAAATATATATGTATATGTATATGTGAATGTATATGTATATGTATGTATATTTTTCGACAGTTTCAATTTCAATTTCAATTTCAGTTGCAACTGCAACATTCGCTGACCAACGCCAGCAACAAGATTTGATTTGATTGGCACACGTCAGCAACGACAGTTGATGCAACAACAAGTGCAACAGCAACAACAACAACTGCAACAACAACTTAAGCAACAACAACAAACGACACTTGAACCTCAAAATCACACGCTCTGACAAATTCCACTGCAGTCGCTGTTGATCAGTCGAGCTGTTGCTGTTGCTGCTGTTGCAATTGTTGCTGTTGTTCCGGAAGGTGGCAACTGCTTGCAAGTTTAACATAGCACGAAAAACTAATTTAAATTTAAATGTTAAATTCACGTAGCAAAATGCGAATTCAAACTGTGTGAGAGTGTTGTTGCTGTTGTTGTTGTTGTTGTTTTCGTTGTTGTTGCTGTTGCTGTTGCTGTGTCTGCTGCTTGCCGAGTGTGTGTTGCATGTTGTGTGTGTTATTGCTGACACTTGAGCGCTTCAAAGGTTATCGCTGGCAATTAGCATGCCAACAGCAGCAACAACAGCAGCAACAACAGCAGCAGCAACAACGGCAACCAAACTGACAACAACGACACCAAACGAATTGACCCCAAATAATTTGTGTGCTCACTTCAAGTGGGCGTGGCATACGTCAACACACAAACACCACACACTCAATTATAATTATTTAAATAAATATTATTTTTATTTTGTTTGTAATTTTTTTTTATTAAGAGCATTAAACTTATTTTACTAAAACGGCTATTACTGTTACTACTACTTTGATTACTACTTTTACTGTTTATACTGCTTCAGTTAAAATTTAAATTTAAATACTATTGCTAAGTTTTACTTTAATTTTTTTATATGCTTAATTTTAATTTAATTTTTACTTTAATTTCGATCAAATGTACTTAGTTGATATGAAATAAATAAATAAATAAATAAATAAATAAATAAATAAATAAATAAATATATAAATAAATAAATAAATAAATAAATAAATAAATAAATAAATAAATAAATAAATAAATAAATAAATAAATTAATAAATAAATAAATTAATAAATAAATAAATAAATAAATAAATAAATAAATAAATAAATAAATAAATAAATAAATAAATAAATAAATAGATAAATTAATAAATAAATAAATAAATAAATAAATAAATAAAAACATAAATAAATAAGTAAAAAAATTAATAAATTCTATTTCTGCTACTTTTACTATTTCTGCTAATAATTTTTATATTATTTCTATTAGCATTACTTGGATAACTATATTGTTGATTTGCCCAAAAAAGGAGTTAAATTAATTTAAACTTAATTAAATTAAGTTGAATTAAAATTGGTTTTTTTTTATTTGTGCTAATTTTGGACTAGCCTAAAGGGGACTGGGGACTGGGGGGGAGTCTGACGGATCTGGACGGATTGTGTAGCTGAAAAAGAGCAGAGAGAAGCTGTGAGAAGAGCTCAAGTGATGCGCAGTGTGGGGCTATTAAAAATAGTATCATGTTGCATGCAACAAGGCGTTGGATGCCTGCAACATGCACCAACAAAACGTTCAATTCCGCTGACACAAAGACAAGTGCAGGCCGTGTGCTGTCGCTGTCGCAGTCGCAGTCGACGCTGACGTCGGAGTTAATGTCGACGTCAGCAGCGCAGCAGCAGCGGCAGCGGCAGCATCGGTTAATGAACATAGGAAATTCGTTTACATTTGCCATTTGTGCGAATTAGACAAGGCTCTTTGTACCAGGCCAAGTTGTTAGTGTTGTTGTTTGGTATTCGTGTTGTTGCTGTTGTTGTTGTTGTTGCTGTTGCTACTGCTGTTTTATTACGGAAAGTAACAACAACGACAACGACGACGACACATTGAAAAATTCGCTTGTCAACAGAAATGAAATTTTCTACTACATTTCAACGGCTTTTGTTTCATACTCGTTGTGTTTGTGTTTGTTTTTGGTTCTTTTTAGCTTTTTCTATTTTTTCGCTCGTTTTTTTATAGTTTCTTATTATTTGAACATGGGTTGTGGCTGGGGTAGCTGAGCTATTCAATTAGGTTTGATACTAATATATATTGTTTTAATAATTTTATATTATTTGTTATAGAATAAAGTAAGTCTTTCTCAATGACTTTATCAATTGAGCCTTTTGGCACTTACCGTTTGGTTTTCAGAATGATTTTCATTCAATAAGTTTTGATAAAGTCCACCATCTTCAGAGTACTTATTTTTCTTTAAGGATTGTTTGATTCACCATCAGACTTCTTAATGAAATCACTTGATCAATTTGAATACAAAAATAATTAGTGGCTGAATTTTAAATAGATATAACTTAAAGTAAATAATAATAATATATTTGATATTTTTGTTACACGGGCATATGTTTTTTCATCAACCCTAACTGAACGATGCACACCAATAATCTCATCAGAAAATCTGTCTCGATTTTTCCAAAAATTTTCCACGCAATCGATTCATAAAAATTGATGTATATTTTTTCAATGCAACCTTCTTGTTGTTTCTTTTGCCAAATTTGTGGCAAGTGCATTTGCGCCTCGGTGTTGGCTAAAATGGCAAAAAAAAAAAAGAAAAGAAAAAGCTTTGCGCCTGCTTGCAAAACTGCTGACTGAGCAGAAGAACAAAGCGAATTGCCAGCATGCAACAGGAGCAGCGGCAGTTGAAGCTGCAGATGTGGCAACTTGGGTGCAGTATGGCCCAAAGAGGTTGAAGGCAGTTGACGGTGCGGGTTTGCTTTGTTCGGCTAACTCGTGTATCGTACATGGATGCTTCTATGCCTCTATGAAAACATCTCTCTTTCACACACACTCTCTCTCTCTCTCTCCCTCTCTCTTGCTCTGGCTCTCTCTCAGTCTGTGTGCAAGTGCTTTCCACTTGATGTAACATTACTTTGAAATCTCTTGCCCCACAGCAGCCAAATGAAAAGCAAAGAGAAGATGTTCGGGCTAAAAGAAGACGACGCTGACAGAGATGAGGCTAGGTGAAGTTAAGTGAACAGAACTGTTATGAGGTGGTGTGAGGTGAGAGGGAGTCTTCAGCTACTCGGCTTAATTTTCAAGCCGACTCGCATCAATTGATGCTGGCCAAAGAGGTGGCTGGGGTTTGGGTTTGGGTTTTGGTTTTGGTTTGGGGTCGCGGTCAACTGACCAAATAAATGCTTTTGTTGCAACATGTGTGGGGATGCACACCGAACGCTTCGCTGGACAATGAACAAGCGAAATTAGAGAATGTAAACAGCGCATTTTATCCTGCTCGCTGCCCCTGCAACAACAGCAAGAACAACAACAGCAGCAGCAACAACAGCAGCAGCAACAACAGCAGCAGCAACAACATCGTTGACATGCACAACTAGTAGAAGAAGAGCTTGCTCGACTGTCAGAGACCCTGTACTCTAGTTGTGTATAGAAAGTGTAAGAATCAATTTATGTCACGGATGTAAAGAAATACCTAAATCTATGAAAATACGTTACATTCCGTTACGTTAAAAAGGGATATACTAATTACTTAATAATAATAAAATAGTTTATACATTTATATTAAAAATAACCAAATTACAACTTTTGTTTCTTTTTAGCAACTGAATATTCCATATAATGAAATTAATGTTGTCCAAATCGGATCAAAGAGATTCTAACCATATTCTTTGATAGAATTCTTCTTATAATTAAATAGCCCTACAGTGCATCTGATTCTACCCAGATACCCAGATTCTTAAATTTTAATTTAACTTTTTTATCTTTTCAGTTTAAAATTTAAATTTCAATATTAGTTCTATATTTTACTTAAACAAATTGTGTATATGCGTAATTTTCATTTAATGTTTACTTAAATTTTGGTCAACTGTATTTAGTTCACATAAAATAAATAAATTATAAAATCAAATATAGCTAGGGGGTATTGATTGAAAATGTCGTATTTATTAATTAGTAGCTAAATTAATTAAATAGTCTTTATATCTTATATTCTCTGGAATATAGGGGTTCATACAGACAGACAGAGGGACGGACGAACGGATTTGGCTTCATCGATCCGAATGTTAAATTTAATTAAGATACTTATGCATATATGTGTATATATACTTAATAAAGTCTGTAACGACTTTTTCTGTCAGTTAAACAAATTTCGACTGTTTTCTTTTTTTGAGACAAACTTAATGGTCCCTTTGTTAAGGTACAGGGTCTGAAAACGCGATGGAAACGTGAACCATTTTTCTTTGGCTACAAACGCGGCGACAACGAAGACAACGGAGGTAAGGAAGAGAAGAAGGAGAAGGAGGAGAAGGAAGACAACGCCGGCGCCAGTTGACACGCCTATTTGGTTTGACAAACATTTAAGCAGGCGCTGAACAACAATTACGAGCAATTGCCCAGGCTCCCAACTCTGAATCTGAATCTGAATCTGAATCTGCCTTTGACTTTGACTCTGACTCGGCAGCTTGCAACTTGCAGCTTGCTACTTGCAACCTTTTGACACGCCAGACGGCGGCCCGTTGCCAACAATTGCCCAGAAAGGTGTTTTGTGCTGACGTCATAACAGTAAATTAACACCGACTTGGCCAAAATGCACGTAACCACAGGAATACAGCAAAAGTGGAAAATGGCAACACACAACGACGAACAACGAACAACGACGACCAGACAAGTAAATTGAATTTTTAAATGGAACTCTTCCTCGACCTCCTGGTGTGGAGACCAGCTCTCTCTATCTCTCTCTCTCCTTCCCTCCCCTCTTTCTCTCTCTCTCTCTCTCCTTAACTGGCTTGAAGCCCGAAATTAAAAAAAAACCTTTTCAGATTGCGAATGCGAATCGCATTGAAATGAGGAAAGTGTACTGCGAGTTCTTGTCTATGAATCTGTGTGGCAAATGCGTGTATTCAAATACGAGAGTAGCTCAAAAAACTCGGATTTCAATTAGTTAAATATTCGCTTATTGTACCGAATGCTTTATTCTATGCTTAAGCTTCAATGTGCTTTCAAAAACTCAAACAAAAATGTTTGCAAAATAAGAAGTAAGTTATAAGCTTATTTACACAAAAGTTATTGTCATAAAGTTCAAATTACACAATTGCACTGCATTAATGTGCTTTTAGAAGCTTTGACTGAAAGTTATTTAAGTTAAGGAAGAGCTTTTAAAGTAAAGTAAATCCATTTAAAGTTGCTGAAAGCTTTAAGTGCTTTTCAAAGCTTACCCTTCAAATGAATTTGAATTGAGATTAGCTTTTGAAGTTAATAGCTCAATTTACAAATATGATCCCACATATTAATTTGGATTTAGAAGAGCTTTTAAAGTTGCTGAAAGCTTCAAGTGATTTTCAAATTTAAATTGAGATGAGCTTTTAAAGTTAAAAGCTCAATGCACAAATATAAGCCAACATATTAATTTGGATTTAGGTGAGCTTTTAAAGGCAAAAGCTCGATTCAAAGTTGCTGAGAGCTTTACGTGTTTTTTATGTTTTGTTTGATGGACTTTGTAATATTTGACTACTGATTGAGCCTGCCTCGCTTGGATGTGCTCCTGTCTAGCTTCACTGGCTACTCGAGACCTGTCTGCATACATATTTATATAAAGCGTTTGCTAGACATAAATCCAACAAAACATTATATACAAACAAAGCACACACTCATGGCCAAAAACCCATTTGACTAGGTAGGCAGGCAGGCCGAGGACCATTGTTAAGCCTTTGCCCTTGCTTTCTATATGTTAAATGCGAAAGTGTAGGTAATATGTCTAACGGTTTGTCGGTCTGCTGCCGCTTCATCAATTCAGCCAAAGCCATGTCCACATTTTGGGGCCAGAAACACAACAACAACAAGAATGACAAGGTTGCAGATGGATATGGAGATGGATATTTGAGGATGGCAACGGCGACGTTTCACATTTCCATTTGAATAATTTAGACATTTTCGTTGATGAATAACCGAAAGCACATTGATAGATATTCACTAGGATACAACGCGTCGTATACGCAATGTTCATTTGCCTATAAACTGTATATGTTGTTAAATGCACGTACACATAAATACACCAATGCACACATAAATAGGTACAGTTTAAGAAAATCTTCTTTATCCAATTGTTGTTTGTCTCGCTGATTTCAGTTTGCAAAAGTTATCATTAAAATGTCAGATTCGATATGAGGAGAACCAAATATTAAGTGTTACTATACAAATGGCGGGCACTGTGGTCCGCATATTTGTGTATTTGTGTAGCTGTCAAGTGTGTCAGCTTTTGACTGCTCAGCAACGTTCACAGATACATTTGAAATGTGGGTACATAAACGATATACATATGTACATTTATATGTATGTATATAACATAGGTATCTAAAGCTATGGCAATATCAATTGGCAGTGTTGGGGGAGTTTGAGTATTGTGTGTTATAGCCATAAGCCACTAGAACACTTCAATTTCATTCTGCGACTGCAGCTCAATCAGTTGTTTCAAGTGCTCCTTCCAAAAGGACACATTGTCCATGTCGACTCTTAAAGTGTTTTCCAATTTAAACTCTGATCCCAAGGGATTCAACGGAATTTAAATACTAACAGTTTGAAAAAGGTAGCCAAACTAACAATATCATAAATAAAAGCGGCTTAATATGCTGTAAATTAAAAAAAAATTATGAAATTTGTTAAGTATGTTAATGGGGTTTCTATAATTCCATTGCCAGAGAGGTAAGGATTAAGTTTTCTTTTTAGTTTTAAAACTATCTATGAATTCGATTTTAGTTTAATATGAACATTAATTTAATTTAATTTAAATTAATTTGATCTAAAATCAAAGATGTCAAGCTATATCCTAGTCATAAAAGAAATGACAGCTTATAAAATTTAATTATAGTCAAATCATATTCAAACTCAACTGGCAGTCGATACAATCAGATTTAGCATACGATTTTAGTTAGACATTAGCTAAATTTTCTAAAGATCTAACAAAACAGATTGTTTCGAGATATGGCCAGGTACAGTAGCTAATCATTTGAATGGTAAGTGAAGGCCTGCTATCTGGACCTATCTGTGTTACCTTAAACGCAACGACTTGGTTACAGTCTGTCTCATTAGTTAAGCGACGCGCAGCTGGGGACCTCAGGAAGAGAGAGTGAGTGAGAGAGAGAGTGAGAGAGAGAGAGAGAGAGAGAGTCGGACTGAAACTTGGCCAGTCGACTGGGCCTCTAGGCTACCGTCTGGGCCAACAACGTTTCCGTCTTGAACGCACTTTGGCTCTACGACTTCGACTGCAACTGCGAGTCGGGCAATAACTTGAAGCACGCCAAATTCATATTAATTTTAATGATATAATATGAAGAGACACGCTAAATTGTTTACAAGCCACGGGCTGGACTCGCAAAACTGCGTTGCCAGTGCTGCCAACTCGCTTTTAACTCGATCAGTCTCTGGACTGGACCTGGCCCAGACTCGAGTTCTCATTACCATTTATAATTTTATTTTATTTAATTATACAGATGTTTATAGCTTCCGCCGATGCGTTGCATCTTGCGCAGCGCTAAACTGCGAACTAACACACACACACACACACACGCACACACACACACACACACACACACACACACGCACACATACACATTGGTAGGCTGTCTTATAAATTATAAGTTAAGAGCTGATTACACGCACTATAAACGCTTTTATCGCGCCACAACCGCCTCTCCTCCTCCTCCTCCTGCTTGTACCCTCTCTTTCGAGTTAGGGGAGGTGGAGGGCGCCGGGGGCTGTGCAGTGGCCGTTTAATTGATTGGCCGCTAGGTGGCTCGCCTGTGCATGCCTAGTTCGTATTATTTACAAGCCCATTGTATGTTTACTGCTACTTATCAGCCCCGTTCAGATCGTTCCGATCTCCCCCCTCCCTCACCACCCCTCTCTCACTCACTCTCTTTTTAGCTACCCTCTCTTCTGCTGCCTCAAAGTATCTCAAAGTCCCACCTTTGCCTAATCATCTTCCATTCCCTCCCGATTTGTCAGTTGAAGTCAACAGCACATTATACAAATTAATTATCGCTGCTTACTACGAACAACACTGAGTACTCGTCTAAATGTGAGTGTGAGTGTGAGTGTGAGTGTGAGTGTGAGTGTGATTATGTCTAGTTGAGACCTGAGTATTCACTCGCCTGCCTGCTCACATATTTTACAATTATGTTGGCAGCAATTTGCTGTTTGCCATTGTTGCAACTATTTAATGGGCCCTCAATTTCATCATCTTGGCACTTTGGTGTGAAATTTAAGACCTCCATTCGCAGTTCCATTGCTAACTCATTTATTTATATGCACAGCAGTTGACACTGAGATCATAAATAAGTCATAACTGGCAGCTACCGTTACAGATAAGATAAGGGGGATTCACATACTGCCAACTCGTAACTGGGCTAATTTTAATTTTAAAGGTAAAGGTAGAGTTAAATTTCAATTTAAAGCTAAAGTTATTTAATTTAATTGTTTTATTATTATTTAAGCTTTAACTAATAGATTTCATTCAATTATTTTTTGCCACTGTCATTTAATAATTGTCACATAAATCGACAGCAACTTTAAAGAAAATTGTATATATTTTCATTTTCCTTATAGGTACAGAATCTCTTCCTTTTCCATTTCCATTTACTTAACCATCCGATATCGCTTTCATTCAAATTACCCATAGCAAGCTATTTTGTACACTACGAGAAATAAGAAATATAAATCCTAGTTCGCTTGTGATAAAGAATAAAATTCTATTTTTATAAGTGAACATTTTCAATTTACCTATTATGTAAAATAGATGATATTGTTTTCTTAAACTTTCATCTTTCTTTTTTAAAACTATTAATTAATAATTAGGGTTTTTTGATTTTCTTTTAATTTTCTATCACCTAAAAAATGCACATCTCTAGTTAATACAAAATTTTAAATTTATAAATTTCAAACTCTTTATTGAATTTTATTCTTCTCTATTGCTATAATTGTATTTAATTATAAAAAACATTTTTTATATGACTTTATTATTTACAACGTTTTTAATCCTGACTTTTACTGCAGTCATTTGTTTATCGGAATTAACATTAATTAATAATGCTGAGCCTTTAACAGCTTTGACAGTTTTGAAAGTGGATGAAATTGAGTTGCCATGATAATGATCATGTTTACATATGATCGCTCCGAGCCAATGCAAAACCAATCCATATAACCCCTTACGGCTAACTTGCCACAGCCACAGACTGCATGCAAATCAGGCGCAGACTGAAACTGAGACTGAGACTGAGACTGAGACTGAGGTTGAGTCTGAGGTTCATGTTGCAACTTCGAGTGGTGCCACAGCTAGCGGGCATTGTTGCAGCCTAACACGACACTGACAAATGTTAATCCATTAAGGCGCTGTCAATGGCCAAATACGTCACAGGCGATGAGTACTGTAGCTACTGTTCTAGACCCTTGTCTTTTGGGCCATAGAGCTGCGTATTAGCCGCGACCTGTAGACTTAATTGGCCAACGACTCGGCCAGCAGGCAGCTGGTCAAGTGCATTGACTTGGACTTGGACTTGGACTTGGTCTTGTACTTGGACTTGGACTTGGATTTGCAGTGGCAAGACAAATGAGAGGTGCATCGGCAAATTGCCAATCAGCTGCGTGCGGCGCACGCTGCTTGCCACTGGGGCAGGTGTTGGCCAACTCTGGCAACAACTTAATAATCAAATGAAAAGAGAAAAAAAAATTGAATTCAATGTTATCTGCGGCAAGCCGAAATAATAATACACTCTCAACTAAAGGTAACTTAAGGTTTCTTTTGCTTTTAAAATTTAATACTTTTATTTTAATCTAGTATGCAAATTTAGTCAAGATGTGAACTTAGATGCACAGGTTTCTCCTATTAAACAGGCTTTTCTATTATTAAAAATACATAAGTTTATATTATTTTTGTATTATAAGTAAATTGATTCTATTTTTATTTTTAATTTTTTATTAAACTTGCTAATGATATTTGGAACAAGTTAAGATAAAAAAAGAATACGAATATTGTTTTTTATCATTTTAGTGTTCTTATTAATCTTCAATTTGTTATTATATTTTCTGATGCTCTTGTTTTGTGAAAATATTATTAAAATACCCTGCACTAGGGTATAATGCAGAGGAGTTGCAGGCCAAAAAAGCGTTTGGCCTTTTTAGCGCAATTGCGTTTAGCGCGTGCCATGAACATTTTTAAGTGCACGCTCATTAATCGTAATCGGCGGGCAGCTTCGACTGCGATTACGATAACTGCAGCCTGCGGGGCAAGTTGACAAAAAGCCATAGACAGAGATGGAGAAAGAGAGAGAGAGAGAATGCCGGACTGGCCTAAAGGATGGCTTGTCTAATTGGGAACTGGAAAACGTGGAAAACTGGCGCAGCGAGTGGTGACGCCTCTTTGTCATTTGTCAGCGTTCGTTTTTAGGTGTAAATATGTTAATGAGTGTGAATTATTTCCTGGAATTTCCTGTGCACAGTCAACACTCAACAGACTTCGGCTCCGACTCAGACTACGACAACGACTACGACAACGACTACGACTCAGACTGAGATTCAGAATACTAGTCCAAGTGCAAGTCGAACTTAATTGCAATTGCCAATGTGCATTGGCTGTGGCTCTAACTCTCTGGCACACATGGCGTATGACGAATACCAGCGATTAATTTCACTGCTGTGCGTAATCAACTCGAAAATTTATTGAAGTTGCAATAATTGCGCCGATGGCATCACAGCATCCCAGCATCGACTGCTTGCCAAATGCCTAAACGTGCTCATTAGAAAGGCTTTCGCCTGCGTGCCTCTGATTTCAGGCCACAAACGTTGAATGGGCCAAATAGGGGGCGGGGCGGGGGGCGTGGGGCGACGAGTGCGAAACGTCTCGAAGTAGACGTAAGCCTAGCCGAAGACGAAGACGTCAGCAACGATTAAACGTCAGAGTCGGCTGGCAAATACACTGAGCCAAAAAAAGGAAGCTTAATTGGAATTGTAAAAAAAACCCTAATTAAATTATTATTAAAAAAAAATTAATTACAATAAATCAAAACATTTATAGAGGTTTTAAAATCTTATTGTAATTTAGGATTAATTCTAAGCTACAATAATATAAATAAATAAATAATTTATAGAGTTTTGAGATGCATATATTTAATTTAAAAAAAATTGACAAATGGTATTTTACATATGTCAATAATTATTAATTACAATATTTGCATTTACCACAATATTTAGGACAATACTCAAGATATGGTCATTTATTCCTTGCAGTGCATCGGTACAGCTTGACACTGCAATCTCCCCCTGCCCGAGTCCGTACGTTGTTCAGGCCTCTCGGTGGCTGCGGCTGTTTGTATTTCAGGAGGGTGCGTCATGTTTCATGCATGAATTGTAGCATAACTTTTGTTGTTCTTGTGCAATCGAGTCAAGTGGCGCAGAGCCGTGTTAAAATATGCCGCGATTTGTGTTTAAGGCTTTCAATCAAGCTAAGACTCTCGAGCCAGAAGTAGCTGTGGGAAGCGAAACCAAAATTCGAATCGACACCAACACCAGAAGCTGTTCCCATAAATAAGATATCTATGTACATATTTGCATCGGGGGATTTGGAGCTGCAGAAGTTGAAGATGTGGGTTGCCTCATCTTCTTCTTGTTAAGCAACTTTAGCTCGGAAATTGACTTCAAAATTGTTGGTGGCCCTAACCAGGCTCTATCATTAAGCAAGCCAAACTATTGTGCTGCAATTGGGTTTCCTTATATTTATATTTAAAAAACTTAAATCAAATTGTATATGTTTCTTTTTTTATTTTTATTATTTTGTTTGCCTGATTTTAAACTGGAGAGGAGAATTTTTTTTTTTACATTGCATTTTAGTTTCTAATTTTACTTCAATTATGAACATTTTGTACTGCTTTATATAACTTATCTAATTTTAAATGTAAGGCATTATTTTGTGGACTGATTTTAGTTGATATTAAATAAAAAAAATTATTCAACGTGGGTACCTCCAAGTTGTTTAACTGTCATCAAATGTTCTTAGGAAAACAGAGTGAAAACTAAAGTATGGAAATTGTAATTTCGTGCTTGATAAACTTAATATTTTTATTGCATTTTGGCAATTCTATACCGATGGGAGGAAATGGAAATCGCAATCAATTTTGGAAATCAAACCTAAAATCAAATAATTTATAATAATTTCTCTACAAAGGATATTTTAAGAATATAAAAGACAGAATATGTAGCAACTGAGAAAGTCGACATTGAAGACGAAAAGAAGAAAGAGAATGAAAGTAGTGGTAATATTAATTGTGAAAGTTCTTCACTTCATTTCCTTGTCCGGAAATACCTCGAGCACTTTGATGAATGCTAATTACATTTATTTATGGCTGCTGCTAATCATAAGGTAAATAATTTGGAAATACTTTCCACTCTGCCTGAGGTGCACAATTCGTATCTGAAGGGGGCAAAAGGAAAGCAAATTTGTTTCGAATGCGAAGATAATGTTGCGATAAAATTTAACGGGCATTGAACAAACGGTCTGAATAAGTTGAAGCAAACGACGAGTGCTCTTCCCCTCATTCATTTACTCGCTCAGTCAGTCAGTCAGTCAGTCAGTCAGTCAGTCAGTCAGTCAGTTAGCCAAGTTAGCACTGCCTCGAGGCAATTTTAGTCTGAGTCTGGAGACCTGGCGTTAAATTTATTACAACAAAGTGGCCGAAAAAAAAACACACACACAAAAAAGAAAGAGGCGAAGAGAACGAAACGAAGCTGGCAAATTAAAACAATTGCATAGTTTGCATAATTTCTGTAAACAAAGTGGTGGCCCAGGTAACAACAAATAAGCCAGCTATCAGTTGGCATATGAGGAGGGAGGGTCAAAAGTTGAAGACGGGGGGGGGGGGTCAGATTGAGGGGTGTGTGTGTGTTGTTAAAGCTGCCAAGAAACGCGCCAAAGTGCGGATTAAGCGTTGGGCCTTAAGCTGGCTTTAAGCTTCGCTGATTTGATGTGCCCAGGGGATGAGGAAAACCTCGCAACTTTCCACATGGAGGTGTTCCATATGCTCTTTAGGCGGAAGTGCAACAACAACTAGAAAAACAACAACAAGAACAACAACAGCAACAGCAGCAACGTCAACATCTCTCAAATGCAAAGGCAATCGATTGCCAAATCTATTAAATTCGTGCTTGAGTGCACTGAGAAAAAATCAATTAATCCCATTTCGTTCTGCAATTTTTTAAGAACGATTCGGTCTTCAATTTCCTCAATCAAATCTCAGATCAAAATCTTTAATTCTTATATATTCCCAAATGGCTCTTGCATTTCCTAATGGGAAGCATTATTGATTTTTCTCTCAGTGTGTTTATAGTGTATGGGCATAGTGGTGTGTGTGTGTGTGTCTGTGTGTGTGTGTGTGTGTTTAGTGTTGTGTTGCAGTTATTCAATTTTAGCCATTTTATCGCTGCTACACGGAAAACCTTTTAAACAACACACAAAGCCCAACAACAATCGGTGGGTGGTGGCCCTCAACTTATCAGCTGTTATCGATAGGCTGCTTGGCAGGCGCAGTCAACTAGAGACAGAGAGAGAGAGAGTGAGAGAGAGGGAGACAGAAGTGGAGGCTGCAATTTAGAGAGTTAGACATTTTGTCAGGCAAACATACATAATTGGCACAACCTGAGTGCCAATTTCCTGACAGCTCAAATTTCCATTAGGACAGCCACATGCAACACGAATAATCAATGCTCTATCTCAAAAAGAACTCAAGAGAAATATCCAGAGAAGAAATGCAGGGCAAATGTTAGTCGATCATACTAACTAATTTGGCATTTAAATACTTAAATAGCTTAAATTAGCTCTCAGTTTAATCAATCAATAAATTGAAGATCAGGCAACTCAATTTTTACTTCTAACCAAGGTGCTATTAATTCTTGAATATCTTCTGAATTTATTATCGAATCGTTTTGAAATTTTTAGGACCCATCGATACTGCCATATTTATGATGTATCCCAATTATTTTAGTCTTTAGCCATCAGATTTCTCAAGTTATGGATTTTTTATACTTTAGACGTATATTTTTGCATTTCTATTGACATATGAGTATAAAAATGTATTAAACTGTAATTTCACTCTTTCTTTTCGAAAACTGTCTTATTCGGATTGTATTAGATTCGAAAAATGAAAGAACAAGATGAGTTGATAATTACAGGACGCACAGATGATATCTATGCAAAAAAAAAATAATTCCAGGATTTTGGAAAAAAGTCAATCCGAAAAAGTGCTGCGAGTATTTTTAATTTTTGGTGTACCATGTTAGATATTTCTGACTCTACTGTTATACTAGACCTATTCATTCAGATTTGGATAGATATTTTGGCTAGTTCGAAAACTATTTATTTGAAGCCACAAATCGCCATCTCCATTGTTGTCTTTTGTCACGCCCGGACGCCTCGTCCTTGCTCCCTTTCGACGGAGTCAACGCCCATACGACAACCCCCCTTTCAGCCCCTCGCCCCTTCACCCCATCTCCACTTCACCACTTCAGCCCTTTAGCCTTTATATGCCGCTCAGTTCGCTTGCTCGGCAGATAACCATTTCAATTAAATGTAAATTATGCAAAATTGACACTGGCCATTATGACAAGTTGCTTGTGGTTTTCCTCTCTCACTTTCCCTCTCACACTTTCGCTCTCTCTCTCGCTCTCTCTCGCTCTCTGTCCCCTCTTTTGGGGCTGTCCATCCTCTGTTACCTGCTTCACGAACACTTGCAACTGCAAATTTAATTTAATTGCATTTCATACGCCCATTTGGCCGCAACGCTGTCGTAACACTTGACTTATTTAGGTAAAAAAAAAAAAAAAAAAAAAAAACTCACACAGTAAGTTGGAGGGGGCGGGCGGGACGCTGTTCCAGTGTCCGGTCTGTCGGGCCGTCGCGTCGGCCCTTTAGACGGCGCAAAATTTTAATTGCCTGGCCACTGGACGCTGGGCCACATTCGGTTTTGACCATTAGCCGCGTGTCAGCCAAAAGACGAACCGACGATGATGATGATGATGATGATGATGATGATGTTTATAGAGACCAACACTTTGGTTGTGGCTGCTGCTGCGCTTCGCTGACTTCCGAGCTGAGACAACAAAGTTGCATACAACATCAATTCGGGGGCAAGTGGCTAAAAAGAATTGGGTTGGTCGGCAGACGCAGACTGTATAGAGTGCTAACATATGACAGATGAGAAGACATAGGATAAAGAAAGAGAGAAAAAAGGAAAGCGACAGAGAGAAAGAAAATGACAAATTGGGAGCATAACAGGATAACTTCTGAGCTTTGTTTTAATTACTTTGCCATTGGCTAATGAACACCGAAGATATTAAACAAATGCAGTGCGAATTAATATTATTATTTATATTTTTTAATTACGTAACTTAGTGCGAATATCACATTTTACTCAATTTTGTGACAATTATTTCTTTTCAAACGCGTTTTTTGAAACTTCTGCTTAAATTTAATGCAAGTTTGTTTCTTAGTTTCTGTTTTTTTAGATCCTCGTTAATTTCATTTCGCAATAAGTACAGGGTATCTCACAGTCGTGATCGTGAGAGTAACTGCTACTTGAATCAGAAGAAAAGAAAATAGAGAAAATGCTTTGCTGTTGTGTTTGTGGATTGTTGAACTTTTTAAAGTTTGGTTTGTTGATATTTTTAAAAATATAAATATGAGAGATATGAAAGAAATATTATTTTTCTTGATATTATTGACAAAAAATATCGATAGTTTAGCTGTTATACCTTCCCAAATTAGCTAACATATGTTAACTATTTTATTTCAAAATTTGCACTTGGATTTATTTTGACAGAATATGGCGGCAAAAGCTACAAAAGTGGTAAAAATATCAATACTGATATCATCGTTTCAAAAAATATCACTCAAGAATATACCATATATCGATATATGAATATTATATCAACCATTCTCATCAAAATGGCTCCATCGAATTATGCGGCATTTGAAAAATCTGTGAAATAGGAAAAAACAAATAAACCTCATCTGGAGCACAGAGCTTGTTGGCTAATTTGCGTTGCAGCTAACAAGCAGGAGCTGACCAGAGTTGCAGCCAAAGTCTGTGCCACAAGTGGCAGGAACGCTGCCCGCCAGCGATGCGATGTTGCACGCATCGAGCGCGCTAATAAATTAGCAGCCGCAAAGTGTTGACATTTATTGTCAAGGCACTTGCAACACAAGATGCACGCCGCATGCGGCTGCAATGAGTAATGTGGCAAGCAGGGGGGGGGAGGGGATTGGGGTATGGGGAATGGGGGGAAAGTTGCCTCGCACGCTTTTTGGTCAATTTCAATTTCAATTTATTGCAACGAGTGACAATGGACACTCGAGAATGTGTTTGGGTCGGTGAATGTTCCTGTGATTGTGACTGTGACTGTGAATGTGACTGTGAATGTGATTGTGATTGTGAATGGGCAGACGTCGCTGTCCCTCGAATCTGTCCCCAAATTGGGGCAGACGAAGATTGCGACAAGTCCAAGTCCAAGTTCAAGCGGCGGCTCCGATCGACTCTTTAATTGGTTGCGTTGCCTACACTGAGAGAAACAATAAATACAAGATTTCCGTACCTAACAAGCGCATATTCAAATACAAACGATCTGAAAATCTGACTAAGTTCGGCATTTCCAAAACTGAGAAAACACAAAAAAATCCTTTTTTCAATTTCACTTTTTGCCTTTCCGAAAACTAGAATTAAATATCTTGTTGTTTTCTTTTCACTGCATTATACTCGTTTAAGTGCACGGAAATCACACACTTATTCCAAAATGTAAACATTCTCAACTTTAAGTACTTAAATTGAATAAAAAATGTTAAAAATAAAAAAAACTCTCTTGGCTTGGTCTTATAAAATATTCTTACAAAGTTTGGCTTAAATCTTAAAAAGTCATCAATTTGAAATTCAAGTTCTTTTCTTGCTCAATTCAATAACAATGGAACACAACAATCTTGAAAGTGTATGGAACAAAACGTTGTAATTTCCGGATATTTTTCTGAGTGTGCTCCTGGTCCTGTCTCTTCCCCTTCTCCTGTCCCTATCGCTGTCCCTGTCCCTGTCCCTGTCCCTGCCCCCTTTGCAAGTGGAGTGACGTCGACAAGGCGCAACCACGACAGCGACGACGTCTAAATTGTCGCACCTTTTATAGACGCTCGATTGGAGGTAGCCGCAATCGCAATCGCAGACTCCGAGTTCGAGTCCGGGTCCCGGGTCCGAGTTCGAGTCCAGTCGAAAGTCGAAGGCATCCAATACGATATGATGCCGCGCCTAGTTCAAGGTCTACAATGCGTCTGTCTGCGCCCCGAGCTACCGGTCGTCATCGTGTTATGTGCCTCGCATCTGACCACGAGAGGTGACAATCCCCAACGACTGGACACCGAAAGACTGGACCACGACTGGACATTTGCACACCACACAAAAGACTTTGAGCCGCTGAGTCTTCCTCTCTCTCAATTACAGCTGAGAATCAAATAAAAACAGAACATTTGCTACCCTACAATAAACTAATTCTAATCGAGAACAAGGAGACCGCAAAGTTGAATACTTATCATACATAATAGTAAGGAATTTACTCGACCAAATACGATCAATATGATTATAAAGCTAGTCTCTGTTAAACTTCCTATCTCTGACAACTCCAATTCACAAAATAGAAACGTCTGATATATTTGATAAATATTTCAAAAATCAGTGTTATTCGATAGCTGTTTCCCACGTTGGAAGAGAATTATAATTTGGTATTTAAGATAAAGTGTTTAAAATCAATATATTAAAAATTCGAAATTAAATAAACTAACTATGTACAAATGTTAAGTTCAGTTACCTCAAATCGAAGTCCTTTAGAGCATGAAAAATGCGTTTAATTTAACAAACAGTAGAATACTGAAATGTTATAATATATTGAATATTGAAAATGTCTATATCTTATCTAATAACTAAGAAAAGACGACTTTCAAGATTTCAATAATGAAAATATATTATTGCAAAATTGTTAGTAATTTTAACCAAAAGTAGTAGCTGCTAGGCCATCAACTTTTAATAAAAACAAATACGAAAATATAATTTATTTAATTTCAATTTATTTTAAATTTAAAATTCCTCTTGGTCAAGTTGACGTTACATAAATAAATAATAAGTCATGGGCTAAGTAGAAATGGTAACTGTAGACTCGTTTGGTCTTTCTTGGCCCTACCCATAGACGGCGATGGAGAGAAAGAGGGAGAGAGAATGGGGTAGAGAGTGAGAGATAGTGAGAGAGAGAGAGAGAGAGGGATACAAAAAGCACACACATGAGGGAGAGTTAAATGCCGGCAGACATTAAACCGAACTGAACTGAACCCAAGTTGGCCCTGTGGTACTTTGGATCGGAGTCGGGCACAAACAAGTTGAGGTAGGTTAATTTTATTGGCCAAATAAGTGGGTATCAAATTTAATGGCCAGCAGACAGCACACGGCGAGCAACGAGGCCTCCTCAAGTATGTGGAAGAGGAAAGAACCAAGGCAACAACAAGACAAGAAGAAGACGAAGACGAAGACGAAGACAACAAAACAATAACAACCACAAGCAACAGTTAAATGAGGAGAAGGAGGAGGAGGAGGAGGAGGAGAAGAAGAAGGGTGGAAAGGGAAAGGGGGGGCAGCAAATTGCGGCGCAGTGCGCAGTGCATAAAGCGTAAAAATGAGCCAAAATAAATAAAAGTCGCAACAACAACAACAACAACCGCAACGAAAACGTCGACGTCCGTTTGATTGATTGGCGACAGCAGCGGAAGCGGCAGCGAAACAGCAGCAGCAGCAGCAGCAGCGGCGCTGTCGACGTCGACGTCGACGTCACAAGCTCACAAAATGGCTTTTGCGTAAGGTCAGGCATTTTGCTCAACTGAGCAAAGCCAATCCGAAAGGCAAACGAGTCACCCTGTTGCATGCCAATTAAAAACACTCGAGCGACCGAATAGAACAATAAATAATTCAATTATGATTATTTAATTTTCGTAACTGAAATGACAGAAAAGTTGAATTAATTTTTATTTAATTTAATACGAAAGAAAACAAATTTTCAAATATTATTTAAACATTTTAAAATATTATTTAAAACATATACAAATATTTTATTCAAAAATAGATGTAAATATTTATATATATTTTAAAATTAAAACTTATGCATTTTCAGGCTCGCCAACAAAAATTTAAAGAGTATCCGTAATTTTATCATTTATTCAAATAATTTGTACAGATTTGATATTGGCCAATTCCACACTTTATTGCGTTCCCTACAATTAAGCATTAATTTCAGCTGTCCATCTGAAATTGGGCTAGATTTTGCTAACAAGCCGCCTCACGAAATTCAACCACAGCTTTTTGTTGCACATAACCAAGTCGAAATTTATGTTAGACTTTGTGTAATTTGCACGATCCTTTTGTGGCTCCCTTTATTCCTCGCTGTGCTGCGTATCAAGATCGTGTGATCTGTGATCGCACCTTGACCCCACCCCCCCTCCCTTTACCCTTCGCCTCTCCATCGTCACCCCTGTGGCCGTCGTCTCCCCCTTTTCCCATCGAATGATGAACGCATGATCACGTTTAAGCTTACGCATCATTTAATGGGTTCGTGAAAGAATCGGAGTCTCTCGACTCAGCTGTTGATGAAAAATGCAGACCGCTTCCTGCTAGCACCCACTGTACTGTACTCGCTGAGCAACAACAACTTTATCACTTGCCCACAAAATATCTTCAATTGGTTCCATTAAACTTAAGCTTGCAAGTTGCACGTTGCACGTTGCACGCTGCACGTTGCACGGTGCTTCGTGCGTTGCCATCATCATCGTCATCATTTGGGGCTGAGCGTCGTGCCCAAAATTAACCTGACCAGGCCTGCAAGAAACGATGGCCAAGAAGTACTGTGGCTACTTTGGCTCAAGTTGCTGGCAAAAATGTGGAATTTTCTCAATTTTTTTTATATATTTTTACATAGACTGACTTACAAATCATTCATTAATCATTAAAATTAAATTCTGTAGATAATTTTTTCAAAAACATAAACACAAAAAATAGGATATAAACTAACTTTCTACCCTAAAGCAAACAATGATGATTATTACCAACATTCGTAAGAATTAAATAATAAAATGATAAATTGCGAAAATAACATTTCGTGTAACATAGTTGAGATATCGGTCTTAAATCTTAAATGATTATTTTCAATACTCTATCTAATTTTTGAAAACAAAATAAAAGTAGGAGTGGCGTAAATTCGTGGTCGGACGCAAACTCTTTTAGTTTTCACCATAGAAAAGGGAATAATATTAAAAAAAAAAAAAAAAAAAGATTCTGATTATATTTTTTATATATTTAATTTTTCGAAAGAACAATTAACCAATTTGTATCAATCTAAATTGAATATTAAGCACTGACTCGATTTAAAGACCAATTAGAACTAAACTTGACTTTACAAAAAGTTTTTGAGTAAGACTTTCAAAACCCATTCATAAAAGTTTTCAAAAATAACAGAAATAATCTATTTAGCCATTTTACTATTATTTTATTATTTTGATTTTTGCCACCTGTTTTCGGAAATCGGGCCATAGTGCGAAGGTGGTGCGGATGCGGTGGGTGTGGATGTGGATGTGGATGCGGTGGGTGCTGATGATGGTGGTGTTGTTGTTGTTGTTGTTGTTGTTGTTGTTGTTGTTGTTGTTGTTGTTGTTGTTGTTGTTGTTGATGGTGCTTCTTCTTGCTGCATGATCATGAAGACGCAGGCTACGCGCAGCCGCTATAAATTCTATTGCCGTATCTATCTACACTATTTCTAATTTAGCCCCAACTCAGCTCACTTCGCAGTCTCTGGACTCTGTGGATCTCCGATGGGGCTCAGTTTACTATGTTACCTTACCCAAGTCGTCGTCGTCGTCGTCGTCGTCATCGTCGTCGTCGCTGGCCAATTTAAGTTTAAGTGCTTTGGTAACAGTTTCGCGCTTTCGAAACTTGAGTCGTGATTTATTTTTTTCCACATTTTTTTCTTCTTTCTATTTCTTGTGCTTCTCCCACTTCGTCTCAGCTTTTTCTGGCCAAAGCTGAGTGTGATTCCTTCAGAGCGCTGTAGGAATTTTCAAGTGCCGTTTTTCACGCCACGACACGCAATCGCTGTGCTCAAGTAAATTAGGAAAATTGATCTAAATTTTCTTGGGAACCTTTCCATTTTTTTGTGGTTGTGCTTGTTGTTGTTGTGCCGCAACTTCTTCTTCTTCTTCATGTTGTCGCGGCCTGCGCTTTTTTGTCAAGATCGTTTGCAGTTTGGACATGGGGCATGGGGCAACAACAAGCGCCCATCAAAATCAAACACATGTTGTTTAACTGCCAGCATAAAAAAAAATAAATAAAAAATAAATAAACATTGCAATTGATTGACATCAGCGAATTGAAAAAGTTTGCAAAGAGACCAATAAACCTGGCTAAAAAGAAACCTGGCAAAGCTGCAAACAAAAACATTTCATATTCAGGACAAGTTTCGGATTCAAATAAAAACTCATATAGTTCTATATTTTCAGCTCTCCAGCTCCTTTTTGTCCATTCATTATACACATAAAAATGTATTTAGTTTACAAACAATAATAATTCACTTTTTATTTAAACTTTTTTCCTAATTTTCTTTTGTGTGTACCAAATTGTTTTTAACTTTTAAATCATTTTATACAAATTTTTGTATAAGAAAAAAATGTCTATTAAATTAATATTGGAATAACAGGGAATTTTTAAATAATGACTTTGAATTTGCACTGATTGCAGCCATTTTCATTTTATGTTTTTCTTTTTATTTATTTTAAGTTTTTATTATTAACATCGCAGCGCAGTTTAAATTATGTTTAAATAGCACTAGTTGCAATCTCAATGGGGTACACAATAAATAGAATTTCATAAATTTATTCCTTATATTTATTTAGTATTTTTTAGCTGTTTAATATAAGTATTTAATATTGATTTGTAGGTAAAAGTGTAGCAAGTGCAATTCAACACATAATAACGTAACATGAGTTGGCCTTGATCTGGCTATGATGTGCCAATTTTTTCTATACAGCCCACTCCAAGTAAAGGAAAAGAAGGGAAAGGATGGATTTTGATACGTTATTCAGGGCATAAATGCAATCGGCAATCGTCAATCGCATTAATTTGAGATGCAGATACACAACGTGGTGCTAATGCGACAAGTTCAGTTGGCAGTTGGCAGTTGGCCGTGTCGGCTTCCTGGAAAGTGGCAAGGCATCATCATACTATCTTGGCCAAGTCGAAATCCAAGTCAAGTTAAGTCAAATGTTGATGCACAGTTGGCGATAATATTAAAAGGAAGGCAGCGCGTCGAATGGAAGCGCAGAGCAGACCAGATCAGAGCAGAGCATGACAATCTGGAATTGGCCATCAACTAACTGGCTAACTGGCTAACTGACTAGCTGACTGACCAGGTTGCCAACTGACAGAGCCATGACCATGGCCAGCAATTATAATATATGTATACAAAACTGCAATCGGGTTCAGAGGGCAAGCGTAGAAATTGTCAGTAAAAGATATGGAAAGAAAAACAGAGAGGCGAGTAGTGTGTGCGAGAGAGAAAGGAGGGAGGCATAACATAAGTGTTATACACAGAAGAAAAAACAGTACCGGATTCCAGATTTCTACTTAAACCAAGTACAAAATACTTCGATTTAGTATGATTTTTTTAATTCCTTCTTCGCAAATATTTCAATTATTATATTAAAAGAAAATAATTATATTTCAATTATCTTCGCAAATATGTTAATTTTTTTATATTAATATTATATTGATATTCGCACATTGTGTTAATTTAACAGTAATATCTTAAAGATAAACTTATGAAAAAAACAAGCTAAAATTCAGAATTTCCAACTTGATTTTTTTTTTTTTTTTTTTTTTTTGTGTAGATGTTGAGCTGAATGCCAGAGGCTCGTATCGGTTCATTGGCAGCTTTGCACGTCGTCGTCGTCGTCGTCATCGTCGTCGATCAATGTGCAGCCTGTAGCGCCGCATCGCATATCAAGATGTTAGACTTATTGAGCCTCCCGAACGAGGAGGCAATCGTGATCAACTGTGGCAACTGTGGCAACACACACAACACACACAACACACACAGCAACCACTGCAGAATTCGGCAGCAATTTTCCGATGCGGCGACAGATTCGTTTCGTTTCATTTTGGTCTCGTTTTTGTTTTGGGATGCTACGCAGTCCAGGGCTGGACACCAGCTGCGGGCAACTCATAGAGAAAGACAAAGAGAGCGAGAGAGAGAGAGAGAAAGATAGAGAGAGCTTCAACTCCTGCTGCAACTGCATCCACAGCTCGCAACTCCACGTTTAATAAGCAATTTTGATTTGGAGCAGATTATGTGACGGGCAAACGAGGCAGCGCACCAGGTTGCATGCAACATGACTTTGGCTACTGCGGCCGAAAAACAGAAACGTGAGCCAGGCACAGACGAAGGCGAAGGCTTCACCTTGCCACAGACTCCTCTGCTGCTGCTGCTGCTGCTGCTGCTCTCGTTGTTGTGCTTAGACCCTGTACAAAAAAGGTTAAGTCGACATGTTTCCTCCAAAAACTTTCAAGCTTTCGCATTATGATCTGCCATTATTTACCAGATTTACCAGTTGGAAAGAGATCAAAAAAGCTGTATGTTATATATATTTATAAAAAATAAAAATAAATAAATATAAATTTAATTTAAATAGCGAATGTGTTCTGGAATTTCAAATAAATTCGCATTGTATGAAAGACGGTCTGAATTTCAATTATCATGATTTACCTGAAAGTTTATCTTTATTTTTTTTTCTTAAGAAAAATAGCGTAAATATAGCAACACACTTAAAAAAAAAAGCAAGAACTCCCAGTGGCCGCTGATGTCAAATTTATATTTAATGACGGGAAAAACTTCTGGCCATATACAAATGTGGGACGTAATGTAAGATAACATAATTAGGCAATGACATAACTTGATTTTTTCCATAAGTATTGTTTGCACTGTAAGTACAGGGTCTCTGATAGTCGAGCTTGCTCGGCTGCAGCTTTTCCCACCAGTTGTTGTTGTTGCACTTGACCCGGCAACAAAGATTTTTAACTTGCCTCCATTCGCTCTCCCCTCTCTCTTTCCATCACTCTCCGTCTCCGTCTCCGTCTCCGTCTCACTCTCTCGCTCTCTCTCTGTCTCTCTCTCTCTTTGGATCTTGCTGAGATACTGTTTTACATGGAACTCGTACTGATTGCTTCTAGTCATGCCCCGATTTGAAGATTTCCCATTTTGTGATAAGCACGTAGTGCATCATTTTCATTGGAATTGCATGTATTTTTTATTGAATTTTAATTGGCAGTCCAACAAGCAACAACTACAACATAAAAACCGAGACGACGAATTGAGAGTCCTTCCGCGACATTTGCTTCATTTTCATTTTTATCAAATATTATTTGGGCAAAGTGTGTGATTGTGTGTGATTGTGTGTGTGTGTGTGTGTGTGTGTGTGTGTGGGTGTTTGTGTGTGTCTTCTTCATGATCATTTTCGACACTATTTGAACGTCTCCAAGTCCTTCTCACATGTCTTATAGGCAACACCAATCCCAAATCCAGTTCCCAACAATATTGGCCACATGCGTCTGCGTAGAAATAATAACGATATTACGGCTCCAACGACGAAGCCCCCGCCCCCCTTGACAATGCCATTGGCCAGACAGCGATCAAATTTCCTTCCGGGTTGATCTTCAAAGTACGCTTTCTCATCCACTGGCATTTTGGTTGTTGTTGTCGTCGTCTTTTTTTTGGCAATTCTTCCTCGACTATTCGCAATTCTTTCGCGTCCACACAAACCGAAAAAAAAATACGCGTAATTCTGTTTTAGTTGCTCAGCAACTTTGACATAAAAACAAAAATTTGTATTCTACTTTGTATGAAAGTACAAATGTATGTGTGCACATACCGATTGGGATTTTAAAACTAGGGCTACTAAACATCTGAACTAGTTCAAATCAAACATCCAAACTCAAGGCCAACTTTGATTCTCATTTGTCACTTGCTTTCGTTATCGTTATCGATAATAAGTATTTTGTGAATTTTTTCATTAAATTTTTCCATTTATATTTATTTATTTATTACAAATCTGAGAATATATCGATTGGAAAATAATAAAACGTTACTAGATGAAAGCTTGTCACATGAAAGTGAATCGATTACAAATCGATCAGAAATTAATCGAGCTGTCGATATTTTTCCGTTTTCCGAATCTGATTCGATTTCCCAGCTAAATAGCATTGATCATGGCTCGGCCTCTAAATTCATAATGCATTCAATTAATTCTTTGCCCCAAGTTATCGATTTTTAAGCAGAGTCTCTGTGCTTAACTTTGCTCTCAACTTTTTCGATAATTCAAAATTTTAGATCTCAAGTTTTTAAACTTAATCAATTGCTGTTTTAATTAACTGAACTTAATTTTGTAAATTTACCATAATGAAGAAATTTACCATAATGCTCTCAACTTTTTCGATAATTCAAAATTTTAGATCTCAAGTTTTTAAACTTAATCAATTGCTGTTTTAATTAACTGAACTTAATTTTGTAAATTTACCATAATGAAGAAACTCCAGTGAGTTGTTTTCGTGAAAATCGAGTTAATTATTTCGATTAATAGTCAAACAAATTATCGAGTTAAAGTAATTGAAAATCGCTTTCTCGAAAATCGAGTTGTCGATTTTTGGATACATTTTTACATCACTAGCTAAGAGATTATTAACTAAGAAGTTTGTTAATTTCCACATTTATTGATGCAATAATTTAATTTTAGAATTATTTATTTTTAATATATAGGATTTACATAATTAATATTTGTATAATCTAACTTTGCTATCCATTAACTTATGCCACTTGCCGCGCCCGAAATAAACCAAATATGAAAAGTTAATTGTGGAAGATTCGTGGCATGCCCCAAAGCTGTTGTTGTTGTTGTTGCCACATTAGCAACTCGGCGAATGTGAATGAATGTGGCATACAGTTCGGTGGCTGGCACAGTGGGTGGGAGGGGGGTGGGGGTGGGGCACGCATGCTGCCGGCAACGTTGCAACGGCAACTGGACAAGATTTTTGAGGCATTTTGCCACTTAACCTTTGTGGCAAGCAGCAACAGTGCAGCAGAGCGTGCGTCGCCGTGACTGTGTTGCAACTTGCAACAGCAACATCAACTCCAGCTTCAACTTCAGTTTCAACTTCAGCTTCAGCTTCAGCAGCAGTAACAGCGGCAGCCCTAAATCGATCACGATCGATTTCTGCCAAAATAGATAGATAATAATCGATAGATGCTGCACGCCGAGTTGCAAGTGCCTCCTGCAACAGCCACAATCATGTGCAATTTTATGTTGTATCTGGCCAATCGTATCTCTAACCATCTATTGTATGATATGGTCACACACACACACACACACGCACACACACACACACAGAAAGAGTTAATCGTGTCAGTAAAAGGAAAACACCGCAATATTTATATACCCTAGCACAGGGTATTTTCAGTCTGTCCACTTATCTGCAACGCATCAAAGGGGACCCAAATTGATGTATATTTACACTGGTCGTCATATTTATTTTGACAATATTTAAAGTTAAATCTATTCATCATTTGAAATTAGACATTTACAAAAATTCCAAATTTTCCATGTGTATTTAATGGGTTAAGAAGAGTTTTATATCATTCAAACGAAATTTAAATGACCTTTCTATTGACGTCAAAATGTGATTGAAGTAACTTCAAATTATGAGTAGATTTAACCTTAAATGTTGTCAAAATACATATGCCGACCAGTGTATATACTTAGTATATATATTCTTCTTATTCAGTTGAGTTCAGCTGAGTTAGCCCAGAACTTTTAATTTAATTTTGTAGTAATAAATAGAACGAATCGCTCGAAATTCAATTTTTCTTATGAAAAATTGTCGTTTTCTAAGAAAATCCCAAACAATCGCATCGATTATATCTTTTCTATTTTTTAATGCATCCTAAACAAATTAGGCTAAAATATAACTAATATATCATAAGGCTGTTGATCGATTGATCGATCCAAAAAAAACGGCCTCCAGTATGAAAAACTTTCATTTTAAAAAATCTCAACAAATTTTGTTAAATGTTTTAAGAATAGTATCAAAAATTCGGACAAAATTGATCAATGTCAAGTCGAACTCCGATATAACAAAGCTGTCATAGAAACGATCAGCTGAAGAAAGGGTATCAAATCTTCGGCAAGACGAAGATAAACATTTCTACTTGATTTTCATTTCGATTATCGCGATTCTCGTTTTGGCTCGATGGGAACTTAGCCCAAAGAGCTGACGAGCCGTGTGTTGACGTGTTAAGTGTTAAAGAGATTCCGTTTTCCAAAAAAAAAAAATCACACAAAAAGAAGAGATATGTAATTTAAGCAGTCGAAAATCGAACACTCACAAAAAGAATTCTATGCTGAACTTTTAATCAAATTTCTTGATCAAACTAAATTGAATAGTTTCGCATATCTTTAACTTATTTGTACAGCATTAATGAGTTTCATAGCTTTCTGTTTTCTTGCAGTGTACTTTGTTGAGCCAAGGCTATAATTTACTCGCCCACCATTTGTGGGCCTGGCCAAAACGAAGCCTAACTCGAAAATTGCAAATTCGGGTGTTCAATGGAGTCTCGGATCCTTTTCTATTACTGTTGCCAGTTGGTCGACCGGGCTCTGTGTTTAATGAAATTGTTGCCTGCATTTGCGGCATCAGCAATTTGATGGCCAGCATTGTGTTGTCTTGTTACTCGCATTGTTGTTGTTGTTATTGTTGTTGTTGTTGTCGCAGTTGTTGCCATTGTTGTAGGTGTCTAAAATTGGGTGTTGTTTGTGGGTGTTGCGCATTTTGCACTTTGGCACAGTTATTGAATGCAACACGGCAATGATCACAGCTTGCGGTAATCTTGGAAATTCAATGTATTCCTCATACTCGTATATTCCCCATTCCCCATTCCCCAATAGAATTGAGGTCAACTTGGGGCTAACACGATTTTCTTTATAGTCAAGAGAGAGTTTTCCCACTCTCCCTCTCTCTCCTCTCTCTCTCTCTCTCTCTCTATCTTGTATATTTATAGTACAGTCTTTATAACATTATTTAGATTTTCTCCAATATATTCATCTCATTAAAGAGCTTTGCGTCCTTAATTATAAATATATATTTTTGATCATTTATTTTCAAAGCTATATCAAAGAAAGTTCAGAACGATATACATTTCTAACTGTATTTATAAAATTTAATAAAAGTAAATGCAAAATATATCTTAAAGAAACCGATAATCTCAGATATATTATTTTTTGATGGGGTATCGTGGAAACGAATAAAGTGAAACTTTATGAAATGTATCTTGTATCTTTCACATAGGGCGGCTCAGTAAAAATATAAATAGAGATTTCTTAGGGTTCGAATTGAATATATATTTTAATATGTATGTGTATAGCTAGATATATATTGACAAGCCAACCTAATCTCAATACACAGTACAGCCCTCAACTAACTTATTTCTGTATCTTCAATATCTTCATTATGTCGAAAGACTTGCATTTCAATATTCCCATTTGCTACCAGAAATTGTGCAATGCCCAAAAATGTTAAAAATTCAACTTAGGCTGAAGATGGAAAATGTCGAAGCAGAGAAAAATGCAGATCTATTTGGAGAGTTTCAATCAAGAGTAACTTGAGCAAATTGGCCAAAGCTCTTGGCTCATAATAAAGACATTTATGGGATCTGGGCGATTCAATTGTGCGGCATTCAACAATTTTCCAAACAGACGAGAATTGATCACTAGGGGAGGAGAAGAAGGAGGAGGAGGAGTAGGAGGAAGAGGAGGTGTAGAGAGTCACTTGATCATTTGCTGAAGCAAAAATGAAAATAATGCGACTTCGACTTGGACTTGAACATGGACTCAGAATTTGTTCCTCAAGGCAACGCACAACGCTGCGTGTGTGGGTGTGTGTGTGTGTGTGTGTGTGTGTATTGGGTGGGTGTCCCTAGTCAGACATCGTGCAGCAACAACAACAACTCAATGAACAGGCATGCAAGTCAAAAAAGAAAAGAGTTAAGAAAAGAACAAAACAAGCGAAACATGGCCCGAAAGCCATATGGACAACGTTTTAGATGCGAACTGGGCTGAGAACTGAGAGCTGAGGATTGGGGAAACGAGGATTGAGGATTGAGGGGGGATGGGGAACTGTTAACTGTGTGGGGATGTGATGCCTGACTTTTGGGTCTGGGGCCAGGGCCTGGCTCATTATAGATGCAGCGCCGATTTGTTTTGTTGTCCCCCCATTTGACTTTGAATTGATAGCATCAGGCAGAGCAGCCGGCAAAACGGTTTAGGCCAGCTTCGACTCTCTCGCCTGCCTAACTGCAACTTCAGCATCAGCTACAGCATCAGCTGCAACGACCAGCGGGTGCAGCTTGCCGCATGCCGCATGCCGCATGCCACATGCCACAGGCCGCCGCCGCATGCAGCAGTTGCAGCGCCCAGTTTCGCCTGTATTTAAGATATAAATGTATCTGAACAATTGAGCCTTGAGTTCATGCGCATGTGCAGCGCAAATATTTTAGATTCGCATAAATTTTGCATAGTTTTCAATGTGCCGCACACTGATTGCAACCCATGCGAAAATCAAGTTAAATATAGAAAGTGTTCTTAGCTTTAATTAAATATAATATTGATATTGATAATATTTTATTAATATTTATTGGAAATAATAATAAATTCGAAATATAGTTCAGTAATTTGATAACTGTCTGAAAGAACTCCAAGAACAAAAAATCTTAAATATTTTTCACTCATAGAATTTTCAAGTGTTTCTTTTGCAGCAAATAAAAATGCACATCAATTGAAAGGTTCACTGAAAAATCAGCAGGAGAGTAAAACTATATCTATTAGACCTGATTCTAATCACACAAAAGGTGATGAAGAACAATTGATAAGAAGAGTTCTTTTTCCAAAAAGCCATTTATTTCATATCGACATAAGTTTAAGATTACTTGGAGCTTGAATAACAGTTGATATGGAAAAGTAAAAAGAAAATACTTTATAACTTTTTTATTAATAATCTTAGATAATAATTAGCTGAAAATTGCTTTGTGCATTTCTTTTCGACCGATCTTTAAATAATACAGAAATAATTGCGAACTCTGAAGCTAATTTTTAAATTGAAAATGTAAAACTAATGAGAAACTTTGAATAGAGAAGAAAGTTATGGATCAGCAAAATAGAGAGTAATATAATTTTGGGATATACAGTCGAACTTCCCTAACTCGAATCACCATTATCCAAAGAAAATGTTTGCATTATAGAGACTTCGACTTATGGAATTGTTGATTTAAGCAAAGTTAACGCTATTGCCACTCGATTAACTTCGAGTTAGTGAAAATTCGAGTTACAGACGCTCGAGTTATGGAAGTTCGACTGTTTGTTATTTTTTGACACATTCTTCGGGATTTCTTGTCGATTCTTTATTTGCAAATTGTGCAGATCTTTAAGCTGTTTTTGGCCCACTGTTGGCTATTGCTCTCTCGCTCGCGCTGGCGCTTCGACCGACCGACCGTCCGTCCGTCCGCCCATTTGGCCGTTCGCTGCGTGTTGTCCACGCATTCGTCGTCGTCGTCGTCGTTGGGCCCGTCGGCTGTTTAGCTGCGCATTTTATTTAACATATCATTTGAAATTCATGTAAAACACATGTAGCTGCAGAGCGGCCGCCCTGCTTTGCATACCGTGGGCATAAAGTACATTGGGGCACTGAGAGTCAAACTCCGACTCCGACTCCGACTCAGACTGAAACTCAGGCTCAGACTCAGACTCTCAGTCGAAGCCAGCCACTATGGGAAGAGAGTCCGAAATTTTGGCACAAACTCTCAATATTATTCTTAGTTAAAGTAATGAGCATTCTTAATTATGAAATAAAATCAAAATATAAAGCTAGAAACTTTAAATTTGGTATAAACTTTATTTATAAATCTTAGTTTTTTTTTTTTTTTTTTAATATTTTAATTCGACTTTTATTTCAAACTCTAGCTAGAAAGCTAGATACTTTCAACTTTGCATATTTGCTAATTAAACTTTGAACGAGCTTCATATATTAAGGGTACTACCAAAACCATATCCGAATCCATATTAAAAACTATTTATAATTTGAAATATTAAAATCGTCAAAACAAAACTCGAGCTGTATATATTTTTTCAAAAAAAAAAGTTATTGACTTAAAATACTTCAAAATCGAGTTGTCGATTTTTAGATGAACTTTTACATGAGTGCTAAAAATCGAACACAATTATTTTATTTTTCTATCTTGAGCCAATAAATTGCAAGATGCTGAACAACAAGTTTATGCCAAAATATCGCACTTTTTGCCCATAGTGCGGACGAGGTTCGCATAGACATCACACCCAAGCGCCAGGAGCGAGTCTAGGCTGGATTCCGACTGCAAATCCAAGCTTCGACTGTCCATCTGGTCAGCTCGCATTCATAAGTAGGATCTCTTCGTCTCCGATGTATGTATCTGCATCTGCATCTGTGTGTGTGTGTATCTGTATCTGCATCTGCTTCTATATCTGCACGTGTATCTGTGCGCATATCTTTGGAGCTTGAAGCTTTTTGTTTACGGGGACTTTGGTCTCCAATGGATGAAGATGTCGAAGTCGAAGTCGTTGTTGTTGCTGTTGTTGTGTTGCTGTCGCTTGTTGCATGTTGCATTTAATTTGTAAACAAAGTCTTTAGTTTATGACTGGCGCGTTATTTTAGCATATATGTATGTTTGTTATGTTAGGTGTATGCACATCGAGGCCTCCTGCCCTTTCAGCATTTTGTATGAAATTTGTAAACAATTCTCCAGTTGGCCAGGCCAAGACAGTTGGCACTTGCAACGCATTCATCCCCAATTTACATATGTGCTGGCACTTGAGGCCCAAAAGGAATACTTGTGTTTTTGTTGCCACTGGCATTTCATCACTCTCTCTCGCTCTTTGTCTCTCGCGCCCTGTCTCTCTCTCTCTCTCTCTCTCTCTCTCTCTGTCTTTGGCCTGACCTTTGCCTCTTCAGTCTCTTATAGCCAGGCAGCCATAACAAATCACCAATGACTTGGCCCGACACTAAATGCAATTTATAACACTTTTTTCTCTGCTGTCCTCTTGTTGTTGCAGTTGGGATCTTGTTCTTTTTGTTGGCCAGATTGTCAAACTACTTGACTTAAAGGCAAGTTAACGAGCGTTGGCTGCCCGCCTCATCATCATCATCATCATCAGCATCATTATTAAGTTGGCTGCCATAGTCATTATCATCCACGAACTCATAGCACTGAACGACAACTTCATCATGGCAGCCGCGCTGTCATCAGCATCATCATCAGCAGCAACATCAGCATCAACATCACACGACGCCCCAAAAAAGCCATCAAAAGCGTTGGTGGCACGTAAAGTGCAACAAGAAATGGAGTATCTAACATCGGGCTGAGGCACAACGAACTCGCAATACTCTGCACCTAACCATTATCACTCTTTGGTGAATGGAAGAACATTTCTTAATTAATTAACATCATTTATTTTATATTTTTCATCTTTTCTCAATTGCCATCTAAAAATGTTATATTCAGTATTTATCTAATGCACAACGAACTGGCAATACTCTGCCCACATAACAATTAACATTTCTTAATTATGCGATATTACTATTTTGTGTTCCCAATTTAATTGAGTTTTTCATTAGAACAATATCATTTCTGAATTCTCTTTAGTTCAAGTTGAGTATGTTTTTTGCTCAGAAAGATAGCTACAAATTAATGTTAAACTAATTGAATATGTTGAAAATTAAACTTTCAGCTTGGCATAAAATTAAGAAATTAATGAATAAGTAATCGTAAATAATTTTGCATACTTTCATATAGTCAATCCATGAAAATGTTAGTCCTTAAATGTTCAATTAGCATAACTATAAATTATTATCCTGTGTCAATCGTATCTCATATTCATTCATCATTTATTTACAATTTAAAATATTCCACAATTCCAACTGAGCTTTCTTCAACAACAATTTCTTTCTAATGACAGGGACAATTTGAATGCGCTCGGCTTGTGACTATGGCTGAGCAAAGGGTATCATTAAGCTGCCCATACCCATCGCCCATGCATTGCACTTGTCAGTTGAGTTTTTATGAACGCTTGGGCCTTAAAATAAAACTACAGCATCAGAGGCAGCACATGAATAATGCAAAATGCCAAGTAAGTAGAAGACGGAACCATAGACCCCCACACCCCCACCCCACCCCCAAACAGGCATCCCTTCAAAACTCGCTAGCCCAAAAAAGAGAAGAAAACAGCAGAAAACAATAAGCAAAAATAACAAAAATAACAAAAATACCCACCCTATTGGGGCAGCTAAGCTTAATGCGCCACAACTCACACACACACGTACACACACACACATACACAGGGTGAGACACACATACCAAGAGGAGGCTAGAGATTGTCATGCATCGGATCTAATATGACCAGACGTCACTCATTAAGGCGCCTCAGCTTGTCGTCCGTTCTTATTGTTCTACTTTATAAATATACACAATATATATATGTATATGCATATATCTAGATAAATATACATATATTTATATTTAAGTGTAGCCGGCGGTTATCGGAGCGCCGGAAATTGCGATTTTTCATTTCAGTTTTCGGGGCGCACATCAAAATTTTGTCAAATTTGGCTGTTGTCGCTGACGTCGCGTCGTTGATATTTTAGCAAAATAATTAACACGAGACTGAGAGAGGACACAGACCAATCCATCCTATCCAGTCTCGTTCTCCTCCACCTTCTCGTTCTCCTTCTGCTGCCTTGAAGGGGCCGGAGCCAGGCACAGTGGGAATTATGGCTAGATTCATTCCTATTTTCGAATGTTTCGTTTTTCTCTTCTAATCTCCAATCTATTCGATTACCATTACATCAAGCACATTATGCATTGTTTGTTATTAAATTTTAATATCGACATTTGTAAGCCTTGTACCTTTTGGCGTCCATTTAGAATAAATTGAAAAAATCATATTACTTATATGTTTACAAAATTAGTTCGTTGTTACAATTTAAAGAACACATTTAAAAAATAAACACATGTTTAATTTGTCTTTTTTTACAAAAATAAAGCTGTTGACTATAGAACATAAGATCATAAATCGGACGTTCACATTGCTAGTTGAATCTTTTCATGTCGATCGTCTTTCAGATCTTATTTAAAAACTCTCACAACAAGAAAATAACATGCGGCTCAGGCTTGAATATAATAATTTAGCTTAATTTTATTTATTTTTGGAAATAAAAAATAAATGTTATTCCATACTGAAAAATATTAACTGATTTACCTTACACCATTTGGGAAAAGCTGGCAAACGAAGTTTTAGCATCTTTCAAAGATATGAATTAATGTATGCTAATCTGGCTGCGTTTCCCACTGTGCGACGCCGCATTATATGCAACATTTTGTCGCCTTCTGATTATTTTTGGGCATTATTTTGTCCTGCCTCGAAAAATGCACCTCATTTTGCTTGATTGCTCTCACTTGGGATTGGACTTGTGGCTTCGGGCTATACAGCTGCTGATCATTATCATCCTTTTTAGACTCATCGAGGTCTTGGCATATGTGCACGTAATATTTTAGTGCCTTTTACTTAGACAATTTCTTGTCTTTGTTTTAAGTTAGCCTTCGTCTTTGCCTGCCCGCCAGTTATATCTTTGATATGCATTTAATTTTTAATGGCCGCCTGAAAGTAGGCAACGTTTCTTGCTTTTACGACTACCTGCCACTTGTGCTAATTAAAGTGGGCAAAAGGCGAAGAAACTAAAAGACACAGCAACAACAATAACAACTTGAACAGATTATGGCTAGCAGCATTATTAGCCTAATTATTTTGGCATCTCAAATAGAAAACTCTTTAGTTCCTTACAACTTAGAACTCTGGCAACCGAAGACAAAAAAACATAGCATACTTTCGTGCGTCGAATAAATACATGTTAAAGCTATCGGAAAGCTTAGTCGTTGTTTAACACTTACAAAAGCGATTAACGATAGTTCTGTTGGTCCAATTTCAACAGGAGTTGATCAATATATTTTTACTATATTTTTAATTAATAATTAATTTTTATAAATTTAATAAGAGTAATGTATAAATATGAAATTAGGACAAGAATAAAACCACATAATTTGGTTGTAATTTTTGATATTCGGACAATTTTCCTAAAGTCTGGAAAAAAACATTTGACTTCAGATAAAACCGTAAATCCAATCGTAACCGGCAGACCCCATATATATATTCTTGTTCAGCAACAACAAATGAATCGACTAACTTAAAAATTAATATGTGATTATTGTTAAGATATAATTGCATTCAAAATGACTTCAAAAACATGTCTTAGTCGAAGCGTTAATTAACAGTTATCGCACAATTCGTTCATAACTTGTTGATTTTATTATTTTAAGAAATGAGCAAAAGAGCATTTTGATTACTTAATAAAAATTCAAAGAAGTTGCACTAATGAGCTTAAAATATTTAATAAATAAATAATAAATGTATGTTCTAAAAATATTCGATGTTGTATTTATACAAGAATCATATGCAAATGAGCAGACGATTTGAGTTGCTTATTCATGGGAATCCCTCAAAGAAGAATAATGACAAAGATAATTAATATGTAATAATCTAAGCATATAAAGAAATGTGACTATGATGAGATAGATATATATTCTAAATATGAAGATATGATAATGAAGGGAAATAATGTGCTGTGGTTTTAATATTTAATTCCATTTTTTTATTGTATTTTAATATTTAATTTTTTGTGAGATGATTATAGATTTTAATAAAGAGTGCATAATCTCAATTAAAAGAGTTTCGATAATGTTGCTGTCAATTGGATAAAGTTTTATTTTTTTAAACGATTATATCAGTGTATAAGTTGTTATTATTATTAAATAAATGATAGGCATAAAAAGTAGATAGATATTTTTCGACTGCAATTGATTAAAGTTATGTTATCGATTATGTTGTTGACAATTAGTTGCAGTTCTTCGGATGATGATCATGAAATCATTTGACAAATTGATGGCATGCTGGTGGCAAATCTCAAAATGCTGCTAATTATGCCAATCACAGTTTGTCAATTAATTTATCTGAATGCCACTGCGGGAAACAAGTGTTATTTCACGCAGCAGCAGACAGACAGACAGACAGACAGACAGACAGACAGACAGACGGACAGACACAGTAGCTGAGTTATCGAAACTATCTGAAACATGAACTGGAACTTGATTCTGTAATTGCTAGCAAATTACGCGGGCTAAAAGTTGCTAGGCTGGACCCAAGTCGAGTTCATTCATTGGCATCACAACTGGTTTGCCGACCAACCGACCGACGAACCATCCGAGGCGAGTCGTAATTTATCGAAGATGTCAGCGATATTGAAACCGACTGTTTATTCGATGGCATTATTATGCAAATCGCATTATATTCAAGTGCTTAGAACTAAATCTTCAAATTGCGAGAATCGCACTTAAGAAACGAGCTTCCATGTGTATTCATTGATCTAAGAATAGTTCAATACTAATATACGATATTTTTTTGAAATTCAATATAAGAAAGTTAAAGGAACTTTAAGAATAAGAATTTCGAAGTTGTCACTGTTTTTAAATTAACAAAGCATTTAATTATCTTTATTAAGTTAAGTACCAATTCTAGTTGCTAATTTTGAAAATATTCAAACTTCTCAATGCAATCATAATCTAATTATTAGAGCCAGTAAATAATTAATACTTAAAACTCTTCACCAATCTAAAAATCCGTTAATTTCAATTTATCGTGACCTAAAGATATTTTTGAACTTTAGTCCGAAATCTATGAGTGGTTTTCCAAGCTGCGTTGCCCTTCACATTTATGAATCTGCAATAATTACAAAAATTTAAATTAAACTCTTTCATTCAATTTCAGTTTATTTTTTATGTTATCTGCCTCAGCACGTTTATTAACTCTATCCTAAGACCAATATCAGCCGTGACCTGGCAAAAAAAAATAGATAGATTTAGCCAAGGTCGCCTTTTGCATTGAGCAGAAGCCAACTGCAAGACTCTTTTTGCAATTTCAGATTGATTTGTATTCCAGTTTGTTATTAAACAAAAAACATAAATGCAGCTCAACTTAAGTGGCTAAAGCAAAGATAGCTTAAGGTCTTCTCAATGTTTTCCCTTTTACCTCATTTTTAATGCCATTATTTTTTCAGAGATTAAAACATATAACTTAATTATCAAGTGGGGCCAAAAAGTGTTTAATTACATCAAATGAATTGTGATTTGTTGAGCCTTGGAATCAACGACAGCCAGGCGTCAATTGGTGTAAATATTTAGCGTCTTTTATGCATTAACAGTCAGAGAGAGAGATACAAATATGGATAGAGATACATTGGGAAATGAATAGATATGTTAGATAGACAATTCTTTAGCTGCTTTTAGCGTTCATTAAGTAAATAAAATCGCCCTGTGTCGACCAACTTTCGGTTTCCATGTTGATCCATTGAATTAAGCGATGAAGACCAGTAACCAGTAACTAACTGGCTTTAATTTAAGCTGTCGTTTTAGCCTCGCCACTTTTCAGTTAGTCATTTGCATTCCATTCGCGACACGGATGGGTCTGAGGAAGGGGCTGAGGGGCGGAGGGCGGAGGGGGGAGGGGCTCTTAATGTTTACCGCATGCCAGAAGCTGCAATATTTTTGTTTGTTTGTCAATAACGCACTGTAGTAGCTGTATGACACGCCTCTCTATGCGATTCTCACGGATCGTTGTACAAGAGGAAGATCAAATTGGTTTCAATGACATCAAGAATTTTGAAAAAGAAAACCTAACTCGACTTTTATAATTAAAATTTCAAAGAGAAAAACAACAAAAGTTGCAGCGCACACCCAAAAAACTAATCAAATTCAACGCGGATTAATAAATTTTTTTATAGTCTCTGCCAGTAAATACAGGTTATAAATAAATAGTATAAGCATCTCAGAAGACTATAGAAAAAAACCACTGCTAAATGATTTATATTGTATTAACTTATTTATTTGCACACTTAATTCTCTGCTGTCTTTACATTTTTATATCTGTAGGGTATACGAAAACTAGAAAAGATAAAATAATTGCACAAAAAAAAATTTTTTGTTTACATTTGGATGATATAATCAACAAATTTCTTATATACAAGGTACTATTTGAAACGTACAGGGTATAAGATCATCACAAATGAATAGAAACAGTCAGTAAAGTATGTATAATAACTTGTATCATAAAACACATTTTAATAGGTTTTTTTTTTACAAATTGTACCCTGTAAAATTATACAAAAAATACACATACACGAATATTAGCAAATATTTTACAAATGCAAGATTTTTTTTTATAAAAGAACATTTACAGGGAACTTTTTTATAATAACAGGTTGTAAAATATAAAAAGATATTATAAAATATAAAAATCTATATAATATAAAAAGAGTAGCCGAATTAATGAAGTTAAACAAGAGATTCACAAATTGTGGTGCATTTGTGGAAGTCTCTATTAAAAAAAGTATATATTGCGCATAATTGTAGTAATTACAGGGTATCAAATGTTTCTAAGTTTAACAAAAATAGCTGACTTACTATTTAATAAGCTCAGTCTGTTAGACGAAGCGATTTACCAAGCAAAAATCTGTTGTGTGGGACAAGAGAATGAGAGTGAGAGAGAGAGAGAGAGAGAGAAAGAGTGGGCAAAGAAGGGTGTGCCAGCGATGGGGGGGGGGGGTCGTAATATGCACACACTGACATTTGGTAATAAGTGTGGACAAGAGTTTGCAATTCACCGCACGTTATTTAAATGGTTTGTCTGTTTGTTTAGTTGTGTTGTGTTGTCTTGTGTTGTGCTGTGTTGTGCAGTGTTGCTGCTGTTGCAGTTGCAATGTCGCAAAGCTGCAAGAGACAGCAACAAGCGATAAAAGACAATAAGACACGCATTGGCCCAGCAACATTTATGTGTTCCCGGTTCGAGAGAGTGCAACAAATCGCTGCAAAAATACGAATGACACTTTGTCTTCGATTGTCTCGTTTTATAAGCAAACACATATGTACATAGTATATTAGAAATGTATATATGTACATACATATGTACATAAGTTCATGTGTAATATGTTAACAGCCTCTAAAAACATACAGTGTGTCATGTCAATATTTTGACCAACTCAATATTTCACATTATTTATTGGATTTTGGAAAAAACAATTTCTTTTGATTATTCATATTTGATTTTTACTAAATACAAATAAATATGCGACATTTATGCTTTGTCAAAACAATTATTTGCCCTACTGTATGCATGTATTTACCTATGCGAGGCATACTTCAATAATGTGAGGCTGTTCCGCAATTGTTTTAGCGTTTAGCATCGCTTTGCTTTGACCTCAGCGTGTTTTGGCAGCGTTTGCCAAACACAAACAAAACAGGCCAATGGGCAAATTTGGCCAACAGACACACAGACCGCATTCAAAAGCCGGCTACCAGTTGCCAGTTGTCAGTTGTCAGTTGACTCTTGACGGTTTTCTGTTTGCCGCCCTCGCCACGCCCTCAAACTAACAATAATCAATGCAATCTCTTTGACATAAGTTTTCAAATAAAATATATCGATTATTAGATACCCTTTTTTCCTATTATCCGTAAAAATAGTTCATTCGAATTTTCTCACTGGATCTAAAATAAGATATATTTATAGACAGGGTATTTCCTAGTCGTGCATTGAACACAATTTAGGTCTTAAAATTAGTCATAAACTGAACTGAAAACTTCTTCGCAATTCAAAAGTTTGGTTTTAATTTGAGTCCTTGAACGAACTCATGACTAAATGTATCTTGTATACAAGAGTCTTAGCTATTTGTATTATTGTCTTTTCTAACCAATTTGTGTATATTACCCACAGTAAGAGTATAGTAAGAGTCGAGCAAATAGCTTATGGGGTACACTTTTCTGATGTTTGATATATGACAGCGGTTTTGAACGATTATCCATATTTTACACCCATCTTGTCTCCTGAAAGACTTTGCAACTGGTTTTGGCAATATTTTATTAAAAAATAAATACAAATTAATTTTTTTGTTTCAGCTCAAAAGACAACAATATTGAAAGCGATGCTACCCGAATTTTGTTACGAGTATCGATGTCTAAATATTGTTGGACTTAAATACTAAAGTGACTTAAATACTGAATGATTGATCACCTGACAGATTGATTAATCAATTGGCAATCAGCTGATAAAGGGAGTTAAATATATAATCAATTTATGACATATGTATGTAAATGAGAAAAGACAGAATTATTTGAAACTGATTTTAATGAATTTCCTTGCTCTTAATTCAAATGGCTATTTGAAGATCAATGGGAAACTCTTTATATAAATATTTATGTAACTAATCTTTTTTAGTTGGTGTTTATTATTAAGATTAAATTTGATTACGGAACTGAATTGCGAGCACATGTCAATAAATCTTTCAATAACTTCAATCACGTTTCGTCTTCTTAATGTGTTCGATCTGAATAGTAGATTTATTAGAACCAGTCGATTAGTAAGCAACTAGTAAATTCGATTGGTCTGCTAAAAACTGGTCTTAATGTTCTTCTTTATTACATGCCTAAAAAATAAATCGAATAATCCATAGAATTCATAATTTATGCAAATAAAATCAAAATAATAACAAGAAAAACAAGAACTTATCGGGAGCTTATACATATGTTAATAGGTACATTTACAGAAACCAAAAAAAAGTGAAACTTATATGCGTAAGATTTGGCGGGAAAAAGCTAAAATTAGCTGATCCTATGTTTTAGACTAGATAATTTAATTCCCAGTTATAAAAAGTAGATATTTTTGATGTAATCACAGACATTGCACGATTCAATCAATTTTCCGTCTGTTCTAGCCTTTAGATTGGTTCAATTGAAGCAAAAGAAATTCTTGGCTAATGCTTTTTCAAGTCATCTATAAATAAATCACACATATACAAAAATTAACGCATAAATTAACATATTTATGTAACGCGGCCAAAACCAGTTAATAAAAAAAAATTTAATAATATTCATGGGTAAAACAAACTTACGTCTAATTTAAATAAAATATTATATGTTTTTCATAAGAAAGAAATTAATGACAGCCATATAATCGTTGGATAATCAACATTATCGAGTGACTATTTGCAAAATTGACTGGTCACAGATAAAAATCTATGAAAGCAGAAATATAAATTTTTAAAGTTCATAAACCTTTTAATTGTTTTCTTTTTTTCCCCAAAAATACAAACTAAACGAGATTTACAACAAAAGGAACTCACAATTTGGAGACAAAAACTTCTAAATTTTCTTAAATATTTTAAACATTAAATTGCGTCCTTTCAACCCAAAATAGTATTTTTCTAAATAGACAAATCATAAATTCTAAACGGGTTGCATTTTACAAAGTCAACTAATTTTGAAATTAAAAAATGTCAGTTATCACTCAATAAAATCGTTTGATTGTTAATAATTCAAAAACTTACTTCAATGTCTATAAACTCAAACTGTTATTTTGATGTCGCAAAGTATAAATAAATATAAAAAGAATAACAATTTGATCAAAACAAATATCAAAAACTAGTTTAAATTATACAGGCGCGTCTGCTTGAATTTAGTATACCCTGTAATTTCAAACATCTGCAAATTCCCTTTATATCATATTAATTAAGCGAGTTGTGGGCATAACTTCTATGTTTTTTTTTAATATTTAGTGTAGATTTAAATAACTGATATGGTTAACAATTAGTATTGAAATATTAAGAATGATCTTAATAAATGAGAATAATAATAATAAAATAATAATAATAATAATAACAATACAAAACAACTTGAAACATTTTTTGTTTGTTTTCTGTTTTCTGTTATCTTTTTTCTTTTGCCTACTAGGGTACGAAAACTAAACAAGTTAATTCCATACATTGATTTGTGCAAAATTGTTGATTGATAATGAGTTAATAAGCCATAATAATGTCTTTTTGAAGACGGCTATTGCTTTTTGCGACGACAGATTCGGGCTAGGCAATGACTTCCAACTACTTTAAACTGGTTTCTTTCAAGCCGATTATGACACAACGAAAACTATGCTAAAAAACAACTTGATATCAAAATAAAGATACTAAAAAATAATGTTTGGATGCGCTAATTTGTGTTGTTTAGCGACTTATTCAATAAATGAAGACACAAGGAGCGAGAAAAAGACAGATCATAGTTAATGGAGGCCGTTTAGTCCAGAGAAGTTCTAATCAAATATATATGTATTTTCTATATACTAGATGATGAGACAATCCTAAGGCGGATTTGTTGTTGCTTTTAGGCATTTTGTTGATGCTCATTAAAACAATAGATTTCAAATCAAAATAAACTCCATCAATTAGCATAGGCCAATTAGAGAGACAGACTTTGTCTAGTATTTGTTTCGGTATTTTTCGTATAAAAACTTGATACTTTTGTGACGGCAACAACAGATCCACCGAAAGCCCCGACCTTAAACATGGTAAGTGCTACGATTATTCTAGCTTATAATCTTCTCCGGTTAACTTTTTTTTTTTTCTTTTAGCAATTCTATGTGATCGCCTTAGCCATGATCGGCCTCGTCGCTGCCGATGTCAGTCATCTGCAGTTGGAACATGCCGATGGTTATAGCTATAACGCCCCATCCTCCTACTCCTCCGCCTCCTCGTCGTCGTCCGTCTCCTCCTCCTCATCGTCGTTCGGTCAATTTGCGCTTCCCGGCGGAGATTCCAGCAGCTATCAGCCAGCTCATCTGATTCCCCAGCACTTGAAGGCATCTCATGTGGAATCAGCTGCAGCTCAGATTATTCCCGGCGGAGACTCCAGCAGCTATCAGCCAGCTCATCTGATTCCCCAGCACTTGGCGGCATCTCAATCCACAGCTTCCCAGTCATTTAATCTTGGAGCTGATACTCAAACACCCGAGCAATTTATTCCAGAAGCGGATCGCATTGCCCACTACAACTACATTCAATCCCAGACTCAGACAGTGATTTCTGGCGGTGATCAGGCAGCTCAGAATCTTCCCGGCGGAGACTCCAGCAGCTATCAGCCCGAGCATTTGATCCCTCAGCACTTGCAATCCTCAGCAGCTGACCAGTCGCTTAATCTTGGAGCCGACACTCAGACTCCCGAGCAGTTTATTCCAGAGGCTGATCGCATTGCCCATGCCCAATATGTCCAGGAGCAGGAGCAGGAGCAGGAACAGGCGCAACCCCAGTCGCCTGTAATCATTGGTGCCAATACCATAACGCCGGCTCATCTGTACCAGGAGCCAGTCTCCAATGGCATCGAGGAGTTCAAGGCCGAGACTCATGTGCCCGTTGCCATCGGACGCGATTCGGTGGCGCCAGCTCACCTGGTGCCCAAATATTCAGTCGGCGCCTCCGTCGGACACGACACTCAATACGGATCGAATGGCGGTTATGTTTACTAATTTAATTGCATTTTTTAGAAATAAATACGATATATGACCTTCAACATTCAATTGTTTCATGCCTATCACTGGGACACTCAATTACAGGGTATTAAAAGCTTTACATGTCGAATTACTATTCTTAGTGTGTGATAAAATTTCAAAGCATTGGTCATAGTACCGCAGATGATTCGTTTATTGAATATTGCAGATATAACTGGAATTAAAATATTAAATACACTTTCAAGCTCGACATTTTAAAAGACATTTCCTTTTATATAAACTCGATGATATTTAAATAAATATATTTTTTTAAACTAAAAAATAATAATAATAAACTTGAAAAAAAAACTTAAAATCAAGGTAAATACTTTTTATTCTTAAGGTCTGACGTTAAAACCAATAAATTGATCACAAGAATTGTACCCACTTTAAATGTTAAATGTTTGCTTCAAATTATAATTTATTGCTTAACATATTTAAAGTTTGTGTTTGTCGAAACTACCAATAATTATAGTTTGCAAAAATAAACTGAACAACGTTATTTTCGTAAAGTAACATAAATAGCCGAAAAGGCTTATGCAACTGAAAAATATATATATACATATATAAAAAATATAAAATAAATATTATTTTTGAAATTTGCCAATGGAAAAACATGTCAGATAACAAAATATTGAAAAAACAGTCGTGCTTGGACAATGACATCGGAAAACCGAATTGAATCGGAAATAACAGTTGCTTATTTAACAGACAACCTTTAAAGTGTTGAGTAACATTTGCGTTCTGGTTAACAATTTATGTTAACTTTACAATGTTAAATGAAATTAATGTAACGCATTAAATTATGTATTTTTTAAACACTTTTATTTACTGTTAGTGAGTGGAACGCTTTTTTGAATTCAATGTGGCTGTAAATTATAAAAACTTTTTGAAATGAAAAAAAAATGTTTACATTGCTAATTAAATATTGCTTTGACATTAAAAGTCAATTGCATTACCGCAAAGTTATTTTCGAATTCTCTAGCTTGATTAGCATAAAACTCAAATTATTGTACGCTGAATTGTCATCAATCGAACATCAATCAAAGATTCCCTTAATGAACTTTTTATCAGTATTGCCGACGCAATTTGTGGCAAGCAAATCGATATGTTGCATAGAAAATCCGAAAAAAATTAAAATGAAATAAAAATAATAACAGGAATTGAGTTGAGTTGAGTTGAGTTGCTTTCAAGTTCATGAACATTTTGTCCAAAGTAAAAGTTGATCTGTAACTCCCCCGCTGTCGCTTCCCCGCCCTTTTCCGCCGAGTTTTTTGTCTTGTCAGTCGCGTCGACAATTATTATGTAAAGTCGTACGTAGCACTCGTAAACCTATGAGTTCTCAAGGCCGATCGTCTTCTTGTCTCGTTTTCTTCTTTTTTAGAAAGTGATTCGCAGTGTGAGACGAATGTGAATCACTTGTGCATTCTTGGCTTGAATGGGGGATGTGTTGGCTTTCTCAGCTAAAAAAGTAACTGTAACTCTGGGTGGAAAAAAAGTATAACTAAAAATGCAATTATATAATTTGTTAATGGTGCGAATTAGAGTTAATCGACAAAACGCAATCTCAAAGCCAAAGTGAAGCCCCAAAATCCATGACCTTCCATGCAAATAGCGGGTGTGTCCCCTTTTAGTCCATCTCTTTCTCTCTCTCTCTCTCTCTCTCTCTTTCTTGACGGCACTAATGAGCTTTATGAAAATTAGCTAAAAGACTCGCATTAATATTTCTATTGACCGCCTTGGATTTGGGATGATGCTCTGCCCACAAAATGTTGTCCACAAAAATCGGTTGCGGAAAAATTTGTAAATTTGAGTAAAACTTGTTTAAGAGCGTGCGTGTATTTTATCTTTATTTTTTCTTCTTTTCTGACGGCTTTTTATTTATGTTTGTTATTTTTGTTTTGTTTTTTTTTTTTGTTTTTTGGCTTGATGTATGTTTTTTAAGTGGAAGCTGCAGACGTAGCCGTAACTAAGAGCTGACCGAGCTGAGCTGAGCTGAGCTGAGTTGCTTCTTCTTCTCTTTGGAAATGTGCTGCAAGTTGAGTGATTTTTTAGACGCTATAAATTGCCGGCTTGCTTTAGGGATCAGCATCAGTTTCAGCGTCTAGCTCGTCCAGCACAGTCGTAGTTGTAGCTATCAATCCCAACATGGTTAGTAGCCCAGTTGGATCAATATTGCAGCGATCAACTATTTACAATTTACAAAATTTTTAAAATTTAATTTTTTTTTTTTTTTTTTTGTTATTGTGCAAGTGGTGTTTCTAGTGCCGTGTCTAATCAGTTTCCATGTGTTGGGTTCATTGCAGAAATTCCTGATTGTGTTCGCTCTGTTCGCCTGCGCGGCCGCCGATGTCAGCCATCTGAGCAAGTATCTGCCCCCCGCCCAGAGCTACAGGCAGCCCAGCAACGAGTACCTGCCCCCCGTGCAGCAATCCTACTCGGCTCCGGCCGTTAGCTACTCGGCCCCGGCTGTCCAGCATAGCTACTCAGCGCCAGCTGTCCAACAGACCTATGCCGCTCCAGCTGTTCATCAGACCTACTCGGCTCCTGCCGTGCAGTCCTACTCCGCTCCAGCTGTCCAGCAGACTTACTCCGCGCCCTCGGTGAGCTACTCCGCACCCAGCAATGAGTATCTGCCTCCTGTCCAGCAGACATACTCCGCTCCAGCTGTGCAGCACACTTACTCCGCTCCAGCTGTGCAGCAGACTTACTCCGCTCCAGCTGCCACATACTCGGCTCCCTCGGTTAGCTACTCGGCACCAGCTGTCCAGCAATCGTACTCCGCTCCAGCTTTCCAGCAGACTTACTCCGCTCCAGCTGTCCAGCATACTTACTCCGCTCCAGCTGTCCAGCAGACATACTCGGCTCCATCGGTGAGCTACTCGGCACCCAGCTATACCACATCCTCGGCCTCCTCGGGCAGCTATACGTCTGGGGATGTGGGCACCCAGTACGCCTCCAATGGCGGCTATGTCTACAGGAAGAAGTGAGAGGCTGCAAACTGTTCACACACACACACACACACACACACACACATATGTACAATTCTAATCAACATAAATGCAATTAACATTTTAACATATTCTATCATTTAACATATTTTTTTTGTTTTTGTGTAACTCGATAAATAAAAAAAAAAAAAATAAAATAAAAAAAACAAGCAACAAATTCCAATGATTTTATTACATCGAAAACTGCAACCGGTTTTTATTTATGTTTATCTTTTTTTAAATTAACAGTCTTTCTTTAAATCATTTAAGCTGTGAATTCGAGTTTAAATGTTGATTTACATACATATATGCATATAATTTATTAGGGGCAAGTCATACGTCTTTCAAGCCCGTCAAAAGCTATCGGAGAGCTTTACAAATGGTGTAAAAATTGGTGTAAAAATTTAATGTGCTTATGCTGAACTTGCGGAAGAGGTTTGCGTGTCAGCATCAGCTTTATGTATAGCTTCTCTAAAAGCTCTTGAGCATAAATTCATTGCTAGGATATGGTCATTATTTTTGATAAGAGGCCCCAAGTTGTTTGAGTAAGGAAGAGATTTCTTAAATTAAAGAACAAATATTTTAAATAGCCTTCTGGAAACTTCTAAATTATTTTTAGTAAGTATTAGTGATGCAAAAATATTTCAAGTCTTTTAATTCGATTATTTTTGACGATGTATCGAGTCAGTAAATTATAGTTTAATTTTTTTCCCAACACTTCTTTCGTTACTACCACTTGACACTTTTTCAAAATTTTCAAACTTTCATAGCTCTGTCAAAACTTTACCGATTTTCTTGCGGACTGTCAATGATATCATAGCTTGACCACTTTTTTGATTGTGCCTCAAAATGTAACTTAAACAATTTAATTTTTTTCTTACACTGTCCACTTTTTCCCTTGACATCCCTTTTAAAGCTTCTAGCTCCCATAACTTTGTTAAAACTTAACCGATTTCCTTGCGGAATGTAACTTTATTATTGTTTAAGTTCTTATCGATTCTGTACCAAAATTTTAATCATTTGAAAAATTAAGTTACTTTCCAACACTGTCCATAATATTATATATGTCATATGATAATAAATTATTAAAATTTTTGTTTGTAATTTATTATTTATTTCATACTTAGATACTTAGATTCATACTATCCATATCCCAAGATGTAAATTCAAGAACGAACTCTGATAATTTTCCTTTTGAATTAAATGCTTCCAGGTCGTATTTGAGTTAAGTAATAGAAAGCTCAGACGAAAGGTTAATTTCCACTGTTAGTTATCGGAGATAACCAGTTGGAAGAGACAAAGAAAGGCAGAAAGAGAGAGGGAGAGAAATGATTGTGAATAGTTATATATGCAAAATCAATGGGCAATCGATTTGTGTGACAGTTTAAAAAATTTGCCTGCCTAATTAATTTTTATAGTTCAGTCTTGGAAGCGTTCAGACGGAACGGAACTCCAGATACGAGTATCGGTATTATGATGCAAAGTGTTCGAAAGTGAAATATATCTTGTCAAGTATTTACGTAAGTTTTTTTTTGCCAGTTGATCGTCGTCTTATAAGTGGCCACTTTCAACGCCAACGCCGCACAGTCCTCAGTCCACATCATCCACTCGAGGTTGAAGCCCGCCAGCCCAAAGAGATCCCCAACGATGCTGAGCAAACCATCGGCCACTTGGCCATTGCTGCTGCAATTCCTGCTCCTCACACTGGTCGTCGCCGATGTCAGTCATCTGGCCAAGGAGTATTTACCGCCAGATGTCGGACAAGCGCTGGCAGATGAACCAGCTCCTGTGGAGCCTAGGCAAGCCAATAATGGCGCCTACTTTCCAATGGCGGGTCTGATGCTGCCGTCGGGCTATGCGATACCCACCGGTGGTAATGTCGCCCCACCCATGTCGGCGCCCAACTTTCCGCTGCCCATTTATCCGCCGTTCTTTGGATTTGGCGGTGGCCCAGAGGGATTAGGCGGTGGCCAGTTCCCACAGGGATTTCCTAATGAGGCGCAGTTCCCTGGTGGATCGTTCCCTGTTGGACCACAGGCTGGGGGCTTCTCGGGTGGGCCACAGGGTGGCTCGTTCCCAGTAGGCCCACAGCCCGGACAGTTTTCAGCTGGTCTACAGAACGGTAATTTCGCCGGAGGCCAACAGGGTGGTCCATTCCCAGGCGGACCACAGGGCGCACCATTCCCAGGTGGACCACAGGGCTCACCATTTCCAGGTGGACCACAGGGCGCTCCATTCCCAGGTGGACCACAGGGCGCTCCATTCCCAGGTGGACCACAGGGCGCACCATTTCCAGGTGGACCACAGGGCGCTCCATTCCCAGGTGGACCCCAAGGCGTTCCCTTTCCCCTGGGTCCAATTCCACAGAACCCACAAGGTGGACCATTTCCATTCCCGCCCGACTATCTAACCTCCCAGGGCTTACCCTCGGCGGGCATGCAATTACCCTTTGGCATGCCACCCGGCTTTGGTGGCCCAGATCCCACAAATCCCTATCAGCAGCTGGTGAACGGGGGTCAACCCTTCTCGCCCAGCTTCGGTATACCAGGCCAACATTATCAGCCCCAACAGTTTGCCGACGAGTTGGAGGCAAAGCCACTGCTGAAGTCGGAGGATCAGGCGAAAATAAGGATTAGTCCGACAACGGCCACAACATTGGCGCCCAAAAGCCAAAACAGGGACACGATCTATGCGTCCAACGGCGGTTACGTTTATCAGCGCAACAAATGAGTTACGGCGATTTTATAGCCCAGTCGAAAGACTAATAAATTATTAAACACTTTTTTTTTATGTATATATAGAGATGTATTCATCGCCATCACCTTGTATTTATTTCATTTATATACTCGTGTTTCTTTAATGAATGTGTGACCATAAACGATGAGCACACACAAAATGTTTGTTTGTCTCTTATGCAAATATTTTCTGGGATTTTTTTGGAATATGTAGAAACAAGACCAATGGGAAGAGCTTTAAGCCAATCATAAGAGTTATGGGCTCAATAAAACACTATTTATTAACAGTTTCCATCTATCGGGAATTCGATATTTGTCGGAGTTTGAACAAGAACAAAATTCGCTAGTTCGAAACTGTGAAAGTTGCAACATTTTTTGTTTGTTCTTGAAAATCTGTCAGCACCAATTAGTTGAGAATTATTTCATTTCACAACTTTTTTAAAGGACCATATTTTGATGAGTGCAAATGTTTGTCAACCCTGGTGAACATGAATAAAAGCTGATTATTCACTAGGGTTTTCGAATTTGCAAAAATATTAACGATCTATTGCTAACTTTAATGGCTCCAATTTAGGACGTCAACAAAGACAATTGTATTGAAATATCAATTTATTCATGGGATGAGTGGAAGTCATTTGGAAACTTGACTATAAAAATTTCTACCATTTTTGGCATGATTTCTCACAATACGTTGTAGTTTATACTAATTTTGACATTCGCATTCGATTGATTTTTGGCAATGCAAATCCATCAAAAACAATAGGCAATATCAACATCTAAAACAAAAAACTGGAAGTTAAAAAATATTCAATCCGAAAACTTGCCATTTTCATAATGATACTTGAACCGAAAACTGTCGCTAGTTTAAAAAACAAGTAAGGCCACTTTTTAAAGAAAATACATAGTACATTTACAAACATATGTTTATATTCAAATTGATTCCAATACATTATAGTCAAGTCTATTTCAACGTATTTTTATGGACGCCCTCGCCCAGATGGGTTATTGTTGTCTTATGGAAGGATTAAGAAGAAGAAACTTGCTCTCGATTTCGCAAAATTGCAAACACATAAATTGGATCGCCCACACAACCCGAAATTTCCACCACTTTTCAGCTGGTTTCTTCTACTCCTATGCAAATCTGTTTCGACTGATTTTTTTTGATTGCATTGTTGTTTATTTCAATATATTTTTTTTTTATTTTCTTAACTCCATTGTTAAACGTTATTCAATTCGTGACTTTTGTTTGCATGCATTAAGTTGTATGTTTTGTGGTTTTCTTTATTTGTTGATTTTTCTTGCTCTTGTCGATTAATTTTAATCAGTTTGTAAAACAAGTCAATTCAACGCATTTGACAATTGATGACTTCGCATTATTATGTTGTACATATTTAATCGCATCGTACATCCACCTTTTCATCCAAAACTCAGTCCTCTTAAGGTTGTTTGATCCGGCTATTAGTCATAATTAAGCCAACTGTGCCTCGGGTCGTAAAAGGCCCTCAACTTGAATTTTGATTTTACATTTTTCATCGATTTTAGTTTGCAAAGCCTCAGGTGCGAACATTTTTTGTCACTCTGCCTTTTGACACGCGCTTCTTTATCGATTATTGTGCCTGATATTCCACTATCTATCAAGATCTGGCAGACGGGTCTCCATTATCATAATAATATACATCATTTTTCTTAACAAACGCTGTCGCACCCACAAAATGATGGAATAACAAATTCAACCTTATCGATCAATAAGTTATAGCCAATTGTGCCAATTTGAAGGCTATGACGAAGAAATAATCAAATTAAGCAAAGAATTATTTTACACCATTTGTCAATTATTTGAACGCGTTGCCACTTGCAAGTACACATCTGGCAACACTGAGCACTTTTTTTGAGCTGAGCTTTATTCAAGCTTCAAATATTTTCAAAATCGTAAACATTGTGATCGCTGATCTAAATACTTAAATATTAACCTTTGATTTTCTCAAGTATTTTGCATGGCATAAATAATTAACAATTTTCATTGTTAACCGTTAAATCGCTATTGCCAGCGTTGCCACCAAGTGCAAAGTGCTGTGACGTCACTAATTAGGTTATGCAATAGTAACTAACTGTTTTGCTAGCGAAATGTCAATCAACGATGCTGTGATCAATGTCAAATACCAGGGATGGGCCTGGTTCAGTATGCCATGGAGCTTGCATAATCAGCCAGGGTGTCAACGCACTTTAAACAAATGCGAAAGACAAACAACAGTTGTACAATGTGCATGCAAAAATGTGCAGTTGACTAAAACTGCAAATAATCAATAATAATTGTACACAGCGCGTAAGAGGTTTTCGCCACTTCGGAGGCAGTGGGAAAATTCGCATTTAAAAGAAATGTTTGGGTAACGCCCCCGAATTGCGGCTTGTTAAGACTGCTTATCAGCAGTTATCACAATGTGATCATTGTTTCATGGCTTTTATTCAAAATATGTTTTTTTTTTTTTTTTTTTTTTTTTTGGCATTTATTAATCAGCACAGAGTTTATAGCCATATTGCATGCTTTTGTTGTGAGCATTTGGCATTAACATATTCACATATGTACCATCCATAGATGAGGGGCTGAACCAATTATGGAATGGCAAAAGACTGACCACAAGCCCAGTTCGAGATGCCGATGACAATGTCCAGCGTCTGCGATGGCATTTCAACTATAAATGCCCGTCGAATCTCTTGGACAATTATCAGTTTTACGGTTTCGCTCGTTTGGTGTACCACGCGCATCTGTAACTCACCTCAAGATGGTAAGCGAGGCGCCCAAGTGACATCACTTTATCACTTTTTTTTTTTTTTTTAACACCATTTGTTTGTTGTGACAAGTTGTTTCATCTTGGGATTTCAAAATCCTGTACTTTAAAAAATACAATGCGTACTACAAATGAAGCGCTGTGTAAAATTGTTTCTTGAACAACTTCCGAGCTTAATATTCGATCGTGCTAAAAGAAAAATCGTGAAGAAAGATCCAAAATAAAGCTTTATTTGTGCAAAAAATCAAGAATCTAGCCCCAAAATTTCTCTTGTAATTTTTTTTAACCTACTTACCCAATTTTTAAGTCTCTAGCTCTTAAAGCATCTGAGATCCAGGTAATCTCTTATCGAAAAAAAAAAAAAGAATCGTGTAGCTCGTGCATCTTAACTAATTTCAAGTGACATCACCTCTTCATCTTCATCAACATTTTTTTACATAATTTGTTTATTGTGACAAGTAGTAATATCTTGGTTTTCTTTTGTTTGTGTGTTTGCTTTGTGCCAGAAAACGTTTGTCGTTGTCTGTGTGGCCTTTGCCATTGTGGGCTTGGCCCAATCTCGTCCGGAGGGCGGCCACTCGTCCTCGGGCAATCGCTATCTGCCCCCGCTGCCCGTCAAGGATGTGTCCAGCCAGTCGCTGCCCGTGCAGCAATTCCAACAGAGCTTCCAGCAGCCGCAGCAACAGCATCAAGTTGAGTCCATCAGGCCATCGATATCGTTGGGCAGCTTCTCGATCCAATCGGGCGGTCAATCGATCTCAACTGTCCAGCAGTCTTCAGCTCCCGCTCCCGCTCCCATCAGCTATGAGGCACCCACTCCAATTGTGGCCACACAGACGCCCGTGAAGGCCACGTACTTGCCACCTGCACCCGCACCTGCACCTTCACCAGTGGTTGCTGTCCAGGAGTCCGCTCCAGTGGTTGAGAAGACCTACTCCGCACCAGCGCCCGCTCCAGTGGTTCAACAGACTTACTCCGCTGCTGCTCCCGCTCCAGTAGTTCAACAGACCTACTCCGCTCCTGCCCAAGTAGTTCAGGAGAGCTATTCCTACCCCGCTCCTGCACCAGTCACTCAGCAGACCTACTCCGCTCCTGCTCAAGTTGTGCAGGAGAGCTACACTGTGACAGCTCCCGCTCCAGTGGTTCAACAGACTTACTTAGCTCCCGCTCCAGTGGTTCAAAAGACCTACTCCGCTCCTGCTCAAGTAGTTCAGGAGAGCTATTCCTACCCCGCTCCTGCACCAGTAGTTCAACAGATTAACTCCGCTCCTGCCCAAGTAGTTCATGAGAGCTACACTGTGTCAGCTCCCGCTCCAGTGGTTCAACAAACATACTCTGCTCCAGCTCCCGCTCCAGTAGTTCAACAGATTAACTCCGCTCCTGCCCAAGTAGTTCATGAGAGCTACACTGTGTCAGCTCCCGCTCCAGTGGTTCAACAAACATACTCTGCTCCTGCTCCCGCTCCAGTGGTTCAACAGACCTACTCCGTTCCTGCTCAAGTAGTTCAGGAGAGCTATTCCTATCCCGCTCCGGCTCCAGTGGTTCAACAGACCTACTCCGCACCCGCTCCAGTCCAAGAGAGCTATACTGTGTCAGCTCCCGCTGCAGTGGTTCAACAAACCTACTCCGCACCCGCACCAGTGCTTCAGGAAAGTCATGAAGTCTCCGCACCCGCTCCATTTGTCCAGCAAACCTATACTGCGCCTGTGATCCAAGAGAGCTATTCAGTTGCTGCGCCAGCCCCAGTGGTTCATCAGACATACACCGCTCCAGCTCCCGCTCCAGTGGTGCAGCAGACATATTCTGCTCCAGCACCAGTTCATGAGAGTTATACTGTCTCAGCTCCCGCTCCAGTTGGTCAGCAAACCTACTCCGCTCCCGCACCAGTTGTTCAGGAGACTTCCGTAATTTCTGCACCCGTCCAACAGGCTGTTCCAGCTGTGCAATACACGGGCTACAATTACCAGGCACCAGCTCCAGTTTCCTTCGCACCAACTGTTCAGCAGACCACCACCAGCTACAGAGCACTCGAGAATGTCGCTGTTCCCGCACCCGTTGAGATCCAGACACATCAGCAGACTTACACTCAGGCACAGACTTCAGCTCCTGCTCCCGTGCAGCTGCAGCAATCCTTCGTGCCTGCACCACCTGCCCAGCAAGTGGTTCAGTACAATAGCCCAGCGCCTGTTCCTCAGCAGATCTTCCAGCAGTTCACACCCACTTACAGCTACACTCCACCCGCTGTCCAGCAGCAATTGACCTATTCCCAGCCTGCCTATGTCGCTCGAGCTCCAGCTCCAGCTCCAGCCACAGCTCATGTTGTAGTTGCGGCACCAGCAACCACCTCACTGATCAGCAGCACGGCCACCAGCAGCGCAGTGTCCAATGTCCAATCACAGATCGACACCAGCTACGCCGCCAACGGGGGCTATGTCTACTAGGAGCCTTAAACGGATGCGTTTGAACGGGTTTTCCCCTCGAGAGGCCCGAACTCGCATCCAGCTTTTTGTCACCAACAGCGTTGCTCGTTGTCGTTATCGTTAATTCTTTCATTTAATTAGCCAAATTGTAGCCCTAGTCCTGTCAAGTACAGTCATTTTATTAAATACGCAATAAAGGTTTTTTTTAACATATCGTGTTTTTGAAATTATATGATCATTACAGTTTGACATTCGAATTTGCTGTTATTCGTGTGACAGACGTGTGAGTGCAGAGGTATATAACCTTACAGTTTGACAGCAACTGCAAAGAGCAGCTTTACAGCAGCAAAATGTGTATTCATAAAGTTGGTTGAAGTATAATTGTAATTTGCATGATATTCTTACTAAAATGATTAATACTAACAACCACTTTTTATACCAACAGATTCAAATGCCAATGGAGTCTTACAGTTTTACATTCAAATTTATCAGAAGCGCACTTGCAGAGAAGCCTAACATAACAGCTCGATAGCAGCTTCAACTGTTACATATATCTTATCTTAACAGAATGCAATGCAGTTTGCAGTTGAGCGTACAGTTGTCTGGTGTTTACAGCTTTGATGCTTTTCAAAGGCTGGCAACACTGCTGCTTACAGTTATTTAGATTCTGTCTACGATCTCAATGAAAACTTTAAGAATAAATTAACCATTTACAGATACATATGTATATATGTATATTTGTGCAAAGCTACCTGCTGTTGATTAATTATTGCCAGTGTCTCTGAAGCTGTCTGAAAATCCCGAAATGATTTGCAACATTGCCGCCTCTCGATGCTTTCATTTTGATTGATTGGTCGAGCCTTGACTGATTGCAGGGCATAGAACTCAACTCGTTGCCAATATATGGGACTTGATATGTGAGTTCTGAATATTACCGGAATCGAGAATAACCCCACACCTTGTCTCAATTCGCATCGCGTTATGAATGGAGTTTCCAATAATAACGTGCTTCATGATTCGCCATTTAAATGGGATAAGGCACAAAAATAAATGAAAATAAATTAAGAAATAAGAAAAGGAAAAGAAAAAGAAACAAACATGTTTCGGATAGAATCCGGAGTTGTGCGGCAGCTAATGAATGGCCAGTCATCAAACATACACTGAGCACAAATTATATTCGTACACCAGAAATATTAAAGTATTTGCCTTCATCCATACAAACATATGTGCATAATAGTCCCGACTATGAGATACCCTTTACATATTTTAAGGCGATCTTGTTCTTATTGTTAAAAATAAATCAAATTAAAACGACTTAAGTTCATGTTATACTAATTGTTAAAAAAGACATGAAATAATGGATATATACATATGTATTTGTACATTTCGATTTTTAAAACAACTTCTCTCATTATCTTGCCCAACTATGAAAACCTGACCTCTATGAGCCGTTGAAGTATAAAAAGTGAGTGTGCGAAAAGTTCTTGTACTGAGTGTTAATATGGACGTCATCAATATCGATCCCAGCAGAGACTAAAGCTTGTTGTGTTCTCTGTGTTGTTATGAACTCTGATTTTATTACTTATTGTTGATCAGTTTTTTAATTTTGATCTCGTCTTTTTTTTCTATTGATGCATAGAAAGCTTTTAATGAGCGATATATTTTATGATGATTGTTAAAACAGCTTCAAGTTGTCACTTTCTTGTTCTTCTTCTCGTTGTTTCCTTTTGACATTCAATAATCGATGACTTTTTTTTGGCTATAAATATGTTTGGCTGCTGCAGCATCAAATTAGTTCTATTGCCAGCTTTGTTAACTGAACAGCTTCCACATGGTTAGTGGTAGTAACAGTCGAGGACCAATAGGAGCAATAAGTGATATATATTTATTTTATTTCTTTCTTTTAGAAATTCTTTGCCATCGTTTCTTTGGCCCTTGTGGCGCTCGTGGCCGGCGATGTCAGCCACCTGAGCAACACGTACTTGCCGCCCCGCCACGTTGCCGCCGCCAGCTACTCCGCGCCTGTGGTGAGCGCTGCTCCTGCTCCCGTTCCCGTTCCCGTTCCAGCTGCCTCCTTTGCCAGCCAGTCGTTTGTGGCGCCCGCTGCCAGCTATCAGAGCGCATCCTTTGCTGCCCCAGCTGAGATTCACTCGAGCCAAAAGTTTGCTGTTCCAGCTGCCGCCTTTGCTAGCGAGTCCTCCTATGTGGCTCCAGCTGCCAGCCAGCAGACTGTGTCCTATGCCGCTCCTGCTGCCACCTTTGCCGCCAAGTCTTATGCCGCTCCAGCTGCTAGCTTCGAGTCCAACTTTGTGGCTCCAGCTGCCAGCCAGCAGACTGTGTCCTATGCCGCTCCAGCTGCCAGCTTTGAGTCCAACTATGTGGCTCCAGCTGCCTCACAGCAGACTGTGTCCTATGCCGCTCCTGCTGCCAGCTTCGAGTCCAACTATGTGGCTCCAGCTGCCTCACAGCAGACTGTGTCCTATGCCGCTCCTGCTGCCAGCTTCGAGTCCAACTTTGTGGCTCCAGCTGCCAGCCAGCAGACAGTGTCCTACACTGCCCCAGCTCAGGCTGCAGTGAGTGACTTCTCGTATGTGGCTCCAGCTGCCTCCGAGCAGACCGTCTCCTTTGCTGCACCCGCCCCCGTCGCCGCTCCCGCTGCCGCCAGCTTCAACAGCGCCACATTCGAGGCACCCGCGGCTGCCGCCAGCTTCAGCAGCGTCTCCTATGCCGCTCCAGCTCCTGTTGCCGCTGATACCTACACGGCGCCAGCTGTGGCCCAGGCTCAGCCCGTCGCTGCTGCCAGTCACCGTGCTCCAGTTGTCAGCTACTCGGCTCCCGCGCACTCCTCGCACTCCTCACACTCCGGCATTGACACCGTCTACGGCTCCAACGGCGGCTATGTCTATGCCAAACGTCATTAAGAATTACCAACAAATCCTGCTCTCAATTTAATTCCTTTTTTTTTGAATAATGCTAAACAAAATAAATAAAATCCAAATGATTTGAATTTAACTATGCATTTTATATTGCAGCGTTGCCATCCTTTGCACTTAAATGCAACACTCAGGAAAAGTTGCCGCATTTGGTACATTGGTACAATGGTACAGGTACTTTGTTGGTCATCGGTACATTAGATCAGATATTGTTTTTCAAATGGTACAATTTTCGTATTTTTTATGTTTTTAAATTTATTCAGTTATCACTATTGACGTTATATATATGTACATACATGCAATCTAACACACGAACTGGGTACCAAAATGTTGGCATAAGATAGAAAATTGTGATAAGCGTAGAATAATCAAATCAACTTGCATTCACTCAATTAAGCACTCATATATATGTATATGTGGTTGATAAATACATAAAAAAAATGTGCACATATTTCAAAACGATTCCTAAATAACTCTGGATTTAACAATAATTTATTTATATTTTCATTGCGTGATAACGAACTATGAACAATCTGGCAACTTTGCGAACAACATTGCCAACTCAATTTTGGCAGATGTTGCCAATTGACGTTAGAACTTTTTGATTGACACTCAGAATATCGTAAATTGAAGAGAAAAAGTGATTTATTATTGCGTTAAATTAAAAATAATTTCGATTATTCGAAGTCGCATTCTGTTCCTTGACCTGGGCGACAAACAGAATGTTCAGCTTGCTGCCGATGTTCCGCTTGCTGTCCTCGTGCCGCACTTGCAACATGTCCGAGTCCACACTGAACACGCCCACCACCTGCCCCGGCTTGATGTAGTAGTTCTGGCCCAGAGTTGTGGGACGATGGTCCACAATGAAATGATACGTCATGGGCAGCGGTTCCTCTTCGCTGCTGACAATCAACTTTGGCTTTGATGTTGTTCTTGGAGTCATTGCTGTTGTTGTTGTTGCTGTTGTTGGCATTGCCATTACTTGCCCCAATAGCAGCAACCAACAGGAGGCGACCAACAGAGACAAGTTCCATGACAACTCCATTGCCTATGTAATATGCAGATACAAGATACAAGATACAAGTTACGAGACACAAATCGATGCGGTGAAAAGATCCGAATGTTGATTCTGACTGACGGCAACATTCATTTATATACTTGTGTCCTGAAGAGCTGACCATTGACCGGACCAGATCGGACCCGACCAGGCCAACGTACCGAGAGTACCGTTCTCTGGCCTCAGCCCTTCTATGCGCTTCTCAACGCTCCCCGCCCAACTCTTTTCGGGCAAAACAAGTTTCTGTAAGGCTCATTAACATTAACCCGATTTCAATTTCGCACTCAAAATATATTCTTATGTATTGCATTTACATATGTAAATGCATGTATTTGTGTGAATGTGTGTATGTACACACATACACACATATGTATGTGTTGCGATTGTTCCATATGCAGGAAATCTTATACTTATATAATTATTTATGCATTACTCTCGGATGCAGCAGTGAAATAAAAAAGCAAATACAAGAACAAATGATATTGGTCGGCTGCTTGATATAACTTGATAATTTGCTGTTAGCTTACAGGGTATTTCGCAATTGCAGTCGCTAATTTATAAATCATTATTTAAATAATGAAAATGTACTATCACCTAAAATAAAACAAAAAAAACTTCAATATTAAATTACAGCGTAAAATCTTTTTGGAGCATTTTTAATTAATATCAAATTTGTGATACTTTGAGTATCAACGCATGCAGTACAGGGTATAAATATCTTTGAGTACTTTTAAAGCTTAGTTTATAGGGTAACTCGTAGTTGTTCTCACATTTGTCTGCTATCGATTCATATAGAAAAGTTTCAGTGTTTGGATTTCAAATATATAACAGTGTACCCTACTTCCAATGAGTACAGGGTATTAAAAGAAACAAAACAAACTCAAGCGACTCAAAAAATAAATGTTTGCAAATTTCGCTGGTCGTTTTCTCGATTTATAAATAAATCTCTGACCCGATGACAGCGTAGAAATAAAGTGAGTAGCGAAAATAGTGGAATAAATAAATATATAACTAAGTAAATAATGCATAATCAGATTTCTTGGTGTCTTGCGTCAATTAATTTATTTATTAACCAATTTTTTAGCAATTTAGCCAACAAATTGACTGAAAATGTTTGAAAATAATTTATTAACACTATGCAAAAGTTGTTAATTAATTTTGAGTATTTTATAAATTTGAAGCTAAATGCGAATTTAATTTGATTCCATTTGAAAAACCATTCAAGATATTCGTTATGCTCGTAATAAAATACCAGTATATTGAAAAATTATGCAATTCTTGATTAATTGATCAAGTGATTTGCTCATCGAATCCTGTTAATTTAATTAGCCATTATATAATAACGGATTTTTATTAATAGATTTGAATACTTTTTCTTATTAAGAGAAATTTGTCTTATATTTTTGAGAAATTACTCAACTTCTGGAATTGACTATCGATTATAGATCGAGAGATAGATATAGATCGACAGATTTGATAGTTTAACAATTTGCATTGAAATATATTTGAATAATTTGTGCGTACATTGAATCTTTTTATAGTTATGTAAATCCAATCTGTAAGTCGAGCATAAAATCGAAATGCTAAAATTGCCAACAACAAAAATCTAGCTGTCGAATAATTGGCAAATAATACCGATATGTCGAGCATATTATTTTTTTCTTATTTTAAAACTTAATTGTAATTTTAAAAAATCAAGCGTATTTTTGTCAAAGTGGTGGAAAAAAAATTTAATTTTCCAAATGAATAAAATTTAAAATCAGAATCAAATAAGTGATCAAGCAATGATAAAATTAACATAACGCAATGAAATCGGCTAAGTTTTGACAAAGTTATGGGAATTGGATGTTTTTAAAAATGTGATAAGCGGTTGGTAGTACGAAAGAAGTTAAGAGCTCACTACCTGTCTTGACCAAGGGAATAGGAGAACTGCCGTCCGCTCAGCTGAGATGGCTGCTTAAAAAGCTAAAGATCGCAGTCCGATGAGATAACGATCTGCAAAGTTGAGCACATAATTCAAGTACGCACCCATAAACAAATTATCTACTTTGTTTTCTGTTCTTTTTCTTTCAATCTTTTGTTTTTGTTTCTTGTCTTTTGCTCGTTTGTTTTGCACGCAAAGAAATAAACACTGTCAGACCATTAGGTACATAAGTATACGTATTATAATTAATGTCCGTTTGTGAGTAATCGTCGCTTTTAGCCAACGACACGCGGGTCTAAACAAACACAAACATTAAAACCAAAACATTGGCCAAAATTGAGTGCCAAGTTCCAAGCTTCAAGTTTTCAGTTCCCAGTTCCAAGTGCACGGCCCGCAGCTATTGCTGCTCGTCGGATTCCAATTCAATTCAATTCGATCCAATCCAATATTGGATTACTTGTCTCACGTTCGTTTCATGCTATCCATATGAACTTCTGGGCAGGCGGGTCACAAAAAAAGCAGGAAAAAAATAGATAAAAAAACGCATCATTAATAAACTTTCGAGGTATTTGGCGTTTGGCTCGGTGACTTCCGAAATGGACATGGCTAAAAATAAACGATCAAATAGATAGATTCCACGGCATCCTCCAATCACACACAATTCTGCGCCAACACTGTGCTACAAAGTTCGCATTTAAAATGATATTATTAGTTTTGTAAATTACTCCCTAGATTATTTGTAAGAATTCTTTAATATATTAGCTCAAAGACTAATTTGGTTTATAGTTTTAAGAATCGTATTTTATTATTATTTAATTTATTAATTTTTTTGAATATTTAAAACTTGTGGTAAAGGTTGAAAATGAGAATCCACTGCTCAGTTATTTATTATTATAAATATGTAAAATTTTCATAAGAAAATGAAACAATGATGAAAAATTACATTGATTTTTATAATGTCCAAGACGTTTTTTTTTTTTCAAAAAAATATTTTTTAACTATCTAAATGAACTGATTTCACTTTTATTTTTCGTGATCGTAAAGCTGGGAAATAAATAAAATTTATATGCTGAAAACTCATAAGGAATATTCAAGAATAGTGATCTTATTATTATTTTAGTTGCTTCTAAAATCATGCAACAATAAATCTATATGATTTTCCTCCGAAAAATATTAATTAATTTTTAGAATCAAATAGAACGCTTGACATATTTTGGTTGGTAATGATTTGTTTTCGAAATTTTATAAACCCATTCAACTATGAATTGATGTGCGATGATGTTTCTCCATGTCGACAATGTTGAATGGGTTGTTGGTTTCCAAATCGTGTGTTGCCCAGTTTAATTGAAAACAGAATGTCAGAGCCGAGGTGAACTTGGGTTCCGTTTTGTTCTTCTACTGTGCTCGTACTCATCGCACATACATAGGTCTGAGCATATACCATTTGGACTGAGGGGCCACAGATGTTGTACTCGCGAATCTTTTGTTTGTGGACGCTATAAAAGTGTTGGCTCGCAGCTCCAGTGGCATCAGTAACCGCTCGGTCTCGGCCCGCATCGAAGCATCCGAATTCTAATTGCACCCTCTCGACATGGTAAGTGACTGATCGTCTTTGGTAGCTAATCATTAATCTATCGATTATCCTCGCAGCGTTCGTTTGCCATTTGCTCTGCTCTGCTGGCCCTCGTTGTCCTGGGCGTGGCCAGTCCTTTGGGCAGCAGCTATCTGCCGCCTCAGGCCAATGCCTACAGTGGCTACAACGCCGCCGCCGCCGCCGCCGCCGACGCCGACGCCTCGAGCAGCTCCTCCTCCTACGCCTCCGCTCCAGCGGCAACTGGCGGCCACTATGCAGCCAGCCCGGCAAGGCGCTCACATGGTTATGCCTCATCAGCGGCACCAGCTCGTCAGCATTATCAGCAGGGAAGCGGCAGCTCGGGATACGCATCGGCAGCTCCTGCCCGTGAGTATCTGGCGCCGGCGAGTTCCTTGAGCAGCTACTCGACGTCGGGTGCGACCCAGAACAGCTACTCGGCTCCAAGGATCTCTCACAACAGGCACGCCACCTCGGCCTCATCGCACGCGCCCGTGGCAGCGCCTTCCCGTCAATATTTGGCACCTGCCGTCTCCCACAGCAGCTACTCCGCTCCTGCTCCAGCTCCAGCTCCCGCTCCCGCTCCCGCTTACAGCAGCTACTCATCGGCGGCTTCATCATACGCACCTGTGGCAGCTCCTTCTCGTCAATATCTGGCACCAGCCGCAGCACGCTCCAGCTATTCCTCTCCAGCCGTCTCTCATGGCAGCTATTCCGCTCCAGCCGTCTCGCATAGCAGCTATTCCGCTCCAGCTCAAGCTCATGGCAGCTACTCCTCCTCGGCCTCGTCATATGCCCCGGTTGCTGCTCCGGCTCATCAGTATCGGGCGCCTTCCACCGCCTCCCACAGCGGCTACTCCCACGCCAGAAGCTACTCCGCTCCAGCTCGGCATGCCAGCTCCCATGGACAGGGATATGGAGGCTTTGCAGCGGCTTCCTCAGCTTCCGCTCGTAGCCAGGGACTGGGTTACGGATACTCCGCACCAGCTGCAGTCGGAGGCACCCGTTATGCCTCCAATGGTGGATACCAGTATCGTTATTAGTATCCAGGCGACCTCGATCTCTGGGCTGACGGCTTAACATGGTATTAATCTGTGCATTTTTTTTAAGATGTACTATTTTTTTTTTTTTAAATTTAAATATTAAAATTGAAAGTGTGCTTGAAATGCAAAATACTCAGAGAAAAAATCTCAGCATAATTTATGAAAACTTTTGAATCCGAATCTGTTTAAATTGTGAATTTCATTGAAAAATTAAATTTTCCATAATTTTCAAAAATTGAAAATTTTATAGAAAAAAAGGTTCAAGTTATTTATGACCCAATTAAAGTAGAATGAAGAAGCAGTCTTAATGCTTTAACTAAATAAATATTTACCCAAAGTCAGGAATGATGGCAATTAGTTTCAGATAGATACATAGTATGCTATAGTGTTAGCTATCAATCCATCAAATTTGACATACACATTTGCATTCGTGGGAGAAATGTCGAATTTTATGGTCTTCTATTTGTGCCTGTTGAACTTGTTGCACAGAAAACAGTGTGGATTTCCTGCAGAAAAGGAGAGGTAATCGATCGAAACTACTGTAGTCGAACATCAAATAAACTTATATTTATTAGTAGATTATATTTGCAATTGAAACGTGTTATAAAGCAACTTATTATCGACATAGTAAAAAAAATGGGTATTTTTTAGAGTTACACAAAAAAAAGTTAATAAAAAACACAGAAATTTGTATGTGATCCGTGTTGCACAGACATATTTCAGTGACTCAAAGTGTCCCAAGGAGTGGTGAAGCTATCTAATAGATATAACCACCATTGGCAGCATATTTGGTGTCGAGTCCTCCGTAGTTTGTCACTGCCGGCAGATAGGCGCGGGAAGGAGTGACATAATTGTTGTACTGCGGCACGGAAGCATAGCTGTTGTAACCGGATGTGACCAGCGGAGAGCCGTAACCAGATCCCAGACCCAGTCCAGATCCAGATCCATATCCAGATCCCGAGTAGTATCCACCGTTGGAATAGGCATTACCCGAATAAGAGGGATACGATGAGTATGAGTATCCGGCAGCGCCGCTCAGGGGTGGCAAATAGCTGCGGGAAAGAGACAGATGTGAGACATCTGCGGCACAGGCAGCCAGGGATGCAATCAAAACGATAACGCCAACGGAGTTCTGAAGAAGACAAAATTACACAAAAACCTATAAGAAACGAATATTCCTAACCTATACCTATGCCCATACAAATTTGTGTCACCTATTGCTAAATACCTGCTCGCAGTTGAGCATACTCGACTGTCAAAGACCCTGTACTTACTATGGAAAAACCCCAACACTGCAGAAAACGCTTTTAAAGTTTTCAATTACTGCCACCTTGTAGTAAAAGTTAAATGAAAAAATGCATCGATTCTCAAAAACAAAGATATGAATTTGAAATCGGTCAAAACTTAAATTTTGCCTAAAAATGTTTAAATTTGTCAATATTTTTAACGCAAATATTGGAATACTTTCAAGATATTTTCAGATGTTTTTTTTTCCAAGTGTATCAAATCATGTTTTTCAATACTTTTAACTCGAATATTGGAACACTTTTAAGATATTTTCAGATTTTTTTTTTCCAAGTGTATCAAATCATGTTTTTCAATACTTTTAACTCGAATATTGGAACACTTTATGCCAATTTGAAGACTATTTTAAAACGTTTACTCTTTTACTGTACGTGCACTTATAAAAAATACTTATATATTTGAATATATGTATTTTAGCTTGGTTAGGTTAACAGATAAATATACTTGCCATATTTGGGATTTGTTTAGATATGTCCTGAGAAAGGATATATACGAGAGATTGGCGTGGAGTTATACACTGAAAGAATGCTGGCGCTTGACTGTTGCTAATTTCAGCAACGACTCGACATTTTATACTCTTTTAAAAAAACAACTGAAACTGTTATTAAATAAAAATATATATATGGTGCGCACAGATCTTACAACTAATTTTGAACGCCTTTTCTCCACAATGAACATGTCGAGGGACAATGCTCATTACTCAAAGCGACAATAACTGAACCCGAATCGCTTAGAAATGTTGAGCGGCATGTTGAGTTGTTGTCTTGATGTTGTTGTTGTTGTTGTTGTTGTTTCGACAGATCCCACGATCCCACGACTCATCGGCACCCAATATCATCGGACTTGGAAAATACACTTTTGTGTGGGACAAACTCTCGTTGAAATGCATTTTGGTAGTTTTTATTTTTGTGGTTGATGTTTTTTTTAATAGCCATACCACGCCCAAGTCCCCTTCCCGCCGTTCGCCATAGTCATGCGAAACGTCGCACAGTGGTCCTTTTAAACAATTAAAATTAATGCGAATATCACCATTTTCAAAAATGACGTTTTTTTCACTTATACATAAATAGCTAACTGATCTCGTTTTTGGCATGATTGAGTTCCTCATCCATACTTTTTTGTTTTCATCAGTCGCTTATAATAGCTTTAATACGTATAATTAGCTTGCAAATTTCGAGAATACCAAAAATTCGGTACGAAAATCAAATTCAACTTCAATCAAAGTTGAAAGGTCACCATCAAAAACCATCTATAAAGAAAATCTTCTATGTATTCATATTTAAAAAAAAAGAACAAACTTGATAACACAATAAATTTAAAAATAAAAACAATTTGTTGGTTTTCAAAAATCAACTTTTGTTTTCCATAATAAAAGATGATGACCACTGTACGTCGCGTCGTCATGTTTTTTTTTTTGTCGGGGTAAAAATCGTCGCGCGCTCTTTTTCTTAAATTATACAATTAATATTTATAAAATCTACCTCTGGTTATTGCTTTGTTATTTTGTTTTTATTTAAGTGCCCTTGTTGTTGTTCTTTTTTAGACACTTCGTGGTTGTTTTAATGACTTTTGCGGTTGCCGGTCCAGCGCTTTGGTCTCATACGAGTTGTTGCTCATAAATCTCTTCGTTATTAATTGTTGGCTAAGCAAACTGCAGCTCTACAAAAATATTTTTATAAATTTTTTTAGCTTTCAGTTCTTTTTACCCAAATCAGTTTTGCATGTTCAAATTTGAAACAAACCACAGTTGACGTATAGAGTTACCACTCAACTTTTTCTTATTTGTTCGTGTTGCATTGGCAGCACTGTCTTTCTGCTCCTCGACAGAAAAATACTGAGCACCGTCGGTACTAGGCCTAAACAATTTCAAACATAACCCGTCAAATGGCAGCGTTGCCACCTAAGATAATACGCTGCCACTTCTTTCTGGCTATATGGCAGCACTGTTTGCGCATATTGCATTTATTTAATTGGAGAACCAAAGTACAAATTCTGTTTAGGAATTTTCAATCTGGGAATAAGGACTATATAATGGCGGGCAGAAAGAAAACCAAATCGGCAAATGAGTGCTGGATTTCAGAGTCTCGGAGCTTTTTCACGAATGTATTGACGGACACCTTAGCAAATCTTCGTGGCAATGAAATGGTGGAATTAAGCCGCAATGAACAAGTGCAGCTTGAAAAATTGGAAAAATTGTGGTTAATCAATTATAAACCCTTGGAGCGCCTGCCAGAGTCGAATCCTTGTCCATTACCAAAGCCCAAACGAGCTCCACGAAAGCGTCGAATAAGTACAACAACAGCAACAACAACAACAACAACAACATTCCAAGAGAAGAAAGATACGGACGATGAAAATTGTGTGAACGCAAACACATTGGATGACAACGAGGATATTATTTATCGCATTCAAATACCACGCTTGCGACGTTATTGGTCCCACAGAAGCCTCGATCTCCAGATAAAGGCATATATGTGCAAACAAAATTTAATCGAGCCGCTGATCAATTGGGAGCTACTTGATAGCATTATGGAGCTGCCACTGGAAAAGGCCACAGCTTTATTTCAGCGTCATGTCGACGAAATGCTGCAGTCTGCATAAATATAATTATACACACATAAATCTAGAGTTACGTTCAAGTTGTATGAATCATTTTGATTCCTCATTTGCAATTGATTTTTTTTCTTGTTTTTTGTTTTTTTTTTGGTGTTTTAATGAATGACGTGGCTGGCCATACTTCATGTAACGGCATTTGATCGAATTTCGAACATGTACACACATGTGTATAGGTGTGTGCGTGGGCGGCAAATGGTCAATTCGAATGGAATGCAATTGAGCATCGTTCAGTTAGCTTTTTGCATTTCAACGTTTCCGTTGACTTGCCTGTGATCGTTGTATTTTGTCCATAGTGTGAAAAGTATTTTGTTTGTTTATTTAATGTTTAATTTATGAAAGAATACAAGGTGATTAAAGCCACTAACGCCTGCCCACCGATTAAAACTCAAATGTGAGTAACTGAAAAGCTATGAAATAAAAAAAAAAATATAAATGGAAACCATAACCTCAACTGAACACGTGGACTTATTTTTTTTTGTGTAGGGCCGCAACCTTGCGGACGAACAATGTGCGAAGACAGTGCAATGCGCATGGATGGAAGCGGTGGAGCTGGAGCTGGCGGTGGCCTCTGTGCCTGTGCTCTGCAATGTTGTTGCTCATTTGCGGTGCGTCTCCTGCCGCCACGACGGGATCAGCGGACACGCGGTGCAATGCAGACCAATTCCAGTGCAGAAACGGAGGCTGCATCTTACAGGCGAAGATGTGCGACGGACGTAGCGACTGCACAGACAACTCGGATGAATTGGAATGCGGCAAGTGGCGAACCTAACCTTAAATCGAAATTAACAAATTTATACGACAGCTTAAGTCGGTTTTCATGAACTTGAGTTGAGTTTCGCGAGAAGTGAAGTTGGTTTGCAATTAAATTAAATTAATTTAAATAATCGTTTTGTGCAACTTGTCACTATTCTGGTCTTTTAACCAACACTACTTTTGTCTGATTTGTCCATTTTATCTGCCCCATAAACTTGGTAAATTTAACCTCAAAATCATGAAAGTTTCTATTCTAATGTGCAGACTACAAGCTGTGCCGGCAGCCGCATTGGTTCCCGTGTGCTCAGCCACACGGTGCCTGCCTGGCAGCGGAACTAATATGCAACGGCATCGATAATTGTCCCGGCGGCGAGGATGAGCACCACTGTCCCGGCCGCATGAGCAGCTTTGGCCAGCGCAACTGCAGCCAGTTTGAGTACATGTGCCAGGATCACAGCTGCATACCGCTCGACTTTATGTGCGACGGCAAATCCGACTGCGATGATAACTCGGATGAACTGGCCGGATGCAAACAGGCAGCCACCAGCTGCACTTCCGGCCACCTCTGCGACAACGGACGTTGCTTGCAGCGCAAGCAATGGCTCTGCGATGGCGTCGATGATTGTGGCGATAACAGCGATGAACGCGATTGTGGTGAGACGACGGATGAAATTGGAGTAGAGTGCGTGGTGAAACTATTAGCATGGTGACAAACTTATCCACCACAGCGTCTACTTTGAGAGCTTAAGTACTATAAATAAACTCACCATTATGTATTTCAACATACGGAATTGTGGTTGAGTCAAAATGTCACCTTGTTATTTATTTCACCATGGTAGAATGTAGCTTTTGATGTTATAATATGCATAAACAGTAAAATTTGGTAACAATCTAAGGTTTATTTGAAATAGTCCTTAATCCTTTTTTTAACTATATATTTTGTTCCTAAAATGAGAAGTGCGAGTATTCGCTATTTTGTCAAAAATAAGTCATTTAAATCATGTTGTTAGCATTATTTGTTTTTACTTATCAAAGACAACTTGATTTATTTTGCATATGTTTCTTAAATATTTTTAAACAATTTAAAATAATGAGCAACTAATATTAAGGCAATTAATCGCATTGTATAAACATGTATTTATTTATTTCTTCGATTTCATAGTGAACCTCTGTCAACCGTCTTTGGGTAAATTCATGTGCCGCAATCATGTGAAATGCCTGGACTTGTCCAAGGTGTGCGACAGTGTCGCCGACTGCTCCGATGGCAGCGATGAGAGCGAGAGTTGCCATGCGAAGCCCGATTGCATCACTAAACAGTGTCCACCGGGTGCCAGTTGCCACATGATGCCAACAAGTGGACCCGAATGCCATTGTCCAACCGGATTTCGATTGGTCAACTATCAGAACAAGTGCGAGGACATTAACGAGTGCCAGGAGCGTGATGATCTATGCAGTCAGCGTTGTGAGAACACCTCGGGCGGATTCCGTTGTGCCTGCGATGTCGGCTACGAGCTGGACACGACCAACAATCGCACCTGTCATGCCACGGACACGGACACAGTCTCTGGGGGAAAGCAACCACCGTTGTTGCTCTACACCACCCAAGTGGCTGTGGTGGGCATGCATCTGCAATCCTCCCATCCTCCGTCTTATCAGCGCAATCACATCTTCACCGTGGCCAGCAATCTGAGTAAAGTGATTGGTGTTGCGTACGATGGGGAGCACATCTACTGGACAAACATCCAGAACGAAGGGGAGAGCATTGTGCGTGCTCATCGGGATGGCTCCAATGCCGAAATCCTGCTCACCTCTGGCCTGGACGCACCCGAGGATTTGGCCGTCGATTGGCTGACGCACAACATTTACTTTTCGGACAATATAATGCGACACATTGCCGTCTGTTCGAGTGATGCCCTGACCTGTGTTGTCCTCGTCACACAGGATGTCCATCAGCCACGTGGACTGGCGTTGTGGCCACAGCGTGGTCAGATGTTCTGGACAGATTGGGGCAATAAGCCAATGATAGCACGCGCCTCAATGGATGGCACCCGATCACGTCCAATCGTCAGCGATAATATCCATTGGCCCAATGGGATTGCCTTGGATATGCACCAGGAGCGCATCTATTGGGTTGATGCCAAGCTGGGCACTGTTGAGACGGCCCGTCCAGACGGCACCGCCCGTCGCACCGTGCTCGATGGCATTCTGAAGCACCCGTATGGCTTGGCAGTCTTTGAGGATCAGTTGTATTGGTCGGATTGGGGCACCAAGAGTGTGCACGCCTGTCACAAGTTCTCGGGTAAACAGCATCGCATATTGGTGCGGGATCGCAGCATCTATGCCGTCCACGTCTATCATCCATCGAAGCAGCCGCAAATGCCACATGCCTGTGAAACGGCCCGTTGTTCGCATCTCTGTCTGCTTGCCGAACCAGATGCGGGTGGCTTCAATTGCGCCTGTCCGGATGGCATGGCACTGTCAGCGGATCAGCGCCAATGCCGCCAGACGGAGAAGAAGCAACGTCTCTACATTGGACTGCGTCAGGTGCTGCTGGAGATTGAGCACACGTCGTTTGGCCGACACGTGGTCAGCTCATCGCACAGTCTGCCGTGTCACATCAGCGAGATGGTCTACAACCAGGTGAATGGAACGCTTCTCATTGCGGACAACATGCAGCGGGCGCTCTATCAATACGATCCCCATGAATCCTCACAGAAACTGACGCGACTTGTCTATGGCAATATTGGCAATGTTAGCGCCTTGGCCTTTGATCATTTGGCCCACAATCTGTACTGGGCGGACACGGAGCGTCATGTGATTGAGCTGCTCTCGCTGCGCACGGGACAACGGGCCCTGGTGCGTTTCTTTGCCGGCGAGGAGATGCCCATTGGCATAAGTGTGATGCCAGCCGAGGGCTTCATGTTTGTTGCCCTCAAGGCGCGTCGACACACGCACATCGATCGACTGCCGCTCAGTGGACTCGGCCCCCAGACGCACGTCTTTGAGGATGACCTGGGTGATGATGATATCAAGTTTGTCAGCGACTATGAAACGCACACTTTGTATTGGTCGGACAGCGATGTGAATCGCATCAGTTTCACCGACTATCGACAGACGAATGAGCAGACATTCAGTGGCCGATTCCGACGACCCTATTCCCTCGTCCTGGTCGAGCAGGATCTCTTCTGGACCGAGCTGAACACTCCGGCTATCTTTTGGACGCACAAGAACAACATGGGCCCACATAAGCGCATCGAAATCGAGACGAGCCACAGATTTGGACCCGCCACCTACATGACGCCACCGGGTCGCATTCCCTTGGCGGCCAGCGGCCGTGTTAATCCCACAATGGCAACACATCCTTGCCAGCAATCGAATGGCGGCTGTTCGCATGTCTGTGTCAGTGCCGGACAGTTCGGAAGCGCATGCTTGTGTCCCGCCGGATTTGTGTATCGCGACGCTAACAATCGAACGTGCACCGAAGCCTTGGACTGTGAGTTCCGTTGCCGATCCTCCGGCGAATGCCTCACCATAGCCCATCGCTGCAATGGCCACAAGGATTGCGCCGATGCCTCCGACGAATCGAATTGTGATCCCTCCGAGGGCATCAAACGCACCAAAGTCAAGTGCGAACTCACCGAGTTCACCTGCCACGATGGACAACTCTGCCTGGACAAGAGCAGGCGGTGCGATGGTCACAAGGATTGCAATGATGACTCCGACGAGCAGCATTGCGCTCAATTCGGTATGTCAAAATCACGTTGGTTATTCCGATTAATTGTCATTTTGAGTATTCTCGTAATTATTAAAATTGTCAATATTTTAATAATTATCAATAAATGGTTTTAATAATATTTTAATATCAATATCATTACTATTTAAATTTGATATTAATACGTTATTATATTATTACTTGCATTTATAATTCTTATTTGAATTATACTCGTTATTATTCAAATTAATTTAAAACTAAGGGCTTACAATTATTTATTTAATAGAAATCGAAATGTATAGTTTTTGATATTTAATTACGATTGCAGATATAAATTTACGAGTTTAAAATTGATTTCTATAAAATAATTAAATAATAAAAATATTTATTTAGATTAAAACTAAGAGTTAAAATTTTTCCAAAAATAGTATAAATATATTTTTCGATTTCGATTGCAGATAGATAATGTTTTAAATAAATATTAAAATTCAGCTATTATGTCATATTTAATTTATGTCACATTCCATTTATTTAGATTGAATATAAGTGTTGAATTTAGTTTATTTAACAGAAATCGAAAGGTATAATTTTTCCAAAAATAGTATAAATATTTTCTTATTCGATTCGATTGCAGATAGATAAGGGTTTAAAATGCTTAATTTTATATAAATCGAAATGTATAGTTTTTCCAAAAATAGTATAAATATTTTCTAATTTGATTTCAATTGCAGATAGATAATGTTTTAAATAAATATTAAAATTCAGCTATTATGTCATATTTAATTTATGTCACATTCCATTTATTTAGATTGAATATAAGTGTTGAATTTAGTTTATTTAACAGAAATCGAAATGTATAGTTTTTCCAAAAATAGTCTAAATATTGTCTTATTCGATTCGATTGCAGATAGATAATGTTTTCAATAAATATTAAAATTCAGCTATTATGTCATATTTAATTTATGTCACATTCCATTTATTTAGATTGAATATAAGTGTTGAATTAAGTTTATTTAACAGAAATCGAAATGTATAGTTTTTCCAAAAATAGTATAAATATTTTCTAATTTGATTTCAATTGCGGATAGATAATGTTTTCAATAAATATTAAAATTCAGCTATTATGTCATATTTAATTTATGTCACATTCCATTTATTTAGATTGAATATAAGTGTTGAATTAAGTTTATTTAACAGAAATCGAAATGTATAGTTTTTCCAAAAATAGTATAAATATTTTCTAATTTGATTTCAATTGCGGATAGATAATGTTTTCAATAAATATTAAAATTCAGCTATTATGTCATATTTAATTTATGTCACATTCCATTTATTTAGATTGAATATAAGTGTTGAATTAAGTTTATTTAACAGAAATCGAAATGTATAGTTTTTCCAAAAATAGTATAAATATTTTCTAATTTGATTTCAATTGCGGATAGATAATGTTTTCAATAAATATTAAAATTCAGCTATTATGTCATATTTAATTTATGTCACATTCCATTTATTTAGATTGAATATAAGTGTTGAATTTAGTTTATTTAACAGAAATCGAAATGTATAGTTTTTCCAAAAATAGTATAAATATTTTCTAATTTGATTTCAATTGCGGATAGATAATGTTTTCAATAAATATTAAAATTCAGCTATTATGTTATATTTAATTTATGTCACATTCAATTTATTTAGATTGAATATAAGTGTTGAATTAAGTTTATTTAACAGAAATCGAAATGTATAGTTTTTCCAAAAATAGTATAAATATTTTCTAATTTGATTTCAATTGCGGATAGATAATGTTTTCAATAAATATTAAAATTCAGCTATTATGTCATATTTAATTTATGTCACATTCCATTTATTTAGATTGAATATAAGTGTTGAATTAAGTTTATTTAACAGAAATCGAAATGTATAGTTTTTCCAAAAATAGTATAAATATTTTCTAATTTGATTTCAATTGCGGATAGATAATGTTTTCAATAAATATTAAAATTCAGCTATTATGTCATATTTAATTTATGTCACATTCCATTTATTTAGATTGAATATAAGTGTTGAATTTAGTTTATTTAACAGAAATCGAAATGTATAGTTTTTCCAAAAATAGTCTAAATATTGTCTTATTCGATTCGATTGCAGATAGATAATGTTTTCAATAAATATTAAAATTCAGCTATTATGTCATATTTAATTTATGTCACATTCAATTTATTTAGATTGAATATAAGTGTTGAATTTAGTTTATTTAACAGAAATCGAAATGTATAGTTTTTCCAAAAATAGTCTAAATATTTTCTTATTCGATTCGATTGCAGATAGATAAGGGTTTAAAATGATTAATTTTATATAAATCGAAATGTACAGTTTTTCCAAAAATAGTATAAATATTGTCTTATTCGATTCGATTGCAGATAGATAATGTTTTCAATAAATATTAAAATTCAGCTATTATGTTATATATAATTTATGTCACATTCAATTTATTTAGATTAAATCTAAGTGTTAAATTTAGTTTATTTAATAGAAATCGAAATGTATAGTTTTTCCAAAAATAGTATAAATATATTTTTCGATTTCAATTGCGGATAGATAATGTTTTCAATAAATATTAAAATTCAGCTATTATGTTATATTTAATTTATGTCACATTCAATTTATTTAGATTAAATCTAAGTGTTGAATTTAGTTTATTTAACAGAAATCGAAATGTATAGTTTTTCCAAAAATAGTATAAATATTTTCTAATTTGATTTCAATTGCGGATAGATAATGTTTTCAATAAATATTAAAATTCAGCTATTATGTCATATTTAATTTATGTCACATTCCATTTATTTAGATTGAATATAAGTGTTGAATTAAGTTTATTTAACAGAAATCGAAATGTATAGTTTTTCCAAAAATAGTATAAATATTTTCTAATTTGATTTCAATTGCGGATAGATAATGTTTTCAATAAATATTAAAATTCAGCTATTATGTCATATTTAATTTATGTCACATTCCATTTATTTAGATTGAATATAAGTGTTGAATTTAGTTTATTTAACAGAAATCGAAATGTATAGTTTTTCCAAAAATAGTATAAATATTTTCTAATTTGATTTCAATTGCGGATAGATAATGTTTTCAATAAATATTAAAATTCAGCTATTATGTTATATTTAATTTATGTCACATTCAATTTATTTAGATTGAATATAAGTGTTGAATTAAGTTTATTTAACAGAAATCGAAATGTATAGTTTTTCCAAAAATAGTATAAATATTTTCTAATTTGATTTCAATTGCGGATAGATAATGTTTTCAATAAATATTAAAATTCAGCTATTATGTCATATTTAATTTATGTCACATTCCATTTATTTAGATTGAATATAAGTGTTGAATTTAGTTTATTTAACAGAAATCGAAATGTATAGTTTTTCCAAAAATAGTCTAAATATTGTCTTATTCGATTCGATTGCAGATAGATAATGTTTTCAATAAATATTAAAATTCAGCTATTATGTCATATTTAATTTATGTCACATTCAATTTATTTAGATTGAATATAAGTGTTGAATTAAGTTTATTTAACAGAAATCGAAATGTATAGTTTTTCCAAAAATAGTCTAAATATTGTCTTATTTAATTTCGATTGCAGATAGAACCAAACTGTGCCACACCCACCAGCACGCCTGCGACAATGGCCAGTGCGTGGACTCGAGTCTGGTGTGCGATGGCACCAACGACTGTGGCGACAACTCGGATGAGCTGGGATGCGCAACGGCGGCGAAATGCGAGCCCGGAATGTTTCAGTGCAGCAGCGGATCGTGCATTGCCAGTGGCTGGGAGTGCGACGGCAGGATCGACTGCAGCGATGCGTCCGATGAGCACGAGAAGTGCGGGCAGCGCCAGTGTCCGGAGCACATGCATCGCTGCCTGCTGGGCCAGTGTGTGGACAGGCGACTGGTGTGCGATGGCCACAACGACTGTGGCGATCTCACCGACGAACTCAACTGTGACCAGCGCGGCGTCAATGGGCTGAACATCACATGTGGCAGCTTGGCGAAGCCAATGTATCAATGTGCCAGCAATCTGCAGCTTTGCCTCGATCCCAGTGTGCGTTGCAACGGCACCGCCGAGTGTCCACGCGGCGAGGACGAGGCCAACTGCGGCGAGATGTGCAGCATCAATGAGTTTCTGTGTGCGAAGAGCAAGGATTGCATCCGGCTCGACTTCCGCTGCGACCAGGAGCCCGATTGCAGCGATGCCAGCGATGAACTGAACTGTGAGCATTACCAGAAGAATGCGACGCATGGTGATTATGAATCTGCCAGTGGCAGACGCGCCTGCAAGCCGCATCTGTTCGACTGCCACGACGGGGAGTGTGTGGACATGTCGCGGGTGTGCAACAACTTCCCCGACTGCAGCAATGGCAACGACGAGGGACCCCAGTGCGCCACCGCCTGCAGCAAATCCATTTGCCAGCACAAATGCCGAGCGACGCCGGCGGGCGCCGTTTGCCACTGCCACGATGGCTATCGCCTGGAGACGGATCAGCGCAGCTGCGTCGACGTGGACGAGTGCCTGGAGCAGCCGTGCGCCCAGCTGTGCGAGAATACGCCGGGCAGCTATCAGTGCCAGTGTCACGCGGACTTTATGCTGCGCCAGGATCGCAGCAGCTGCAAGAGCATCCATGGCGGTGCCAGCTTCTTGTTCACCAGCTACAACGAAGTGCGCAATCTCAGCGAGCATCCGACGATGCTGACGGTGGCCTGGTCGGCGAATGATACGCGCATCAGTGGCCTGGACGTGGACATGCTGCGCCAGCTGGGCTACTTTAGCAGCGAGGAGCAGCATGTCGTCTATCAAATGGATATGCTGGATCACAGTCGCATCGCAGCGCTGTCGTTGACATCGCCCAGCAAGATTGCCGTGGAGTGGACCACGGGCAATGTGTATGTGATCAATGGCAATGCTCCGCAGCAGATAAGTGCCTGCAATTTTAAGGCCAAGATGTGCGGACGAATTCTGCAGTTGCAGGGACACTTTACGCTCAAGTCCATTGCCGTGGATGGACACTCGGCGAGGATCTTCTATGCGGCCGTGCGCAGCGAAAGCTTTGGCCAGCCGCTGACGGAGCTGTACATGGCCCGACTGGACGGCAGTCGACGGGAGCTGTTGGTGCGCATGGAGCGCAGCTATGTGACGGCAATTGCCGTTGATCCGCACCAGCAGTTGCTCTACTTTGTCGATCTGCACAGCCATTCGCTGTCGGTGATCAGCTACCGAGTGCGCGACAGTCGGACCCGTGTGCTCCTCCAGAAGAGCGCAGCGTTGGTCCAACCGACCGGTTTGAGCATCTATGAGAATCATGCGTATATTGTCAATATGGGCGAAAAGGATTTGGTGCGTTGCCGGCTCTACAATCAGCCCAGTTGCACGGCCATCCATCTGAGTGTGATGAATGCCCAGGACATTGTGGTTGCCGGCCGATCCCGTCAACCGGCGGCGGCAACGAATCCCTGCCTGCATGCCCACTGCTCGGGCATGTGCATCCTGGCCAATTATGGCTACGAATGCATGTGTGGCAACGAGATTGTCGCCGAGCTGCACAAGTGTCCACACGGCACCACCAATGAGCTGCACATTAGCGAACTGAGCTCGGATGCGAACGATGGGGGCAGGAGCAGCAGTGGATTCAGCTGGTGGCTACTCATCCTGTTGCTGCTTGTGGCAGCTGTTGTTGCGGCACTGGGCATTGGGTACTATCAGTATCGGCAACGGGGTCATCGCGGTCTCAACATTAACCTGCATTTCCAGAATCCTCTGGCAACACATGGCGGCAAATCGATGCAGGAATCCAACAGCGCCAACGAACTGGATGGCATCAGTACCAATAGTGACTCCACAACCAGACGCTGCAGCAGCGCCACATTCACAGCTGCCCCATACACCGCTGAGCGGGAAACATTTCAGTTTGGTGTCCCGACAATCCTACAGAAATTACTGCGACAGAAGCACACGCAAAACATCGAACTGGCTACGGAGATGTCGCTCGAAAACGCAAGAGTAAGTGTATACCCGGTAGTTAAACGGCTTACGGGTAGTATCAGCTATGGCCAATGAATGTTACAAACAAACGGAGATATCTGCTAGCCCATTATCTATTGTATAATTTGCAATACATGCGAACATGAAAAGTCGATATACATAGGAATATATTATATTATGTATAAATATCCAAATTACATATGTATTTATCCATTCATCGATTTTTATTTTTATAAAAATTTAGAATAAATTACAATTTTCATTTGGAAAATATATATCTTATTTTCAATATTTTTTTTATAAAAATCTTTTTGATAAAAATTGACAATAAGAGTTTTATACAATTTTACATTGAAAATTAGAAGAAAAAAAAAAAAAGATGAATCAAATATATATAGATATATATATAAATGTTATTTGCGATCCCTGATTCAGTTTGCTGTTGGACCACGGAGTATCTCAATGTCTAGCACACACTTTTTCTTTCATTTAAATATTCACAATATACCTAATTGTTATGTTTCTGTTTAATTTCAATAGGCGAGTGAAATACAGTCGATGGTCAATGAACGGAGAGACAGCAGCCGCGTCCCAAGCATCGTGGTGGCAAGTCCTGGCGATGATGCCTCCTCCCCCGGATTCTACGGCGGAGATTTCGGAAGCGATGATGTGCATGCACGACTTGTGCCGTAGATAACACTAGCATTCTTCCTATACCTACAACTATTTATTATATGTGATCTCGTATCTGGTTAATCTTATATATTTTTCCACACTTATTATTGTTGCTTTACATATGTATGTGGTTTTGTGTGCAATTGCCGTTCAATATATTGATAATATTATAATTATACACGTATTATCAAAGCATTAAGCATTAACAATTAGCGTTATATATTATAAATGTTCATACTTATTATTATTAATTTACATACGTTGATTTGTGTGCATATTCATGGTGGGAGCAATTGTTGTTCTATATATTCATATTATTATAATTATACACCTATTATCAAAGCATTAAATTCACAATTAGCGTTGGTTTTCTTTGCTTATTTGAAATACTTCGGCTACAGTGACTGCTAAACAGCAGCGACGATTAAACTGCGCAATATTTTTATAAATCAATAGAATTTTCAAATTGAAAAAAGCTCAAAATATAAAAGTTAACACACGTTTTTTTCAGTGGAATAATTAAAAGTTCAAAGATTGATCAAATGTTTCAAGTTCCTTTCGTTTTAAGAGTTCCATTCTTATGGAGTAACACTAAGTCAAAGGATACCCAATTTCTCAGTTTTCCATTTATAAAAAATGTACATCAGTTGGAAATTGTACAGGCAAGAAATATTGTAAAATGAATAGAAATATCGAAGGCAAATGTGAATAAACTGTGGTGACAAAAGATTACTCTATTTAATTCAAATTTGGAATATATGTACATATATCTATTTAAACTTTTCAGTCATAAATATGTATGTATATAACCTTGACATTTCATTTCGGTAAATATTCTGAATGTTAAAAAAAAAAAGGAAATCTGTTATGGTAATCATAAGCCAAATTGATTTAAACAAATGTTACTTTTATTTAGCATAAAACACAACTTGAAAAATGTACAATCAGCATTAAGAGTTATGAATTACAAAATATAGCCATACTTATATGCCGTTTGTCTGTTCTTTGTGTGTGTACATGTGTGCATATTCATATGTCTGTGTATGTGCATGTGCATGTGTGTGTTTGGGTTTGAGTTTGTCTGTTTGTCTGTGTGTGTGTGTGTGTTTGTGTAATTGTTTTAACCTGAGTAGAAGCTTTGCCAGGTCGGCAAGGCTCAGTAGTTGCAATGAGTGGGTTAAGAAAGAGACAGAGAGGAGAGAGAGTGAGAGAGAGAGAGAGAGAGAGTAAAAAAAAAACAGGAAAATGGTTACAGTTCGCAGAAGGAACAATGTTCGGTCCAGTTGCAGTTCATCGATAGCGACGCTCCCTCTCCCTCTCCCTCTCTCTGTCCCTGTCTCGCTCTCGATCATCGTGATGATGTCGACTGCCACGCTCGTCACGCTTCCGTTCCCGGTCCCGTTCATGACGATGCCGTCCACGACTGTCGCTACGACTGCTGCGAGATTTGCTGCGACTGCGACTGCGACTACGCGAGTTCTGTCGATGCTTGTGCTTCTTCTTGTGCTTGCTGCTGCGACGACGACTCTCGCCGCGCTCTTTGTCGCCATAGTCCTTGTCGCGGTCGGAGCTACCGTAGGGCAGCATCGATGACATCGGCGCTGGCGGTGGGTAATCCTCGTAGCCGCGACTGCGTCCATAGGAAGAGCCAGAGGCTTGACTCGCATAATAGTCGCGATCATCATGATCATTGCGATAGTTGGCTGGCGGATAACCGCCGGCTGCTCCTCCTCCGCCTCCTCCACCAGGGGCACGTCTACCTCCTCCTCCTCCTCCGACAGCTCCTCCTCCTCCCTCGTAGTCATCGCAACCGGTGGCCAAAGCTGCCGTGGCATTGCCGCCAGGCACAACAGCTGCCGCAGTCTGGCCACGTCCCGTGCTCAGCTGGTTGATCGTGATGCCCTGTTCCCGGCAGTATTGTTCAATCTTCTTCTCGATCTGCTTCTGGATGGGCACAGGAATGCGGGGAAACAGTGTGGAGAACCAATCCAGCTTGGTCATAAACTGATATACCATTTGGCCGATCGTCAATACCTGAACAATGGAAAATCAAAAAATCGGTAAGCTCTCAGTTAGTTGAAAGGATCTTCGGGGATTTCGTCTGATCGATTGATCTATTTCGATTGGTGGCTCATACAGTTGACTCACCTGGCCGCCGCCCGCCTTTACGTCGATCTCCTCCTCGTCCTGCAGATAATCCTCATACCAGTCATATAAATCTCCCGGCGGCTGTGTATAGCGTAAGTACATAAATCCTACAAATAGGAAAGAGCACAAATATAAATAAATAAATTAGCACGCTGATTGACAATCAATTAAGGCCAGTACGCTGCTCAGCGAGATAAAACGAGATACAATAAACCAAGTATATTTTAGTATTATATACAAATGTAATGTATTATGCAAAATACTAAAAAAGTATCTTTTTTAAAGGTATTTTAATTAAATTAATACAGTTTTTTTTTTAATAACCCAATGTTATTTTATATTAAAACTTGTTTAAAGGTTTATAAATAATAAATACTAATCGGATAAAGGACAAGTTCTATCCGTAAAACGGATAAATGTAATATTTAACAGAACACACATCGATATTGCACTAAGTGATAATTATCGAAAATTTCAAATTTCACAATAGTTTATCTCGAGCTGCGTACTAGCCTTAAATCAGACACTAGCACAGAGAGAGTAAGAGAGAGAGAGAGAGAGAGCAAGTGTGATTGAGTGATTAAGTGACGCGGGAGGAGAGCAGGAGCAAGCAACGAGTGACACGGCTGAACTCATGCGACTTACCAACACCTACCTAGTGCCCGTATGTAGGCCGAGTCTGTGTGATTGAGGAGCCCATTGACCTGCTTCCGTGTCAGTCGGAGCGTGTAGAGCTTGTAAAGCAGACAATAGGCGGTGGATACAATGCCGCCGGCGCCAACGCCACGTACCTAAAATATGAAAAACGAAGAAATCAAAATGGATTAGCATCAATTAAATAAAGAGTATTTAAATACAGTTTTGATAGCCAACGATAAGCGCTACATTTCATAAACTCACACCGCCGCACATGCCCGTCTGGCCGGAGGTTTTGCGGGATCCTCGCTCCCATGGCTCCATGTGCTTGACCTGGTAGTAGATCTCGTCGACGACCTCATGATAGGTTTTCAGCTTGAATAGGTGTACTAAAAAGCGAACAAAATGTAAAACAAAAAACATGAGACATTTCAAATTGGCGGGACAATTGTTAAGCCGGTTTTACCTTTGAAATAGCTGGAACTTTGTATGTTGGCCAAGATGAGCGGATTCAGATTCATTGACGTCTCATTGCCCCAAAAAGGCAGCGTGTTGTGCTGCTTGCCAACGCCGGACTTTTTGCCGCCGCCGCCGGCCGAAGACGCTGCCGAATATTCTGTGTTTAAGTCAACGCCAAAAATGCCGCGATTGACAGAGCGAGAGAGCAGGAGGAAAAGGCGAAAAGCAAGAACGAACAATAAAGATTTAACACACATTTATTGCTATCTGGAATGCCCGTGGTGGGGGGCGCACACTACCTTACCTTCGTCCATGGCTCCACTTCAAATACCGGTATTTGTGTTGTTCATTCAGTTACAGTTCTAAGTTATTTTGAGCACAAGCAAACGCAATTTGCAAAACGTTTACGCACAGTGAAAATGCCAATGTGTTAGAGTTGTATCGGATCGTTCGGAATAAGTTTGAATCGTGTGGCAGCCTTGGTTCACAGAAAAAGACTCTGCGGTAGCTTTGGTACGTGGCAGCCTTGTAACCGTGGAAAGGGTCGATACTCAAGATTCAAATCATTTTTCAAAAAAGGATCTTTTCTGATATTTTCTCTTATTTTGATTTTTTAAATTTTGCATTAATTTTTTGATGTTGTTTTTACGAGCAGTCAATTTGTGATTTAAATTTGAATTATTGAAGATTGGCGAACTCGCAAGATACATAAATAAAAATTATTTATTATATCTTATTTATAAATTAATTAGTTTTATTAAATTTAAATTTATTGCTTATTTATTGATAAGAGAAATTCACAATTTAAATAGCGCGCCGGTGTTTTTAGGATATGGAAGAGGTGTTGCTTATCGAACGGTCGACATAATGGGGTGGTCGGACGATATGCGCGATAACATCGATAGTTTTCATCACGATTCGATTCAACTCTAGTGAGAGTGAGCGAGGAGACGACGAAGACGGCTCGCTAAGAGTTACGCACTGAGTATGTGCTGGCGGCGGATAACGGCGGACGGACCTAAAACAAAGTGTGCGTGTGTGTATTTTTCTTTATTTTCTTCTGTAAAAACAAATATTAGTTAAATCATAATTATATTATCAAAATCGAAACGAGCAGTTTATTGTGCGAGTGCAAATTGATTTCCCTGTGAAAATTACGAACTTAAAATATCAGTAAATCAAGCAAAATCAACAGCAACAGCACGAAACTTTTGCATCCAAATGCCTCAATATCCATTTGCGAGAGGGGAAGCATTGAAAATTTCAGCTGAAAAATCAAAATTAACAATTATAAGTAATTACAACTATGTATAACTAATATAGCAGTAGTGTGGTAGCAGCAGCAACAACAGCAGCGCAGCAGCAGAGCAGCCACCACGGTCGTTTAGCAGCCAGCACCAAGAAGACGAAGAGCAAGACGAAAAGTAAAACAACAATAAAGCTGGCCATATTCATACAACAGAAAAAGAGAAGAAAAAGAAAAAAAAACAGCATGTTGTGAGCTAATCAGAATCAGTAAAGGGAGGCGGAGGCGGAGGTGTTTTAATTTTTTTTTTGTTCATTTCTTTAACAAATTAATAATGAAATATAATTAATAAGTGGAAAATATTGCAATTGAAATTACATGTTATATTTTTATAAAAATACGCAAAGCTGAAACGACGCAGTCGTTGCTGACGCTGTCGCAGTCGCAGTCGACAGCGTCTCGTGGTGTCAACGTCAACTCCAACCGCGCCGCTGGCTCGTGTGCTGCACAAATGAATGTGTGTTTGTGCGCCTGTGTGTATGTGTGTGTGTGTGTGCTTGAGCGTATTTGTTTGAGTGTGCGTGAGTGGCCCCTTTTGCGTGTAAAGGTGGGCAGCTCATAAAAAGGCGCCTCCTGTCGCCCAGACACACACACATGCATAGACATAAACACAAGTGGGTTTGCCCAGACAAAGATTTCTGCTGTAGTTGTTGTTGCTGTTGCTGTTATTGTTATTATTTGTTGTCTGCTTGCCTTCTGGTGTTTGTTTTGTTTTCGCCGTGTCGCTTTGCCTTTTTGTCCTTTTTCATTTCGTATTCATTATGAAAATTCTTGAAAAACAGCTGAAAAATCGCGGCAGCACAAATAGATAAATACAAATCTTATCGCTTAAGCACCGCCCCCCTCTCGCTATACTAGCCCCTGCCCCTGCCCCCTTGTCCGGTATCGATGCCGTGTGTTCATCGTGGTGAATACCGAAATATTGATTCCATATTTTTTTATGCACACTTATTCGCAAGAGCAGCGCAGCTCAGCGCGACGCAACAGAAGACAGAGAAGGAGAAGAAGTAGAAGAAGCAAAGCTTAAATGAACTGCATCAATAAACGAAATCAAAACAAAACAGTGAATAAATCAAATATAACAAAAACAACTAGAATAAGAAAAAGGAGAAAAATATAAATAGAAAGGACAATAAAACATTTTGCTGCTATAGCGATAAATATTAGTATTCCCTTATTGGGAATTCATTTCGATTCCACAAAGATGACGGACATTGTGGAGCTGATGAACAGAATGTCGAGCACATTTAACAGCGACTGCGCCACAAGCACCGCCGAGGGCGGCATGCTGCTCAATTCGGATTTGGCCGAGGATAAGACGCTGAAATGGCGCAATTTGGCCAACAATCAGTTCGCCTGCAAGGATAAGGACAAAAAGCAAGCAAATGCCGAGAAGCAACAGGAGTCGGCGACAGCAGCAGAGGCCGAGGCAGCGACAGAAAACGAAGAGCAAAAGCTGCTCGATGCAAATGTCAAAATGGAGACGGAAGCAACAGTCGCTGCTGCTGCAGCACCAGCAGATGAAGAGCTGCCGCAGTCGCAGTCGCTGCCTCCTCAAGGCCAGAGCCAAAGTCAGTCCAAAGATGGGGCCAATGCAGAAATAAAAGAAACTGCAGCAGCGCAGGAGGCAGCAGCAGATGAATCGACGGCGACAAAAGCAGCCAAAGCAGATGCAAATGCAGAAACAGCAACAGACGAAACAATGCTGACAGAGGCAGCAAGAGCAGCAGCGGCGTCGACAGAAGCAGAGACAACGACGACGCCTAACGAAGCGACAGCGGCAGCAGCAGCAACAGCCGCCGACAATGAAGGCAATGGCGTTAATGATGACGATGACGTTGCCGAGCGCGCTGCCGAAGCAAAAGGCGATGGCGATGGCGTCGCTGGCAGTGATGACAACGCTGCTGTCACAACAACAACAACAGCAGCAAACCTTATCGAAGCAGAAGAAGAAGAAGCAGTAATAACAGCAACAACATCAGTCAAACTGGAGCAGGAAGCGTTTAAAAGCGCTGCCATGACAGCAACAATAACAACAACAACAGCTGCGGTGGAGCAAACATCGCCAAACGCAGCAGCTGCTACAGTTACAACAGCAACAACAGCAAATACTGTTACAACAAGCACAACAGCCGAAAGCATTAAGACTGAAAATGAGATGGAAACCGCAAATGCAAAACCAAAAGAGGAACTTTTGGATGAACAGCAGCAGCAGCAAACCCAACAACAACAACAACAAATGCAGCTGTGCCAGGAGCAAACATTGACTGCGCAGTTTGAGCCAAGCGCAGACGCAGCAACTGATGCTGCAGTCGCTGCAGCAACAGCCGAGGTCACATCGTCGTCTACAGTCACCGCATCATCATCGGCATCCCCAGCGTTGCTTTTGGCTGCCGTCGCTCCACTTGTTGTCAACGCTGCCGACGTCGTCGTTGATGTCGCTGACGGCGCCGCTGACGCAACAGATTCAACATCGATGAATGTCGCTGCCAGCAGCGACGTCGCAGCACCAATAACAGCAGAAGCAGCAACGTTGGCGGCTGATAAAAACGTAAGTGGATAAAGTTTGTGTTTGTGTGTGCGCCTGTGTGTTTGTTTTTTTCTGTGTATGTGTGTGTGTTGGTGTAATTCTCGAATTCTTATAGTTTGTTTGATTCACTTTCCGTTTTACTTTTGACGATGCGTTTCGATTTGGAAGCGAAGTGAGCAGCAAGTGGGAAGCGCCCTAAAACAGCACGTTTTCAGCTGGCCGAGCGAGAGAGTGAAAAATGGAAAGAGAGGGAGATTATAAAATTTGTTGTTGGGATTTCCCCCTTAGCTCAAAATTAAATATGCTTGAACTTTATATAGTTTATGATTAATTTGCAAGCTTTTTTTTGTATATACTTATGTATATTATTGGAATTTATTGGGAATACTTTGGAAAAGATGGGAAAAGTACTCTAGTATAAGCAAAGCTAAATATAAATAGCGGGAACTGCGAGATAATAACGGGAATACATAACATCGTCTTATGTAGTCAATTAACTATGTGGGGTCAGTTTCTGGTAAGATTTAATGGAGGCAGCTTAGCAATAGAGTTAGCCTTGATTGAGATAAAACTAAAGAAAAACTTTATTTATTTATAGTGACATTCTTTTAGCGTTTGGATGTAACTTGATAAAATTAAAATTAAAAAATAATAGTAATAATTAAATTTTCTTTTTTTAAAACAAATCAGAGGGCAGCTCTTGTTTAATATTCACATATAATATAAAAAGTGAAAACAAATATTATTTTTCAAATTCTCTCATTTTGTATGAAAAGTAATAGTTTCAGAAACTAAAAAAATGGTCACAAGTTTAAAACACGTTCAGAATCATGGGAAAACATTTTCCAATTGCACTTTTCTTAGAATTTCACACTAAATAAATACAACTTGAATGAAATGAAAAACAAAACAGTAAAATTTGCTAAATCGCACACTTTTAAAAATTGCCCAAATTTTGTTTGGTATAAATGGATTAAATAATTGCTCCAATTTTGGTGTCATAGTAATATTTAATCATCAATAATTTAACAATCAATTGAAAGCTCAAGCATTTCTTTAGAAATCCCACTTGATATTGCGAAATTGGAAATGTATCCAAGCATCCTTTGCCTGGCAGAGAATGTTTCATTTTCGAATTGCTGGCAAACCAGAGGAGACATGTCTCGTCTTGTCTCGTCTTGTCTCGTCGCTCTCCCAGTCGAATTCACGGCTCTGCCACAATTGTGTTTGTGCCACAAGCGTGTGGCATGCATGTGTTTTGTAGGAACCGTTGCCAGGGCAACGTCGCGACCTGAACGGAACGGAAGTGGTTGGCTCAGATTGCCACTCGCTGCGTTCTGTGGACAGTAGAAGGAGCAGCTGCCTCAGAGCTGGAATTCAATCTGGATGTGGAGCTGCAACTACATTGGCTTTATTAAACAGTTTCATTTCAATTGTCACAGCAAATGAAACGACGCAAGTTGGGAATTTGGCCAACGGTTTGTCTCTCTACATTCTAATCAAGGGTTGTGCCTGGGGATGAGACTGCGAATATTGGAGAAGTTGCCAGTGTTGTTTGTCTTTTTATAAGTGTGTACAAATTTGTATTCCCGATAAGCATCAGTGACCAATCTCAGAGATGGTTTAACTCACTTTGAATTTCAAATACTTTTGCCGCAAATAAAAAATAGATTATAAAATATAAATTAATTTACTGAATTCCAGAGGAATTTCTGAAAAGCTTCATCTACGCTTGAAATTCAGAAGATATTCGAGAAGCAATTAAACAAGCAAGAAGTGTTGTGTGTGTGCTTACAGTTAGTCAAGTAATTCTTTTGACATAGTGCAAAATTCACATGATTGTGTTTTATTCAAAAAGGAAATTTTGTATAATTATGGATAAAATTATTAATAATTGTTTTCTTGAGCACTAGTAAAACAAACTATAATAAATAATAAACACCAACAAAATAATTTATTTTTTCTTAAATAAAATTGTTATGTTGTTTTTGATAAATTGCCATATCGACAATATTAGACCTCGAGTCAGCTAAAACTCTCTTATTAAAATTAGTGTATTTCTTATTTTCGACAAAATAAATAACTAAAATTGTTGTTCTTATTCAATTTAAATTGACTAAGAATATACCAAACAAATTATAAAAAGTTCAGTAAACTGTTTTTTTTTTCATTGAAAAATAAAGATAATATCGAATGGATCTCATTATTTCCATTTTTTCGAACATGTTTCTTATGTCAAATCAATTACGGGACAAACTGTTTGTTGAGTGCGAGTGAATGAGCGAGCTGTAGAGTATCTAATGGCCTGAACGCAGGGTATCAAATAGTCGAGTACGCTCGACTACAGACTTTTCTTTTCCCATTTAACACTTGCTATGTTTTGTGCCCTTGGCAGGAACAAAATAATGTTGGGAGCACGCGTCGCTTGCGTCGCACTCCGCGTCCCACGGATGAGCAGCCGCTGGAGGAGGAGACATCACCGAATGCGGCGGAGGAAGGCAACGAGTCCGTGTCCAACAATGTCAAAAAGGAGCTGGAGAAATCGCCAGCAGCTGGCGAGGAGCAATTGACAATAACAACAGCAGCAAATGTGCCGTCTGCGCCAAAACGTGGACGTGGACGTGCCAAGAAGATTAAGCCCGAAGTGGAGGTCATAGAGTTGCCGCAAACAGCGCCAGAGTTGCCAGCTGTCGAGGAGGCAGCCGTGGAGCGTAAAGTGGGACGCAAGCGCAAGCTGCCCGAGGAGGAGCAGCAGCAGCAACAACAGCAACATCAGTTGACCGAGTTGACGTCGGTGGTGGTCAAGACGGAGCAGGAGGAGGACGCCACAACGTCGACTTCAGCCGCGGCGCCAATGCGACGCAGCGTGCGTCTGGGCAATCGTCATGATCACGCCTCCACACATGCCACCTGGAGCAGCGAGGAGGTGAAAGTGGAACCAATGACGACTCCAGAGCCGGAGACGCTGCCCGGCGTCGCGACAGTGTCCAGTGGTGTGTCTGGAGTCGCGGGCGTGCTCGACGAGAAGACGCCGCCAAAGAAGCGCGGACGCAAGGCAAAGATTCCGGCGGCCACCAGTGGCGTATCGCCAGTTGTGACAGCAACAGGGGCAGCAGCGACAACAACAGCAACCACAACAGCAACAACAACAACGACGATAACGACTGGAGGAGCAGCAACAACAAGTGGCAGCAACAACAGCGCAGCTGTGGCCTCATCAGCAACGGCATCATTGTCGAATGGCAACAAACGTGCCACAGCCATGTCCATGTCCGGCAACAACAGCGATGTACAGCTGCCCAAGCGCTCGAAGCGCCGGATTAAGCCGACGCCAAAGATCCTGGAGAATGATGCGCTGCGCAGCGAGTTCGAGACCAAATTCATCGAGCGCATCTCGCACTGGGAAGCTGCCGGCGCTGGGGAGGGGGCAGCGGCAGCGTCAGCGGATGGCGCACACTTCGAGACGCCGCTGCAATTTGGCAGTGCTGCAGGTTCGAATTCCTCAACGTCGCGTCAGAAGAGTGACAAGTCCGATGGCGGAGCAAGTGGAGCGGGAGCGGGAGCGGGATCGGGATCGGGAGGAGGAGCAGGTGACCATCCAGCGGGAACGAGTGCAATCAAGAAACGTCTGTTTTCGAAATCACAGCGTGACATCGACAACTCCGGTGCCGCATTGATGGCCAAGAGTTTGCTGCCACCATGTCCCGATCTGGAGCAGTTCATCTGTGACATTAAGGCGGCCAAGTTGACAGCGAATCGGTCGCCGGAGGAGCGCAAATTGAGCAAGAAGCAACAGCGCAAGCTGGCCAAACAGAAGGAGAAGCATCTGAAGCATTTGGGACTGAGGCGCAACAACAGCGAGGAGGCGAGCGACAACGACAGCTCCAACACGGACAACGAGGAGTTTGTGCCCACGACACGTGTCCAAGTGGGCAAGCCCAGTGTGACGCTGCGTCTGCGCAATGCACCCAAGGAGACGACATCAGGGGCATCAGGAACAACGAACAGGACAACAAATGCAGCTGTTGTCCTGCCACCGCCACCTGCTCCTCCTTCCATGACACCAACGCCCAGTGGCAAGCTCAGTCGTCGCATTGGAGTGCGCAACAATGCGACGGGAGCAGGAGCCGGAACCGGAGCCGGAGCAGTCGGTGGAGCTGCGGGAACCACAACATTGGATCACTCGCAGCTGCAGGCATTGAACAGCGCCATTCTGGCTGCTACCCATGATGCTAGTGATGCCATTGCCAGCACTTCAGCTGCTGCTGCCGCCGCCGCCTCCGCCTCCTCCGCCTCCTCCTCCGTTGCCGCCGTCAAGTTCATCTGCCTGTGCCAGAAGAGCTCACCGTACTATGCGCCAAATGCTCCGGATGCCTCCTACTGCTGTGCCATCGATAACATCGATGAGCAGAAGATTGGCTGCTGCAATGAACTCTCCGCCGGCGTCCACAATCTGTTGCGTCCAAGCCAAAGGGTCGGCTACATGATCCTCTGCGATGAGCACAAGAAACGCTTGCAGTCCCACAATTGCTGTGCCGGCTGTGGCATCTTTTGCACCCAAGTAAGTCATCATTCCCAGATCCCAAAGTCTAACTAAATAATCCTATCAATTAGATAATTGATATTTGATATATGCTTTTTTAATAAATTAGTTTTAACTCATTTTTTTTTTTTGATAAACAAAAATATTCAAAACAATTTTATATTTTTAACAAAGAATATTAAAAAAATTTGAAAATGTATAGAAATAAATTATTTTTAAATAATAATTATAATAATGATAATGGTAATTATAATGGTTTTTATTGTAACGATATATATTGAGTTTTTAATAATATTAAAAATTCAAGCAATACTTTTTTTTATAATTATATTTTAAACAGTTTTATTTTGTTAGACTTTTAAATACCATAATAATGTTAATAACATTAGTGATTGATTGCACTATCAATATTTTTTAAAAATCATAATAAATATAACATCGACAATCATTTGCTGCTTTGTTCCAGGGCAAATTTGTGCTGTGCAAGCAACAGCATTTCTTTCATCCGGATTGCGCACAACGCTTCATTCTGAACAGTCCCTACGACGCACAACAACATTCGCTTTGCGGTGGCGCCTCCTCATCCGGCAGCAACAGCAACAACAACAACAACCACAACCACCACTATGCCAGCCCCTTGCTCGTCCTCAAGTGTCCGCATTGCGGCTTGGACACTCCGGAACGCACCTCAACCGTCACCATGAAATGCCAAACGTTGCCCGTCTTTCTGCCCGCTCAGAAGACAAAGATGTAAGCGAAGAAGTTCCAAGAAAAGTGTTATCATTAAATACAAATGTAAAGTAGTGGTGTAAATCCGAATTATGAATCGAGTTTAAAATCGAGTTGTCGATAAATCGTAAAACATATCGATTTAAAGTACTTGCAAATTGTTTCCGCTAAAATCGAGTTGTCGATTTTACATTTGTATGTGTTTATTCAAAACCTTATTTTGTACTATATGAATACTTAACAGATCCAATGTCAATTATGAATCGGGTTTAAAACGAAATCGTCAAAACAAATATCGAGCTGTCGATAAATCGTACAAAATATCGATCTTACATATGTGCATATGTGTTTACTTAAAAACTTATTTTGTACTGTATGAATACTTAACAGATCCAATGTCAATTATGAATCGGGTTTAAAACGAAATCGTCAAAACAAATATCGAGCTGTCGATAAATCGTACAAAATATCGATTTTACATATGTACATATGTGTTTACTTAACTTATTTTGTACTATATGGATACTTAACAGATCCAATGTCAATTTTGAATCGGGTTTAAAACGAAATCGTCAAAACAAATATCGAGCTGTCGATAAATCGTACAAAATATCGATCTTACATATGTGCATATGTGTTTACTTAAAAACTTATTTTGTACTATATGGATACTTAACAGATCCAATGTCAATTTTGAATCGGATTTAAATCGAAATCGTCAAAACAAATATCGAGCTGTCGATAAATCGTACAAAATATCGATTTTACATATGTGCATATGTGTTTACTTAACTTATTTTGTACTATATGGATACTTAACAGATCCAATGTCAATTTTGAATCGGATTTAAATCGAAATCGTCAAAACAAATATCGAGCTGTCGATAAATCGTACAAAATATCGATCTTACATATGTACATATGTGTTTACTTAAAAACTTATTTTGTACTGTATGAATACTTAACAGATCCAATGTCAATTATGAATCGGGTTTAAAACGAAATTTTAAAACCGTCAAAACAAATATCGAGCTGTCGATAAATCGAAACAAAAAAACGACTTAAAGTACTTGAAAATCGTTTCCGCAAAAATCGAGTTGTCGATTTCTCGATGTGCTTTTACATCACTGCTTTAAAGTATTAAGGATTCGGATTCACAATAATAAGTAATAATTGTCCTTTCCCTGCGTACAGCAAACCTGCCAAGCTGACAACCTCATCCCATCTGATGCAATTCGCCAATGCCTCGGGCAGCACTAAGCCACCAGGCAGCAGCAGCACCACCTCAACCACCTCAACCACCAAGGGAGCAGGTGGTGGCGCGCGGGGCAAGGCAACAGCTGCGGCAGCCACAGCTGGCAAATCGAATGGCACGCGAGGCAGCAATGGCAAAGTGTCGACAACAACAACGACAACAACAAGCAGCTCGGGACTGGCGCTGAACATCATCAACTTTGAGCAGCTGATACCCGAGTCCGTCATGAATGTGGTGCAACGGGGTCGCATGGTCTCCTCCAGCGGACGCGTCACCACCGAATTCAACTCACGGGACATGTACTACGCCGTCCAGAACGATGATCTGGAGCGAGTTGCCGAGATTCTAGGTGATTCTCAGTTTTCGTTGAGTCGAAGCTCGATCGATCAATCAATAGCAACTTAACAGTCAATTTTCGCTGTTAACATTTTGCACTTGTCTCCCTCTAATCGAATCACTTTTCCTTCTCTCTCTTTTCCTCTGTCTGTTGCTGGCACAGCTGCCGATTACAATGTGCTGACGCGAATGCGTGAATTCCTTAACGGTACCTGCCTGCATCTGGTTGCCCACTCGGGCACCCTGCAGATGGCCTATTTGCTGCTCTGCAAGGGCGCCAGCTCCGAGGACTTTGTCAATATCGTGGACAGTGAACTGCGTACGGCATTGATGTGCGCCGTAACGAACGACAAGTGCGATATGCTCAATCTGTTCCTGCAATGTGGCGCCGATGTTGCCATCAAGGTGACTCATCGCTAATCCATCTCATTCTATTCTTCTTTATGCTCACTTTATGTGATTCCCTTTTGCCAGGGTCCCGATGGCATGACGAGTCTACACATTGCCGCCAAACTGGGCAACTTGGATGCCGCCCAACTCATTGTGGACAGCTATCGCGCCTCGCGCAGCATTGCCAACTTTCTGAGCTTCATCGACGCCCAGGATGAGGGCGGCTGGACAGCGATGGTCTGGGCAGCTGAGCTGGGCCACACGGACATTGTCAGGTGCGGCTAATTGAATGGGCTCCTCGATTGTTATCAAGTTACAGCGTGCTGTTATCAACAGACAGTGCTGTTAGTGTGTATTTTAACAGCTGTATACAAGAATTTCGTCAGCAGAGTCACCACTGGTGTAATACTTATTTTAATGTCACAAATGTTAAGTAGCAACAGAGTGCTGTTACCAACAGACAACGCTGTTAATATGTATGTTAACAGCTATATATAACAGTTGATTTATGTAAGCAGCAAACAGAACTGTATATGTATAATGTTAGTAAGGTACAGAATGTTGTTAACAAGTTAACCTGTGCTTCAACAGCTGTAAATAATATAGAACGACCTCTTAGCATATAGCAATCTGTTAGCAACAATAACGTAATGACTGAACATCTGCTGAGCTCTGTTATCAACATGTGATGTTATGTTGGCACTCTTATTAACATTTGCTGTTAAAAGTTAACATGTAACTAGCGCCGCAACATAAACCATGCTTTCATTTAACTATCTTTCAGTTTGCTGATTAATCACGGCGCAGATGCAAACATCTGCGACAACGACAACAACACGGTGTTGCATTGGTCGACGCTGCACAACGATGGACTGGAGACCATAACGGTGCTGTTGCAAGCCGGCGCCGACTGCAACGTCCAGAATGTGGAAGGCGACACGCCGCTGTAAGTAGATCTTGCCAAGAGAATGATGCTCGCAGTTAGATTCTCATCAATAATCATGATTCTCTTGATCTTCTCCAGTCACATTGCTTGTCGTCACTCGGTGACGCGGATGTGCATCGCGTTGATTGCGAATGGCGCCGATTTGATGATCAAGAATAAGGCGGAACAGTTGCCGTTTGATTGCATACCCAACGAGGAGTCGGAATGCGGACGCACTGTTGGATTCAATATGCAGATGCGCAGCTTTCGTCCCCTCGGACTGCGGACGCGTGTCGTCTGTGCGGATGCATCGAATGGTCGGGAATTGCGTCCCATTCAAGCGGTGCGCAATGAGCTGACCATGTCGGAGCATGAGGACGAAGCGGATGCACTGATGTGGCCGGATTTCAAATACATTACCAATTGCATAATACTGCAGAATCCGGTGCAGATCGATCGACGTGTCTCACAGATGCGCATCTGTTCCTGCCTCGACAGCTGCAGCAGTGATCTCTGCCAGTGCAATGGCGCCTCCTCCCAGAACTGGTACACGGCGGAGAGTCGGCTCAACTGTGACTTCAACTACGACGATCCGGCGGTGATATTCGAGTGCAACGATGTCTGCGGCTGCAATCAGGTCAGTTTGAATCATGATTAATTTAATATTTTCTTTTTATTTTAAACATAACTGACAAGTTTAAATTGTTAATGTTTTTAAGATTTATTATTATTATTTTATGCATTATTTTTATTATTATTATTATCATTATTATTATTATTATTATTATTATTATTATTATTATTATTATTATTATTATTATTATTATTATTATTATTATCATTATTATTATTATTATTATTATTATCATTATTATTATTATTATTATTATCATTATTATTATTATTTTATGCATTATTTTTATTATTATTATTATTATTATTATTATTATTATTATTATCATTATTATTATCATTATTATTATTGTTATTATTATTATTATTATTATTATTATCATTATTATTATTATTATTATTATTATTATCATTATTATTATTATTATTATTATCATTATTATTATTATTTTATGCATTATTATTATCATTATTATTATTATTATCATTATCATTATTATTATTATTATTATTATTATTATTATTATTATTATTATTATTATTATTATTATTATTATTATTATTATTCTTATTATTATTATTATTATTATTATTATTATTATTATTATTCTTATTATTATTATTATTATTATTATTATTATCATTATTATTGTTATCATTATCATTATCATTATCATTATCATTATCATTATCATTATCATTAAGATTAAAATTTAATTTGTTGATACTTGGATAAATCAATAATGATTATCGCTATTCCCTCCCCCAGTTGTCCTGCAAGAATCGCGTGGTGCAGAACGGCACAAGGACTCCGCTGCAGATCGTGGAGTGCGAGGAGCCGGCCAAGGGTTGGGGCGTTCGTGCATTGGCCAATGTGCCCAAGGGCACGTTTGTGGCCAGCTATACGGGCGAAATACTTACCGCACCGGAGGCGGATCGACGCACGGACGATAGCTACTACTTTGATCTGGACAATGGGCATTGCATCGATGCCAATTATTATGGCAATGTCAGTCGCTTCTTTAACCATTCGTGCGAGGCAAACATTCTGCCCGTGCGCGTCTTTTACGAGCATCAGGATTATCGTTTCCCCAAAATTGCCTTCTTCGCCTGTCGCGACATCGATGCCGGCGAAGAGATCTGGTGAGTGCCAGTCGGAAAATCCTTGAAAACCTAAGTGTACACTTTTAACATTTTGTGTTGCCTTTTGCAGCTACGATTATGGCGATAAGTTCTGGCGTTCCGATCAACGAGTTAGCGGTGGCGGTTGTCGTTGTCTAACAGCTGGTTGCAAGTATGCGTTGCATGCAACCAGCTCAAGCACATCGCCCACCGTGGCGGGCGGCGAGGAGGAGGCGCCAACCATCGAGGCGGCAGCGCGGAATGAGCTAAGCCTAGCATCGTCGATAGCTTAGAGAATGAGAATGAGAAAGAGATAGAGACATCGTAGGAGAATACAGTAGTGAAAGAGACAGCAAATCGACATTGACTCTCTTGGCCAAGCCAAGTTGCCAAGCATCACACACAAAATGTAACAAAAACAAACAAATCAGAGCGCCATAATAACTGTTAACAAATTCGTCAAATCAGAGCCAACAACAACAGCAGAAAAATGTAACAAGAACAACTTTTGTTGTTGGCATCCGACTGCCAAATTGTTGAAAGGTTTATTTTTTTAAATATTTTATTTAGTTATTTGTTTATACGTACATACGTAGATGTATCTGTTTATATTCATTTTTTATTATGCATTTGTTTTTATGAGCTAATTAATTATGTTTTCTTTTTATATACTTATAAATATTATTACACAACAACAATAACAACAAGAAACAAACGAAAGAAAAACCAATACTAAAACAAAAGCTGCATGTCGCATTGTGCAATACAAAAAAGGAATATGTTTTAAAAAACTATAGATAACAAAAACAAATATATATATATAAATATTTTACACCTAAATGTCGAACTTTTTTGTATGTGTTAGTGTTAAGCTTAAGCAACATACACACACACACACACACACACACACACATAAATGTATGTTTATTGAAATGCTGAGAGAGTGAAGAAGGGAGGGAGAATTTTGTATCTAGTCATAGCAGACAATACATAAACATTATATATAAATATATATGTGTATATATCATTATATACAATTTGTATAAGTATGTCATTTGGAATTGTTAAACGAGATTTAACAAATGCAACAAATAGCGACACAGCAACAACAAAAAGCAACAAGCAACAATCGCACTCACAACGTGAATTTAACAATAAATTGTAACTTGTCTTTTTTTTTTTTTGTGTAATCTAATGTATCTGTTTTAAATGTTTATGTCTTTTTCTTTGGCATGTCTAGCAACAATTGTTCAGACCAAATTAAATGCAAATTATATAGATATACATATATATAAATATATATATATATATATCATATATATGTAAAATCAGATTGACAATGAATGTTTGTGCTGGGCAAAGTACTGATAGTCGTTAATATATAATATGTATTTTAGCCATTTATAGTTACACTCACACACGTACAAAAAAATACTGGTTTTGAGAGCATATTGTGGAAAGTTGCCCGTCGTCGCCTTTTGGCATTTGTTTGTTGTTTTTATTTTTTTGTTTTTTTCTTAAGTCTTTTTTTTGTTTTGTAGTTTAAACAGCAAAGCAACTGTAATGTCTGCATTTGTGCTTTGCACTCGAAAGCCACAAGTGCCTCAAAAGCTTTCAAAGAAAACCCCCGTCCCACTGTGCGAACCCCCTCGAAAGGGGGTTGGGTGGGGCAAGGACAAGGTACTACAGGAAACACAACATAATACAATACATTGACTGCAATGCATTTTGAGATGTGACCACTTAAAGCAGCATCATCTTACTTAATCTTTGAGTTCCAACCATATCCTTGCGTCTAACGAATATACCATCATTGTGGTAGTAAGAAAATAGAATAGATATATATGTAAATTGTAGTATATGTATGTATAAACATGGATGTATTTGGGTCTATGTATTTAACATGTATTTGTGTAAATGTTTATATGTACAATAGGAATAAATATATAAATTAATGATAAGTTATCAATGCTGAAATAACCACATACACACACACACACACACACACACACATACACATTAAGCTGTTCGTGAAAGATAATTATACCAATATTCATACAAGATATATGTATACGGGTCCATCTATGTAATCTAAACATTTCTGGCACGAACATCACCGCATTGAGATTTGCAGTGTTCCTGGAGTTCACATTAAATGTATTTGTATATGTGTGTCTAGAGCTCGAGGCCATTTGTGGCAGATGAAAAGGGGCAGTTATTGCGCTCCCGTTTGCACTTGGCCAAGAGCAGCATTTCTATACGTAATTTATGTACTATAAAAACGATATCTACATAAATAATATGTATGTATTTGTATAACGGTTTCGACGCACGACATCTAGAAATTAATTAGTCACACTCATGTTTTTTATTGTTACCCGTCTGCGATTATTTGTTTTTATCTAATTTAAGTTTTTTTTTCAAACTTTGGATTTGATAAGCAAGTACATTTTTCGAAATACTTAAATTTGTATTGTTTAAATAGTTCTCTTTACGGATTAGTTGAAATTTAAGCCTAATAATGTTAAATATAAGTCACAGAGATATTAAATCAAATACATTTTAATACAACTTGAAGTTACAGTGTTTTATTAGAGAAACCAATAAATGTTATGTTAAACAGGACTTTCAAATGTAACCGCTTAATTAAATGGCGCCGATATTCTGCAGTGCAACACTGCCTCCAATGTTGCTTGGGATTTTCGATTTGCACTCAGCTGTTGAGGCAACATTGCCCCACAGCTGGGCACACAGATTCGGCAATTGTATGTTTTGTAATTTTGAGGTTGGTTTTGATTCATTTATTTTATGTTCAATGTTGTGCTGAAATCGATGTTAATAAATGCCTTACAATACAGGTATTGCAATTGCTGTGGCCGAGGTGATTGGTGAGACTGGAATGCAATATTAAGGAGCAGTCACAAGAGGCGAAAGAAGGCAAAGGAAAATCGACACCGAAACATAGATCAAAACAAACCACTGCCAGAATGAGTTTTCCCGACAAATCGGAACGCGCTAAGTGCTGGTCCACACGCGATGACTACTGGAAGTGTCTGGACGAGAATGCGCCCAAGCACAGCTCCACAAGCGGCGAGAAAGTGCCGAACGTTTGCCAGACACTGCGCAAGACATTTGAGCAATCCTGCCCTGGACAGTGGGTGAAACACTTTGATCGCAAGCGCACCTACGAACAGTTTAAGGAGAAAATGGCCTCCGGCTATGATCCGCTGGAGGAACGCAACAAAGCTCAAAATCCAGGCAAATAAATGGCCAGTGCACTAGTGACGTTCGGTTAATTGTTACGCTATATAATTTTTTTTGTATTGTTGTAGTGTAGTGTAAATAAAAGAAAACAAAAATGAAAAATAACTAAATGACTACGCTAGTCCATTGTCAGGTAAAAATGCAATTTTATTCTTATTGATACAATTAAAAATTGGTAATTGCATTTTTCAAATGTCCATGACAGTGTGTACACATGCAAGAAATCAATGCATGAAAATGTGCTAAAAATGCTCGAAACGCGTTGCCCTCAAACGGTCAAAGCAATCGAAAACTTTTTTTGTTGAGTGCTAAACGCTTTATTTAACAATTAAATTGGTAGTGGCAAGTGCTGGAGTTAAGTGAGCTTATATAAATGTTGCTATGGATGCGATTACGTTTGGCGTTTTAACAAGTAAACAATGGAATTCAAATCGAGTAAATGGTCGAACTAACAGTTTGCTGCTGCCATTTTTTTCCAACAGTTAGCGACACCTGTTACCAGGAGCCGGCGAAGGATCGCAGCGGGCCGCGTCTTGTGACGCTGATACGCGACTCCTTTGACAATGCCCAGGTGATTGCCAGCGTGCTGCCCGACGAGCGGGATCTCATCCAGCGGGAGCTGCGCAAGTGGATCGATCGGACGGATGTGAGAGTCATTATAACCACCGGCGGCACGGGCTTTGCGCCGCGTGACGTCACGCCGGAGGCAACCAAGCCGCTGATCGACAAGGACTGCTGCCAACTGACCTTGGCCATTGCGCTGGCCTCGCTGCAAAAGACCAAATTCGCGGCCTTGTCTCGCGGCATTTGCGGCATTGCCGGCAACACGTTGATCCTGAATTTCCCAGGCAGCGAAAAGGCCGTTGCCGAATGCTTCGAGGCGGTGCGCGACCTGTTGCCCCACGCCGTCCATCTGATTGGCGACAATGTGACGCTCGTGCAGCGCACACACGCCGAGGTCCAGGGCAGCACAACAACAAGCGCAACACAGCCACATCGACTGCAGCGGGATCATGTCTGTCCGCACAAAACGGGCGCTGGCAACGATGCCGATCGCAATTCGCCCTTTCCCATGCTGCCAGTCGCCCAGGCGCTCGACAATATCATGCGCGTGGTCCAGCGAAATGGCAGCATATCCCAGCAGCTGGAGTCGCTGCTGTCACCGGTGAATATACCGCCGTTTCGGGCTTCCATTAAGGATGGCTACGCCATGAAGTCAACTGGGTTCTCGGGCACCAAGCGTGTCCTCGACTGCATTGCCGCGGGCGACAAGGTACAGATTATTGGCCATGGCATGTTCCAGCTGTCTTAACAGGTCTTATCATGTTTTAGGTCAGTCCACATCCGTTGCAGGAGGATGAATGCTTTAAGATAAATACGGGTGCACCGCTGCCCGAGCACGCGGACTGTGTGGTCCAGGTGGAGGACACCAAGTTGTTGCAGCGCGACAAATATGGCGAAGAAAGTCTGGTTGACATTTTGGTGGAGCCCAAGGCAGGACAAGATGTGCGGTGAGTTAACCCACTGATCGGACTTATGTTTAAATGCCGATATACATAACACTCATTTACTTGCATTTATAGATCCATTGGCTACGATCTGCGCATGGGCGACAAAGTGTTTCCCGCCTTCGATGCCTCAACGGTTGTCACCAAATCCCTGCTGGCCTCCGTTGGCTGCCAAATGCCGCTGCGCAAGCCCAAAGTGGCCATAATCTCAACCGGCAGCGAGCTGCTCGCTCCCAATCAACCGACAGCCGCTGGCAAAATCTATGACTCGAATACAACCATGCTGGAGGAGCTGTTGCTCTACTTTGGTTTCGATTGCATGCAGCAGCATGTCCTGGGTGACGAGTGAGTCAATCTCTGGATATTTCTTAAATGATTCTAAAAAGTCTAATTGACCCAATTACTTCTCCTCAGCTTGGACAACATCAAGGACACATTATCGGCTCTCTTTGATGCTGTCGACTTTGTCATCTGCAGCGGCGGCGTCTCAATGGGCGATAAGGATTACATAAAACCGGTCCTGCAATCGCTTAATTTCCAGCTACATTTCGGACGTGTTAACATGAAGCCCGGGTAGACTAACAATAGCTACATATATCGATTACATGGCAATGTTAAAAGTTAATTGTTCCATTGACAGCAAACCCATGACCTTTGCCAGCAGGGAGAACAAGTATTTCTTTGGACTGCCCGGCAATCCCGTGTCGGCCTTTGTCACCTTCCATCTGTTTGCATTGCCCGCCATCCGCTGGGCAGCCGGATGGACGCAAGCCAAGTGCTCTTTGCCCCTAATCAATGTGACGGTGAGAATTTAAATTGTGAAATACTCTATTCTCCTATCACGACATTTAAAGGACCGAGAGTAGAAGAGAGTAGATTAGCCAAGGCACTCGCAATGTGACAGACAAGTGAGATTCATTGACTTGATCAATCAAGTTCTATTCCCATTACTGCATAGCATTTCATCAAATTGACCGCCCAATTCTATGACGACTTTTGCCTTATCTCCTCAAGTTGTTCTTCCACAAGTAGCGATAAGAGCGCCGCCTTAAAGGCTTTCTTCAACTTGTTGATGTTGCAACTTGATTTCGTGTTATCACAAATTAACCTCAACAAATGCTGTTTGACTACAACTTAAGATTAGCTTAACTATGCTGCTAGATAAATGTTGTTAAAAATGTGAACATTTTATTGATGGCAGTGAATAAGCTTGCCTGTATATGTTTGGTAATTTATTTATGTTTTGATTTTTATTTGAAGATTATTATTAAATATGTAAATAAACTATGTAGTGGAAAGAGAGTTAAACCCTATCAGGCTATTACACACATCCGAAAATGACGAAGAAAACAAATATGTTAATATTCTTTAACCCATTTTAGCTGCTCAATGATACCATCGATTTGGACGCACGTCCCGAGTACGTGCGCGCTTCCGTGACCAGCATTAAAGGCCAGCTCTATGCCAGCGTCAACGGGGATCAGGTGAGAGCGACAAATGATTCTCCCTCTCTTCTTAATATCAGCTTCAATAAATCGTGTTACCATTTACAGATCAGCAGTCGGTTGCAGAGTATTGTGGGTGCCGATGTGCTCATCCATTTGCCGGGACGCACGACAGAGAAGTCCCAAGTGCGGACAGGTGAAATCTTAAGTGCCTCCGTGTTGCGCTACGATTTTATTTCAAAGTACGAGTAGTTAAAGGAAGCACAAGCTGAATGCATCACATAAAGAATTCCAAATCAAATGACGAACAACAAGTTTTTATAATTTGTGTATATATATATACATATACATAGAGTTATATATATATTTTTGATATGTTTGTATAATATTTTTTGTGTATAAATTGTAACATTATGTATACGCAATGGTTGCCGCCAAATCCCGAACCAGGCAGCGTCTACAACAGGTCTACAAATAAAATGCAGCATATTGTAAACTTGTCATTATAAAAAAAAAATACATAATCATAATCATAATAATCAGCAAAAAATGTTGATAAAAAAATGTAAGTAAATCGAAGAGTATAAATTTACAGATACAGATAGTTTTGGATATGGTTACAGGTACAGATACAGATACAGATAGAGATAGAGATAGAGATACAGACGTAGAGTGTACGGGAATACATATGTACAGAAAATAGTGTTCAACACATGCAAATAGCTCCAATCAAATTTTCAGCCAGCTCCAGATGCGGCTTCTACTTTAGACGGACTGCGTGGCAGCCTCGCTGGGTCGATGGAGGCGCAACGAGGAGCGGCATGGCAACGTGAATTGATACTTGTTGTGGGAGAGCAACGTGTACCGCTGCTGCGGCGTGTAATCCCAGAGCGCCCGTTCGATCACCTGCAACGCACTGGCGCTGAGCACATCCGCCGTATACTGGGTGGGAGCACCGGGACACTGTGAGATGGCTGCAAAACAGAAACAGAGAGTAGAAATGACAATGACGAAAGACGAAAGCTATTAATCAAGTTAAGCAATAAGAGTTTGGACAATCAATGCCGATTCCTGTTCAATGTCCATTTAAATGTGGAAGTTATCCTAAACTCTTTTTAAACTGCGAATTTTGACTTCTATATTTAAGTTAAAATACCATTCAGCTAGTTATCTTAGACATTGGCTATTCGGGTATATATAAAAAAAAATGGGTCTAAAATTTGAACAAATGAAATTTATGTAAAAAAAAAGTGTTCAATAAAAATGTATATTTGAAAAGAAAATGTAAGCACAAAGTCGTAGTTTTTAAAGTATTTTTTTCTTGCTTAAATTGCTTAGTTTTAGGTACTTTGGTTCCTCAATATTTCGGTCTTCATTTATTTTATTTTATTTTTTGAATTTCAATAAAATATTTGAAAAATACTGAAAGTTCGAGCAGAGTCAGAAAAATAAAAGCTACCTCTCCTAATTATGGATGGATTTGATTTTTTTCAAATGTTTCAACTTAAAATATTTATGTTTTTTTTTGAGTTTTCCCAACATCAATTATTTTATGCTTGCTGCGATTCCCAGTTGAATTGGGAATTCGCCTGGGGGGACACTGGACACTTACTCTGAGCAACTGGCGCCTTGTAGAGCGACTCGACGGTCATGCCGCATGTGTCGAGTGCGACAATGCTGACTCCATATGGTTGCAGCTCCTTGCGCAATTCCTCGGCGCACTTCTCGACGGCCACGCGGGAGGCGTTGAAGGCGACGAGTCCGTCGCCGCCGATACTGGCACCCGCCGTGCTGCCGCCCAGATAGAGGAGACGGCCGCGGGTCGGACGAAGGAAGCCGACAAACGCCTTTGCCACACGCAGCGTGCCCAGAATGTTGGTCTTGAGCATGTGCTCCCATTGCTGGACATCCTGGGACTCGACCCGTCCGCGATAGACACTGCCGCTCGTATTGATGACGGCGGCGATGCCGCGTTCGTTCGCATTCAGATGGGCGCCCATCGCAATGGTCGCCTCCCGCAGCACATCCTCGCGTGTCACATCCAGGCGCATGGGTATGATGGTGCCGCTTATGGGCTCCTCGCTGTACTCCCGTATCTTCATCCAGCCACAGAGCAATTTGGCCGGCAGCGAATCGCGCGCCTCCTTCATGCCGGCAAACACACGACATCCCTTATTGGCCAGATACGTGCACAGCTGCAATCCCAGTGCCGTATCCGCACTGGTCACCAACACCACTCGGCTCGCCGGCTGCTCCGCATTGCCCGCCTGGCTCTCCTCCCGCACCTTGCATATCAGATAGATCAGCAGCGCGCCGGCGATCGAGAAGAGCGCCAGCAGCTGGAAGGCCAACACCAACATGGTCATGGGCTCCATTATGGCATCTCTGCAATTCAACAGGCGAACAAAGTCAAATGGTATTTGGTTAGATTTTCTGTTGTAAGTTCATTCATATTTTATTTTATTTTTAGAGAGGATTTTTTTTTATTAATTTTAGCTTAATGTGTATACATTTTAATTTTGTTACTTATACGAGAATTTACCTTCATAAGATAGTTATCAAATAATGATTATTTATATTTTCTTTAACATCAAACAAACAATGACATGGAATACATATTAAAAAAAAGAATGATTGATCATTATTTATTATATGATTTTTAATTTTATTCGCTCAAAATAAAACTCACTTTTAATTCTTAGCTTTTGGGTAGGAATTTCCCCCAATATTTTTGCATATCCCTTTAGAAGAAACCCAAAAGGACAGATCCAAAGAAATTGATTTAAATTAATTACGTTATCTGTTTTTTGAGTGAATATTATTCTGAGCGAACAAAATAAAAATCTTAAATAATGATAATAATTATTTGTGAGTTTTGAGTGAAAGAAAATCAAACTTAAAAATCTTTAAATAATTATTACTATCATTCCTAATTTTTTTTATTAGAACTCATAATTGTGTGGGCAAATTCTGAAGAGTTAACAAATATGTATGTGTAAGAAATTGATTTTAGAGACTTGAATGTATTTTGCGGAAGAAAGTGGCTAAAAGCAATGCTTGGTGTAGTAATATGTGAGTATATTGTGCTAATGTCATCGTCGTTTAATTGCGTAACGGTGCCAATGGCGGATGTAACGCTGATATTATGAGGGGGCAGGGGCGTGACAGTGCGGGCGGTCCCAACGAATATGGCAACGGCATTTCCCCTTTCCATTTCCATAGCCATTTCCGCATGTCAACAACAGAAGCAACGCGTCGTCATGCGTTGCACCCGCTGTGAAATTCAATGAAAGAGCCACCGGAATATTGGCAAGAAGCAGACAAAGATAAAGAAAAAGAAGGGGAAGAAGAAGAAGAAAAAAGGTGAGTGCCATCAACATGAAACTGCAACTGAAAAGGCAAGCCTGACTAAAAGAAAGAAAAATGCCTCTACACTGCAAAAAAAACCAGCACTTAGGAATAAAATCAATCCTAAGCGGTGTCAAAAATTCGGTAATGCTTGAACTAGTCCCAAGTACAAAATACTTAATTCAAGTACGATTTATCAATTACTGTTAAAAGAATTTTTTGCAGTAAACTTCTGGATTTTTTTTTTATTTTGTTTTTTTTTTTAAATCAAATGTTTAGGATTTATTTTTTTTTTTTGACTATTTGAATGCTATTTTAGCTTAACAATAATATCCAGAATACAAACTTAAATCAAGAATTTTTAAATTGAATTTTAGAATGGACTTATTTTTTCTGTCTGTGTATATTTACAATGAATCTTCTGCCGAGGATGGATTTTAGGTCGGGCTTTGGATTTTAAATATTTTTGGGTTTCGGGTTACAACAACTTTTACTTTGGACGTCGTCGTCGCCGTCGTTGCGTCTTCGTCTTTTTGGCGCGTGCAGTGAAAACTTGTGAAGCACGTAGACATAATTTATTGCCAAATGCACGAAACTTGGGGCTGGACACGCACTGTTGGCCACGTGCACAGAGCCAAATTCAGAGGCAAGTCGTATTTGGTCTGCAATCCGCTTGAAAAGTGAAGTCGGTCTCTCTCGATGTCTGCAGCAGGAGGAGCCGCTCAAAAGGTAGACAGCGAACGGGAGGGGGATGGGGGGGGGAGGGTCGAGGGACATGGAAGGGGGTGACGCCATCTATGACGGACAGACAAAAGGTCTGACGTTACTAACTGCCTCGTAAATTGTAAAATTTTCAACGAACAGCAGCGCAATAATTAAACGAATCAAATGCGAGCTAAAAAAAAACCACATAGACTAACTAAAGATAATACATATTTTACTTAGTTAAAGCCAAGCTCACGTATCGCACATCGTAACGCATTTAATGAAACTAAAGTTGAGTTTGTTGCACACATACATACAAACATTATAACACTGCACTGCACAATTATAATTGAAGTGAAAATGCACACAAGATACATTTTTGTATCTATGTAACTGCTGACATCAAGATACTTTTGATTATGTCTAAGGCTACTCGAGTTACAAGCTCCGTTGCCTGTCATCAAATAATCAGACCCAAAAGGAGGAAGTTTCTTCTCTCACCAACTTAAATATACTTGTTAAAAAGTACAATAATAACATTTATTTTTGAACAAAAACTATATTAAAGTATTCTTCAGAGTATTTGTTTTTGAAATAAACAAATACTTTCAGATTCTGAATTTTACTTTTTTATCCCTTCAAATTAAAATATAAATTTAAATTATATTTCTAAACTTTACATTTAAAACATTTTAAATAAATAAACTCGAAAATATTTTCAGAGTTATGAAATATGTATTATGAATTACTTTTCAAGAAGTTTGTAGTTTCTAGTCTATCAAAACGATATCGATATCAATGGGATTCCAAAACCATAAGTTTGTCAAAGGTTTGATGGATAGCCAGATAAAATAATAGATAGGTAAATTAAAAGACTTTGAAAAAGAGTGGCAGACAAATAGAGAAGTAAATGGGCTGAATAGGAATAAAATAAAATATTGTTATACATATAGATGAATATATATTTGGATATATATATAAACAGATGGAGAATTGGGTATATAGATAGGTAAATAAAAAGAAAAGGAGATAAAAGACGAGTAAAAAGTTGAGTAGACAAATAAAGATATCGATATATAGATACAGAGATGGTTAGATGTATCGGTAGATAGTCTAATACAGAGATGGACATTAAGATAGATACAATTGTTAAAAAAGAAAAATTCATATAAAGATGTACTCCTATAGATATGTATATTGTTGAATATATAAATGCTAAAGTAAAAAGAAAGATTTTTAGATAAATACATAGACAGATCTATAGTAAGGCTCAATCTTCAGCTTCTCGGCCAATTAAATAAGTTAAAACAAATTGAATTCTTCTATAACTTGTCTCTTATTGTTTTTTATTTTTTTTTTGGAAATATCTTGTATCTAAGTGGCAATCGTTAAGTGCAACCAGTTAGCGGCAGTTGCAACTGCAATGTTGGCCCAGTTCTGTGGCAACTGGACGCGTTCAATTTGGCCAATTGAAGCCATCGATGCCAATTGGAATGCCAATGGCCATTAACATAATGTGGGGCATTGCATAAGCGACTGACACATGACACATGCGTCGTGTTGCATGTTGCATGTTTGTTGTCAACTGCAAGTTGCAAGTTGTCAAGTCAGTTGTTGGTTATGTCAGCAGCAAGAGCTGAAAGCGGTTCTAAGGCGCTTCTAACTGGAAATCTGTTAAATGCGCAGAGTTGTGCATGTCGTGTCGTGTCGTAACGTGTTGTGTCATGTCTCGATTCGTTCTTTCGCCGTTCTATGGCCAAGTTAATTGAATTGCCGTTGCCATTCATCATTGACAATTGATAATTAACAATTGACAATGCATTGAACTTGCGGCATGTGGCAAGTTGCAAGTTGCAAGTTGCAAGTTGCTGGCGGTGACTGTGTCAGTAATGAGCAATCTCAATCTCCATCTCCATCTTATTTAAATTGATTGTCACTGATTACGGATCTCATCAGTGAATGGAATGCCAACAATTGATAGACAAGTTAAGCGCCATGACAGACTACAAGATACAGATACATTGAAAGTTAAAGATATAGAGCTGCAGATTCAGATACAGTCAGAGGAAAAGATATTTGTAATTTCTTGAATACGTGACATTGCGTTTCATTTTCATAAGATCGCTTTAAGCTCGCTTGACATTTTCTACAGAGCTCAAAGCTTTTATAAGGTTTAAATTTTTTGGCTTAACTAAAATCACTTAGGAATACCTAGTCTTCTAACGGGAATTTCAATCTCTCTTGTACATTTCATGGGATAATTTTCATGGTATTACATCAATATTATCAATGCCTAGTTAAGCTAAGCTTAAAGCTTTTTAATTTTACAACTTCTAATCTGAAGTACTTTGAAATCCCAAATCATTATTTTAAGGTAGCGTTGGTTTCAAAGAATTACAGTTTTATCAGATCGATGATAACCGTAAAAAAGGCTAAAACTGCTTATACAAAAAAATTATCTTACACTTTAGCGATCTTTTACAATCCATAGACAACAACTTTTTTCAAAACCATTTTTATTTCTTATAATTATTGGTTAGTAACTTTCTATGCCTCATATTTTATTTATTCATTGTCTCGGCTGATTCCAGTTGTATCTATATGCAATTATAACCATAATTTTAATAATCATAGCTGAGCTTAAAGCTCATATATCTATCATTTATTTGGCTAAAGTGAGCTTCACTCCCAACGATTGCTGTTTGCTAAATCTCTTTTATATGATTTAATCGTTGGATTAACCTAGACTCTTCAAATAATCCCGCTCTCTCTTATAGCTTTGAGGTTATGTTTGGTCGTCTACCTGTTTGAATGTTGGTTCATTGTTTGTCCCGCAGAGTTTGTTTGCTTATCAAGTATTCATACATATTCATAAATACTTATGTGAATCCATTCACATAACTCAAACAATTGTTGTACTGTTTATTTCCTTTTATGATAATCTTAAAACGGGCCAAAAAAAAAAATGGTAAGAAATCAACGCTAATTGAAATGTTTTCGAGTACAGCTAAATAAAGTTAAGATAGTTCATTGTCTGCTAAGGGGAAAGGAAATGAAAAACATGTAGAATTGTTGAAGAAGGAAAGAGAGAGAGAGAGAGAGAGGGGGAGACAGTCTGAAAGCTGGAAGCGAAAGACAAGCTTCAAAGCAGATACAGATACATTTATAGAAACAGATACATTTAAAGCTAACAGACATACATATGTATGTATATGTACCTCGCATATTTGACATAGTCATCAAGTCAAAGTCAGCCACAAATTAGCAACTTTTGCCTAGAACTAAAGATTAAACTAAAGTTAGAGATACAGATACAAATACAGATACACATGTTGGAGTTACATAGATACAAAGAGACTTGACTCTGTGCTTTGCCAGCTGAGTTCAAGTGTAGCTTCAAGTAATTTCAAGCCAACTAATTCCCTGCAAAGTGCGGCTCATTAAAAAGATACAAATGTATCTGCCGGCTAATGCGCAGCTGCCAATGTCTGTGGGCTGCGTATGTGCGACTTGTGGATAATATATGGTAATAAATTAATATATAAACCTATATAGGGGTATACGCTTATGTCACACATCTTGAAGCCAAATTATACAAAAAAGATACTCCCATATCAATGAGACTATTTATCTCATTCTATTTATATATAGCTAAATAAAGTTAAATTTCAATTAAGTAAAGCAGAAATAAAAGCTTTATATCTTGCAAAATTACAGGGTATGTTAGAGTCGTTGACTTGCGTGTCAAATCATTCACTCGACAATCACTTGGAAAGCACTTGAAGACTTCAACTTTCTTGAAGACTTCAAGCTGTCCGCATAATGAGACTTTAATCTATCATCAATGAAATGATAATGAAAAGCAATAATGTTAATTAAACGGTCAGACCGACCGACAAAACAACAACAACAGTAATAACAACAGCAAGGCATGATGAATTGCAACCCACTGCGTATACGCAATATTCGTTTACTTGTATTGTACATATGATTAATAATGAGCATCTTTTTTTTGCCATTGGGATAAATATGGATGTGGATATGATTATGGATGCCAGTTGAATATGCTGTGAGACAAGGCTGACATATTTGGGTTGAACAACAACAACAACAACAACAACAACGCAACAATTGCTGCTGAAATCGCCGTAACAAATCGGCAAATGTCGCAATTAACATATTTTATAGGTATGTGCGATGTGTGTAAAGGTGTGTGTGTGTGTGTGTGTGTGTGTGTGTTGCTAACACACCCTGCACAACATGGCTGCCATGAAACCATAAAACAAACAACAACAAATATATATGCAAATACAACCGACTTTGGCAGATACATAAGTGAGTAATACACGATTTTGACACGACGCAAAAGAAACTAAAATAAAACAAAACTAAACTAAACTAAACAAAACAAAATACGAAAATAAACGTTTGTTTTAATGATTAGAGATACAAAGTTACAAGCTCACAACTCCTCCCCCCTCACTACTTGAGTGAGAGAGAGAGAGAGAGAGAGAGAGAGAGAGAGAGAGAGAGAGAGAAAGAGTCAGACTTAAGAATAACTTCTAATCAGTTAGTTTCTTCTATGCTGAATCCTTTATCCATCTGACAAATGTACGTATTTATGTAAGTCATAAAGAGGTTTGTACTCTTTTTTTTTCATTGTCTTTTTATCATATACGTATCTAAATAGCTTGAATTGAACAGAATTGAATTTTAATAAATTTATTTAATATTATTATTTTATTTATTTTATTAATATTATTTAATATTCATAGAATTCGCTTTCATTGCCTTTATTTATTACTCGAAAGTAAGATAGGCAACGAAAGATACTCAAAAGTGAGCTTATTCCACATAATCTTTATTTTAAATAATTAGTTTTTTCTTTAACGAGTAATCTTTTAATTTTCTAATCAAATTTTCAGCAACAATTTTTGTAAACTATTTTTTTATCTTTGCTTATGTATTTTCATCTTTAGTATTGTTATTTTCATGTTTATTATAAGTTTGCTTCAGTATTAATTTTACAATTACTATATTCATTATGATCTCATAAATATTGATTTTCCTTTATCATAATTTCTTTCAGGCACTTTTTCTATGCATTATCAGAATTTATAATATGTGTATTATCAACCAGATAATTATCCTACCTAACTCATCTATACTGAACACTGACCAATAAAATGGGACAATCAAGAAAAACTTCACCCAGAATTCGTAATCGCAATCATTATTTAGTCACATCATCATTTACTCTGATGAACTCATCGAATTGCCGAATCAATTATATCCCCTAAGGTAAGTAAAAGATTTGAAAATTGATTTTTAGAAACAATTCGTAGTCTACGTACATTTCCTGGAAATTGCAAGTTACCTACCAAAGTTACGCGTCTATTAAAATGTAATGCAATGTCTGGTATAAATTACAGACTTAATTTAATCGACTGATACATTGGGCCTATTGGGCAAGTTTCGACTTGTATAAATCGAGTGGCAAATGCACCAAAAAAAAGAGAAAAGAAATGGATATCTTCCGATATATTTCGATTATTTTTCCAGTTGTAATTGACTTCACAGCACTGGAATTCGATTAAAAATTGGATGGTGTAAATAGCGAAAATTGTTTATTAAGTGTGCAAAACAAATGTGGAAAGTGAAAAACTCAGCAAACCGCAATTGCAATTCCTATTATTATTATTATTATAATTTTTTTTTTATTATTATTGTTTTTTTCTTCTTTTGATCGCATTGCAATGGATCGTACGTCTTGTCTTGTCTTCGTTTTGGTTTTGGCGCACGAAATTGGCTAATTGCCATAATTAAAGAATCGATGCAAAGGAAAAGATAGAAATAAAAGCAAAAAAAAAGGAGAGAGAGAAAAACGTATTACGATCGTGGCAAGCGAAACGAAACGAAATGAAATATGAAACTCGAGTAGCCCAATTAATTTGCACCTCAAGCAGCAACAACAACAATCGTAATAATTACGGCTAAGAATGCGGCAACCATTTCGATTTCGACTCTGCGATACCCTGTAAGCAACTCTCCCAAACATGTTAGTATTCATTCTCATACATAATTCAGAGCATTATTTTCATCAATAAACGATTTAAAAAGACTAAGTTATAAAACAAGAATAGTCATTGAAAATATTTAAATTTTAAAATAAGACAACTTTATGAGAAAGCATATTAAATAAACAAATTTATAAATTCCAGCTGTTTACTCTTTTTTTTTAGAATTCTTCTTCTCACTCACACTTTTTTACTCAGTTACTTATTGAACTCTATTTGAATTGCCTTCTACAATGCATAACTTCTGCATTTATTCAGCGATCATTGTGAAATTTATTAATTAGCTGAAGAATATAGTTTTATATGCATATATATATATATATATTTATACAAAAGTTATAGACTGTAGCCGATAGTAAAAGTTATCAAAAATTATAAATACAATTTTGGTCTTTCGCTCTTGACTGGACTATATATTAATAATATCTAAGCACACACAGCTACTTGTAATACCCTCACATTGCACACTCTCAATTATTGTTGGGTATGCAAAATAATACTATTTAATTAAGGTATGGCAACAGGTGCCATTGGGTTTTGCAGTCAACAAATTTACATATGCCGAACATGTCTTTAAGTATTTAGTACAAGTATCTTTCATATGCACAATGTACATATATGGACACTCGTACCACTCAACAATTCGTTGTTGTTTTTTTTCTTTACATTTTTTTATATTTTTTTGGTATTTTATTTTAGTTTTGTTTTTTTTTTGCTCGCTCGCTTGGCGATTTCTTTTGGTTTAGCACATTTTAGACACGCTTCGCAGAAGGGGGAACACGACGCCTGTGACTTGTGAGAGCGCCAATTTTGCTGACTGTCTTCACTTGCCACTCCCCTTCTCCTCCTCCTCCCCTTGCCGCGCCACAACTTCTGGCGTCAGTCATCCCTGGCCCACCTAAGAGTGTGACCTAAATACGCGTATCTAAAGATGTTGCCAGACAAACAAAAGGTGGAAATATGCAGATATCTTCCTCTCTCTCTCTTGCTCTCTCGCTCTAATTTTGTGTGTAGGTGCAAGTTGTTGTTATGAATTTCAATATAGTTAAAAAGCTTTGGCTTTGGTTTTTGACTTGGCGTTACGTTTCCGACTTGTGTTTTTTTTAATTTATATTTTCTTCTCTTTTTTTGTTGTGTTAACTGCTTGGAATGCGTTCCAACAACGCTTGAGGCGTCACGTCGAGACGACGCGTCGTCTCAGGGTTCACCTACTTGTTCGAGTACGTTCCCTACACTCGTCCCTGACGATCATTAACAAACGTGACCAGCTCAACTCGATGCAATGTGAACGATCTTTGAGATGGAGCAACATGCACAATATCAAATTCAACAATAAAGTTGAAATGTTTAAAGTGTGCGGAATTTCTTGAAAATAAAGTTAAGATTTGAGAATAGATTTCAAAAATGATAGTATAGTATAGTATAGTATAGTATAGTATAGTATAGTATAGTATAGTATAGTATAGTATAGTATAGTATAGTATAGTATAGTATAGTATAGTATAGTATAGTATAGTATAGTATAGTATAGTATAGTATAGTATAGTATAGTATAGTATAGTATAGTATAGTATAGTATAGTATAGTATAGTATAGTATAGTATAGTATAGTATAGTATAGTATAGTATAGTATAGTATAGTATAGTATAGTATAGTATAGTATAGTATAGTATAGTATAGTATAGTATAGTATAGTATAGTATAGTATAGTATAGTATAGTATAGTATAGTATAGTATAGTATAGTATAGTATAGTATAGTATAGTATAGTATAGTATAGTATAGTATAGTATAGTATAGTATAGTATAGTATAGTATAGTATAGTATAGTATAGTATAGTATAGTATAGTATAGTATAGTATAGTATAGTATAGTATAGTATAGTATAGTATAGTATAGTATAGTATAGTATAGTATAGTATAGTATAGTATAGTATAGTATAGTATAGTATAGTATAGTATAGTATAGTATAGTATAGTATAGTATAGTATAGTATAGTATAGTATAGTATAGTATAGTATAGTATAGTATAGTATAGTATAGTATAGTATAGTATAGTATAGTATAGTATAGTATAGTATAGTATAGTATAGTATAGTATAGTATAGTATAGTATAGTATAGTATAGTATAGTATAGTATAGTATAGTATAGTATAGTATAGTATAGTATAGTATAGTATAGTATAGTATAGTATAGTATAGTATAGTATAGTATAGTATAGTATAGTATAGTATAGTATAGTATAGTATAGTATCGATTTCTTTTAACGCATCATAACGCATTTTAAGATACGAGTATCAATAATGATCATGATGACGACGCTACTCTCCTTGGCTGACTGTACAACAACAACCACAACAACATTATTTTCAACAACAATAACAATAAAAATAAACACTCAGCAATTTTCACTAAAGTTCGCTGAACTCTTTAAAGCGTTTACCCACAACATCAACTTTAGTTGTCTTCGCCGACTTCGCATTGTCTTCTCCGCAGCTGATGATCATGATAATGATGGTGACGGGGAACCAAGCGGAGATTGTAGTAGACTCACCCCCCAAAACTTTCCCCCTTCTGTCACCCTTTAACCGAGTAAAAGACGACCCTAATGCTGTCCTTGTCGCTTGTCTGCCGCCTTTTCAAGTTCAAGTGCTGTGAAATATGCTTAAAAACAATGGTATTGTAAAAAAGTGAAATAGGCAAAAAGAAACGATCAAATTTGCAACGCTTTCCTTTGTCAACAGTCGGGGTCTTGAGATTAGATCATCGTTGATGAGGTGAGCTAAGCGCGGGCGTTGACGATGACGGCACAATTCCAACATCCCCGAACGGATGACAAATTACAGCTTAAAGATGACACTAGGCACATGACAGAAGACAGATGTCAGTTAGAGTTAGAACGTAGAACGAATTGGAAGACTCACATATCTTAAGATCTATTTAGAATGACAGTAAAATGGGTTTAGCTTTGAGCCAAGTGACTCTGTTTCAGCAATTAGTTATGAAACTGGCCAGGCAACTAACCGGTAAACGCCTTAATTGTAGAGCTGATTCTTGAAAAAGTGAGGTTATGTAGAGCAATTTGTGCTAACCAAAGTCACTAAACGGAGGAAATGTCGGTATTTAAATCAAAATAATTGATGGATAGAAAGATAGATAAAAAAAACGTAAGCAATGAATAACAAACAGGTTGAAAAAGTGAGGTTATGAATGGAAAAATGTAAAAGATCAAGGCATTTTATAGGTAGCACTCTAAATATCAAAAGTTTCTAAAAATCAAAGCACTTGAAAACTTGAAAATGTAAGGTTATTTAGTAAATTATACGAAAATGAAAAGTAAAGTTCGAATTAAAATTTCTGTCATTATATAAGATAGTTAAGAAACCTAATTGCAAGTGCAAAGAGTTATTAAAGAATACATAAGTAAAAGTATTCATTGCCGAAAAAGTGAGGTTATATAGAAATGTGTACTAAATAAGTTAGAAATGTGAGGTTATGTGTTGAAATAAATGCCTAAATAATTTAACAAACTATTTAAGTGGGTAACAGACAAATTGAGCTGAAAAATGCATTATCTATTATCTGCATAATTAACGAAATTAACAAAAGTATGTGACCATGGAGGACAATAAAACCAAGTTAAGCAGAACAAAACGATGTAAACCGGCAAAAACTATAAATGCCAACAGAAAGACAATAAAATGTTCATATATTTCAAGAGAGAAAAGCATTTAAATAACCCAAGGAACTCATAAAAGTGACAGAGGAAAGATGAGATCTGGAAATGAATGCATTAAATGGTTAATAAAGCGATTGAGTCAAGTTTTTAATGGGTTGATGCATGATGCATTTATGTATGTATGTGTGTACATATGTATGTATATGTACGTATGCATATAATATGATTGCCATGTGCATTTCGTAGCTAATCAGCTTAAACTATGCTATAACTTCACAAGCTCTCTTGGTTATTTCTCACAAATCGCATGTCTCGCATATCGTACGTCACAGCGAATCGCATTATCATTATCGCATATGGCATTTGATGAGGTAATACTTGGTATGAAGGTTTACGATTGCCATACTCGTCACATTTCCAGATCATTCAAAATTTTCACACGCTCCGCGCACCGCATTTCTTTGTTTGTCGCCTTTCCAACACTTGAAAAATTCAGTTGGTTTTCTTTTTATACCCCATTCGAGTTGACATCGTCTTTTTACCACACACAAATATGTGTAGTTTATGATTTAGAGCCATTTTATATTATTATTATTTTCATTACTATTTAGCTGTTTGTTAACTTGATCATTTTGACTGAACGCTTAATCGCCCATTACCAGATATTACCGCATTTTGTGCGCCTCTGGCGTTTTCTCATGTTAATGAACAGCCCTCGTTTGGCGCTGCTTTTTTATTATTTTTATTTTTACGATATAGTATTTGATCAATTATGCAAACTATCGACTAAACATGCTTTCTATTTGTGTGTGGTCTATATACACATAATAGAAATACGCATTCAGACACGCACACACATGCAGAGACACGCACAGACATGTTTTTGCGGAACGGAAACGCAATTCTTAACTGTCGGATTCTGATAATTGTATAATTATTGCTGTAGTTCTCTCATTTCCAAACACACACAAATTTAAAGACAGTTCGACTAGTCGATACTCTGTAGACTAATGCAACATTTTATACTTAGCTCTCGAATGACATCAGACTTAAGATTTCATAGGTACTATATGTATTCAAATCTAGTTACATCAAACTTAGCTAAGCTTTCTTTCTTAACACTTTTCGCAAGTCAAGGATAATAAGTTTCTTAAGTTTTTTTTAAGCTTGAAATTGTGGTTTTTCAGTTATATATTTGCCGTTTGCAGAATAGCCAAGTTGATAGTGTGTACCAATATTAATTGCAGTTTGCATTTGCGTTTTTTTTTTCTTTTTTTCATTCTCATTTTTCATTTTTGTTATTCTTTTGTTTATTTGTTTTGTTGTAGCTTGAAAAGCCATTGCAATTGCAGTTGAAAAACTTAACGCTCCATTCAGCTTTAAAATTGCTTTGTGCTACTTTTAAGTTGATTTTTTTCTTCATTTTTTTTTTGTTTGTATTTTATTTACCTTCTATTTCTTTTGCTTCTCTTCTAGCTAGACTGTGCTATTGTTTTAAACTGAGTTTTTCTTCTTCTTGTTCTTCTTTTTTGCATTTTGTATTTCTAAATCGTCAATTGCATTTAACAATCAGTTCAAATGAGCTGCCAAGTTGCATTGCGGCAGGTGCAGAGTTTGAGAAGTCCCTTAGTTGAGTATTTCGAGTATCTACTGTACTTATATAGTACCAAAGTAAGTGAGTGCGATATGATCCAATCAGTGTTTTTTAGAATGTCACTAGAGTCACGTTCCACGAAAGTGAATCACCCTCATTTTTTACTCTATTCTCATTGATAACCGCAATGCAGTTCAAAGTTCTTAACAAAATATTATGTGCATTTGAAAATTGATAGAGTTGGGTAGTAAAAAGGCTTGACAAGTGTTTAAATATGCCTAAAAATTAAAATCGAGGTATAATACCTGTTCTAAATACCCATAAGCTTCTCTTCTCATTATTTTTACTAACTTTGACGCGAATTTGTAAGATATTTATTTTATTTACAATTTAGAAAATTTTCTTCGAAACTTAGAAGTGAAAGATTATTTAATAGAAAAACGTTTTTCCTATTTATTTGCATCTTAAGAATTGTGACTTATTAAAAAACATAAAAAAAAGATTTCTACCATTATAATTTAACATATGATTTGGAAAGAGCTCAGAATCGATGAACTATCAGATTTCAAAGATTTATTAACTTTTAAATGCTATGAAAATGGTTTTTTGAAATTAGTTTTTGAAATGCAATTTTTTATGGGAGTGCGTCGCAAATTGAGGTAGTTGTAATTGGCAGTCATCAACTTAGTCACACACACAGACACACACACACACACACACACACACACACACACACACTTATTCACCTCCCTGCACACACACACATTTAAATTGCGGACGCGTGCAAAAACTTAAATGAAAAATACAATTTTGAAAAAAATGAAAAAAATTAATAACAAAAAAAAAATACTTTCAAAAGCATTGCAAATATTTATGAACCATCAAAATTAGTTGCTTTGCTTTGGCTATTGTTGTTGCTAATATTGTTGTGGCTGTTATTGTTGCAATTTTTATTGTTGTTGTTAATTGCCAAAGTCACAGGCAGCGCGTACGCCTCAGGAATTTTAATCACTTTTTTTCTGTATTTGTTGTACTTTTGATTTTCGTGTTTTTTTTTTGTTTTTCTTCGTTTATTTATTGATTAATTAATTGTTGTTTGTTTTTTTTTTTTGAATTTCCATTTCGATTTGATAGAAAACAAAAATGATTTCGTTTATGGATTGCCAACTGTCTATATGCGAATTCAATTTCAATTCCGGACACTGCGACTGAAACTAAAACTGAAACTGAGAAGTGGGAGAGGTAGAAGAGGTGTGAGGAATGGGGAACGGGGAGCTGCTTGGGGGCATCCACCCAAGCGTCCTACTTGGTGTTGTTGCTGTTGTTGTTGTTGTTGCTAGCTGCCAATTATGGACACAGTCGAAGACGTTGTTCGATTTGAAATTTCACTTTTTTCCCCCTCTTGTGTTGTTTTTGTATTTGTTGCGTTTGAACTTTTTTAGTTAGTTAGTTAGTTGGCATTTGGAGCGAACTGCAACTAGTTGGGGCACTGAGGCTGCTGCAGCATGTGGCAAGTGCATGGGAATAGGATGATTTGCAATATGGCTAATAGCTAGATCCGCTCCAGCAACAACAACAACAACAACAACAACAACAGCATAAGAGCCAGCCAAGCAGACCAAAGTTATAATTAAAGCTTCGCTTTCACCTCGACCAATTGTCGAATACTTAGGAGTACTTACTGTGCCGCAACAACAGTAAAAACAACAACAACAACATCATGCACTCAGAATGCATTAGTTGAAAATGCATGACTTGAAGTTATTCTATACCTCTGTATTAAAAAAGAAAACACACACACACACACACATTTGTAAGTGTATTTATCAGTTATGTCGCACAGTGTTTAATATCGGATCTTTAACAAATTTGCAGAAAACGTAGCTAACACATTAATATACAATTAAGTAAAACATCAGTATTCTATTTTCTAAAATGAAATTGAAATTCGCTTTTTACAGATTGGAAAATGGAAGGAAATTATAGAAAATATATAACATCTTATAGATTGGTATGGAAAATATTTAAGTTACGGAATCAGATCTAAATACTACTTAGGTAAATAAAAACAGTGTTTCATTGAGGCTCTCAAGACTTTTCAACACTGGCAAGATAAGCAATATTTCAAGCCATACATATACATATATAAATATAATATCTTAATGAAACACATGAAAATGTTTCTGAACATTCCAATGACAATATCAATTTGAATACCTACACTCTTGAGATTTACCAACACTGGCTAAGATTCAGAAAACCGTATTTCGACACATTTTGTTAAAAAAGTCCAAATTCCACACCATACATGACTATTATGCGACCTAAGCGACGTTTTTTAAATTAACAGCGTTTTTTAAACATATTTTTAAGGGAACTTGTAGAATCTAGCTTCTTGACGTTGACTAGTTTTGCAAAACTTAATCGGTGTCAACGCCCACTTGGGTGGTCTCAGCTGTGGGTCAAGCCCCTGCCCAGTCAGCACTTAAGCTACAGTGGCACGCAGCAGTAAACTAACAAAAAAAAAACTATAAAGAAAATTAAACAAAGCCGTCAATTCGCCAGAAAGAAGTTGAGACACGCATTTCGATTTTATGCAGATACAAAGGCAACGACAGAGACAGAGATACATAGATATACAAACATTGAGATAAAGATACTTGGAGTCGAGACAAGCTGTCTCTTAAAGCTGTCTATTTGTAGATCTTCCTCCCGCTTGTTTGAGCAGTGACCTCAACTGTTTGTTTTTCGTTTTTCCTTATTGAAGTTTTATTTTTTTTATTTTTTATACATGTTTGTGTCGTCACGTGCGTGAACGGAATTTCCAAGAGAAGTTCAGCATTCAGAGATGTGCTTCAAACAACGCTTAACTTCTGTGGCTGTGTGATATACTCGTGATAGAGAGCAAAGTTCAGCATAAGATCAACGCTATTTCCATTTCCATTTCCATTCCCATTTCCAGGTAAAGCATCTAATCATGATCGAGTGTTCCCGCTGACAGCTCAAGACAGACTCTTAAGTCTGTCTATTCATTTGGCAGGAGTCCACAGAATGTTGGTCAAGTGCTTTGATTTCATGCTGACCTTTTAAAAAGCTCATTTGCTTGTCTATACCCTGCAGACGATCGAGTTATAGGGCATAGCTGTCAGAGAGTCACTTCAAACAATACGGACGCTGAGGTCAAACAGTTTACATGGAATTCTCAAACATACAAATGTTTTACATTTTGAAAATGTATTTACAAGAGCTTTAATAAATATGCGAATATTACGCTTGCTTTTTCGAGATCAAGATACTAGATACTAAATGGATAACACATGCTATTTATAATCTTAAAAATTAAATCGTACCTTAATTGAAAAAGAACTAAAAAAATGTTCAGATCTTAATAAATATTTTACAACAGAAAAAAGTAAAAACAACATACGAGAATTTTTACAAATAAACAAAAAACACAAATAAAATACATTTTGTATATTTTCCAAAGAATTACTTGACTTATTTGCTCATTCAAAAGTAAAAAAATTAAAGCTTTTTAAAAAAAGGTACATTTGGTACAATGTTCTAAAAGAAAAGTAAAGTTTATAATACCAATTAATAATGTCTTGAATCGGTATGCAAGAGGGGTATCTATCAGTCGAGCATCTGTCTGGCTTTGACTTGTTGTCCAAGTATTTAAAACAAGAACTGTCCAATATATTAGATCGCATTCATTTGCATACATGTATTTCTGCTGTTGTTTTTTAGCTTAAGATTGACGATAATTCCAGCGATTTGGCACGAGTGAGACCCACGATTTTTGTTTTCATTTTTCAAGTCTGACTTCGCAGCTACAGCCCACCCCCGCCCCACCCACTTTTGTTTCAAGCTCCATTCTTTTGCGATTTACGATTACGATTACGAGATGGAAGCGCCCTGCTGTGGAAATGCTTATGTGACATGTTGTTGGTTTGGCTATCGCATCGAATCAAATCGAAGCTGATGCGAAACTCATTTGGAAACGCAGCAAAGGCAAATCCTGAGGACTGCCATTGTTTTCGAACTTATCGATAGGTTATGCCTCACTGGGCAGGCAGGTGCTTATCGATTTGATTGAATGTCGATTGTTTCCATTGAGTTGTTTCGAAAGTCAAAACCCCATTGACATTGACTTGAGGTGCAGGTGCAGGGTCAAGAGGGGTAACAGGGCGAACGGGTGGCTGTCTTACTGTTCCGTTTATCAGCCAGCTAAAATATTATTAATAAATAATGTAGACTTACCCTTGATAGAAACGCGTGCGGCAAAAGAAGATCAAGTTTAATTCCTAGTTATATTATATGTATTTCTCTCTCTCGTTCTCTCTCACTCTCTCTCTCTTTGCTCACTTGCCGTCTCTCGCTAAAATCTCTAAAAAAAAACTGTATAATGTAAACAAAATTCAATTCAACAATCATTTAAACACTAAGCGAGTTTTTATAGTCGCGTCTTCAACTCAAGAAGTAGAGGGCGAAACAGAAGAGGCAACCATAAAAAAATACATTGAAAATCATAAATAAATCGTCAATAAATGCAAATTAAAAAAAAAATAAAAAAAATACAAATAAATGCAGGCAACAATTTTTTTTGCTTTTTAAACCACGCGACGGCGCGTACGAAAACAAAAACAACAAAAAAAAAAGGAATGAAAATAACAACAAATCACATTAAAATAGTCTTGAGTATCGTTGGTATGGGGAATGTAACCGTACAAGTTTGGTTCGGTTTCGGTTTCTGTTTTTTTGTTTCTTCGTTTTGTTTTTGTTTTTCTGTTTACCAATTTCACGCACAGTTTGACCACAACTTGGCGATTCGTGTTTCGACTGCGAACGACGACAGCGACGGCAGCGACTGCAACTTCGGCTTTTGACTTCGTATTTATTCGCTCGCGTCACGCAATTACCGCGACTTAAAACGTTTCGACTTGGCGCGTTGAGTTCGAACCGAAGACTGTCTGGAAACTGAGCTCAGCTGCTTGAGCTGCGCAAGCTGCACGAACTCTGCTGCGCCAACTGAGCTCTGCTGCTGCGCAGCCGCTTCGTTAAGTTTGACGAAGGCGAGCTTCGTCTTTCGTTGCGGTATTCGGCATTCTGCCAAAGGCGACAAAATGTCATATCGACGCCGCGACGTCGCCGTCGCCTTGTGATCCTCCTTCAGCTTTGATTTCGTGTTTCGCCAACATTTTTAGCTCTTGTTTTCCTTTTTGTTTTACGCGTTTTTTCTTCGTTTTTTTTTAAACTGGTTTTACAGTTGCTTTTTGCAGCTCGTCCCGACGTGCCAGTTTTTGGCACATCACAAAATCATTTGCCAAATGCGACCACAAGTGCATTTGAAATATGCAACAGACAAAAGCTCACAGCTTTGGTTTAATAAAGAGAGCAATTGGTTCTTCTGTTCTCTTTATAAACACAAAAATCTCGGCGATCTTTAAGATGTATGATTACATCTCCTTTATTTAAAACAACATAAGTCTCAAAAATCTTAGCTAATATTTAAAATTGTTCTAAAAATACCGAAATACCGGAATGATTTCGGTTTAAAAAACAATGCTAAAAAGTATTAAAGATACGAAAATTTAAAAAGAAATATTAAAAAATGTTAAATTTTCAGATATTTTTATTGAGATCAACATAGAAATACAATTAGGGTAGAAGTTAAAATTAAAATTAGTTTAAAAAACGATGGTTACACCTTTACAACAAAATAAATTGTTATGCTTCAATTTACAATAATTCCAACATGATTTTCGACTGATCTTTCCTTTGGCAGCTATATGATATAGTAGTCCGATATGAACCAAATTTGGTCAATACAAACATGACCATCTCAGATGCATGCTCTGTAAAATTGGTTAAGATAGTTTGTGTGTCAATTATTGTAAATTATCTATGCATACATATGTATATATACATACATACATACATACATACATACATACATACATATATGAGAAATGTTGACTCTTTGAACTTTCAACAGTCACAACTTTATTAAAACTCATCCAATTTCCATGAGGAATGTCTTCTTTTTCATAGTATTAACCCTACTTTAACTTTGTTTTTAAATTGTTTGCTTCTGAAACCAAAATTTTTTTTTGAAAATTTATCGATTTTTACATAGTTACCCCTTTACATTTTTTGAAAATTTTCAAAAATTTTAAATCTTTGTTTTAGTCTTTAAATCGACTTAAGGTGATAAAATTAGGGTAAAAAAGTACTTTTGGACTAAATTTCGATTTGATTTTGTAGGATTTAAGCCAAAAACTGCTAAAATGATCCAATTTGGGTAAAAAAGTACTTTTGGACTAAGATTCCATTTGTTTTTTAAGATTTAAGCTTTTAGATTTAAACTCAAAGATTAAAAACTACTTTTGTAAATTTGATAACTTCTTTTACAGATTCTTTGTTTCTGAAACAAAGCTCGGAATTATAAAGAAGTCATGTATAAATCGAAGAGCATGTTATTTATTATAGTAAAAATGCATAGTTTATGTCGTTTATCTTGTTCTTCCTCGTATTCTCATGTTGAATCTGTAGCAATAGGTAAAAGTATCTGAAACTGTGTGCATTAATTCAAGTATCTGACTTCGATGTTAGCATTTCTGATGGTATCTACAAGTGTGTCTTGATTATATATATACATATATGTATATTATATATTTTCAATAGCATTTTCAAAACTATAATTTATATCTTAAACAATTTACTTCTATAAATGTTATATAATATGATTTTGTTGTCGATTGCTTTTAGTTAATAATATATAAATAAATATTTATTTATTATTATTTAATGTTGTTAATATTTATCTGTAGTAACTTTATCTTTATGTTTAATTATATGTTTCAATATACAATTGCATCTGTAAATGATTGTATATTTATTTTTAAAAATACATTTGCTTATTTCTAAATGTATCTTTATCTATTACAATTTAAATCTTTAATTAACTACTTTTATATTGGATCTTAAAATATGTGTAGGTACATATATGAAAGAGTCGCTGCATTTGTAGCTTCGGATTACTTATTTTATGTTTATGTCTAAGATACTTTAACTTATTTAATTTGTATCTGCAACTACATATGTACATATTTCTATTCCAATTAAAATCGAAGATATCTGTATTTGCAGCCATATGTATGTATCAGCAAATGGTTAGGCAATCGTATGTATCTTTTTCATTATTTATGTCTTTGAGTATTTGTATCTGTATCTGCATCTGCTTTATTTGGTTGTCGCTTTGCATCTGCAATCCTTGTTGAGTTTTGCAGCTTGACATTCGCACTGGAAAAACTTGTTTTCTTTTCTTTCTGACTGCTGTTGTTGTAGTTGTTGTAGTTGTTGTTGTTGTTGTTGTTGTTGTTGTTGTTGTTGTTGTTGTTGTTGTTTATGATGATCAAAGCCAATAGCAAAAACCATTTTGAGTCCGCTTCTCACGTTTCCCAATCGTTTGGCATGGGCTGTATTGAAAGTTTTTTAAATATACTATATGCTACATATATATGTACAGATATATATGTACAGATATATATACACATGTTTGTAGTTGCAGTCACATGAGATTTTCCTGAAATCGATAACAGGTTTTTGGGCCTCTACTTTGACTAGGCCTAGTCTGCTCTCTTGGCCTGGCCAAATTCCAACGGCTGCAGCAGAAAGCTTTTCTCTTTGCCGTTTTCTCTTCTGCTTCTGCTTCTGCTACTTCTTTCGTTCTTCTTCTTTTCTCATTTGATGGCCCGGACCTGGAGCTCATTGAAGTGCAGCCAAGATGCGGTCTGAAATATGCGGATGACAACCAACAACTTTATCTCTATCTCTATCTGCAGCTCTTTCCCGCTCTCTTGCCATCTCTTTCGCTCGCGCTTAGGTGCAACTGTTTTGGCCTCCGTTCCGGCCTGGCTGTCGCACTGTCAGCTCTAAAATCGCCCGTCACCATCGGGCGCATTCCAAACTGACCAGGTTCTCGTCTCTTGGCCCACATCCACATTGGCTTGGAAGAGCGCTGCCAACTGTAGAGCCGCCAGTCGCCAGTTGGGGGCAATCCGCTTAAATGGGCGTGCCGTTGCCACACTGCAATTGGAGCAAACTCTTTCAAATATGGCACTACTTGCAATCCCAGCGATCCCAATCCCAATTCCCCAATTTCCCAATTACAATTTCTAAATCAAATTCTCATACCAATTAAAATTTAATTTCGATTTCTAATGTTAATTCAAATTTTCAATTGAGTTTCAAATTTTAAAATAGTCAAAACAAAAATTGAATGAGTCGAGTGATGTAGAAATACATCACAAAATCGACATATTCATTTTCAAGCTTTTTAACTCTTAATTAGTATCGAGTTAATAAAAACGATTTTAATGAAAAAGTTCAAAAAATTAAGTTCAATCAACAAATTTTGAATAAACGACATAACTAAATTATCTACAATTCATAAACTTGTATCAAACATAAATCCAATAATTCTCCATGAAGGTTTTATTGATTTGAAAAATTTGATTTATTTCCAAAAACTTCCACTTTTTCCATACTTAGCACTTGTCACTTTTGAAAAAGTTTCCAAGTCTCAATACTGTGTCAAAACTTAACCGATTTCCTAGCGGCAGGTCAATTTTATGACTGTTTGACCTCTTATCTAATTCTGCATCCAAATTTTATTCATTTGAAAAAACTTGCTTTTTTTAACATACTTACCCATTGTCCGCTTTTTTTTAAATATTTGTCAAATATACAAATATTTCAAATAAAAAAAAAATAAATAATAAAAAATTAATATATCGGAATTACTCAGCAACTTGATTTATTTTAGTCGATTTTTGATTTCCATTTGAAATCCTAATCGCACACTAACGCTTAAATACAAGTAGGCTTAAGTGCTCTTATCTTTTTGACCAAGATTATCTTATTATCTTATTATTTAAAGTCGGCGATCAGCTAAATTGTTTTTTAGCATCTGCTTGGAATTTCAACAATGCCAACTGGGAAATCACATTCTTATTGGAACCGACAACTGGAATTCGACTCACCCACGCACACTTTTTTGTTGTTTGTAAACTTTTGATGTCAAACAACAACAACAACAATTTAAGAAAATACCTGCATCTTTCACTTGACAAGTTGTTGGCATTTTGAAACACGTTTACATCTTGTTGTTGTTGTTGTTGTTGTTGTTGTTACCAAGTTAAGTTTGTTGCTGTTGCTGTTGTTATTCTTGTTGTTGTTGTTGCTTACATACGAGTATTTTCGCAGCAAACTGGTTTCGAAATCTTTTTCACTTGTTAATAAGTATTTTTGGATTTTGTTTTTTTTGAATACCCTGTAATGGAAAATTGTGTAAAAAGGGTATAAACATTCCTATTTTTACAGATAATATTATTACCTAAATTCTATATTACTACATTAATTCTCATTTTAAACTCAAATTTTTAAAAATAATTGTTAGACTTTCACTTATTCTTATATACATATATATATTAGTAGTTACAGGGTATCTGCTAGTCGTTTAGAGTTAATATTGTTTGTCATGCCGCTTTTTGTCATAAATTTAATTACAATCACAACACAAATCAATAACAAATTGTTATTACAGGGTATCAGCTAGTCGTCCAGAGCTCTTTTTGTTAAGCTTGTTTGTTCTTCTGCTGTTTGCTATTAATTTTATTGCACTCACAATCTAAAAAATTAGAAACAAATAATTGCAGGATATCTTTTAGTCCATCAGAGTTCTCTCGTTCTGATAATTGTTTGTGTTTCTGCCGTTTGCCATGAATTTAATGACAATTGAAACACAAATAACGCACTCAAAGTAAAATAAAAAAAATTAATAACAGGGTATTCCGATAGTCGATCAGTGTTTTTTTTTTGGTGTTCTTGAATTTAATTGCGAACCCAAGCCAATCAAATACACAAAAATCACTTTTAACTTTTATTCGTAAAAAAAAAACAATACTTACAATATAAAAAAAATTACAAACAATAGTAAAAAAAAAAAGAGCTCAAATTGTTGGTGCTGCGTTGGGCACGCAGTGGCTCTGGGAGCAGCGGCTGCTCTGGAGTGTTTTTTGTTGGCTTACCAGCCGCCACCCGCATAGGCGTTGGCGGATGCCTTGGCATAGGCATTGCTATTGCCACCGGATCCGTAGCTGTAGCTGTTGGCGCTGCTGCTGGCGTAGGAATTGCTGCCACCGCCGCCGCCGCCGCCGCCCCACTGGGGAGCGCCACCACCGCCGTGATAGCCGCCGCCGCCTTGATGTCCGCCGCCGCCACCGTGATAGCCACCACCACCACCGCCATGGTAGCCACCACCGCCACCGCCACCATGATAAGCCGGCACTTGCTTCACGATATACACCTCAATGCTGGGCGCCGACTTATGACCGTAGCCACCACCGCCACCGCCGCCTTGATAGCCACCGCCGCCTTGATAGCCACCGCCTCCATGGTAGCCACCGCCGCCGCCATAGCCACCGCCGCCGCCATAGCCACCGCCACCTCCGTAGCCACCGCCGCCGCCGCCGCCGCCAAAGAGCAGCTTCTTCTTCAGCTGCAGCAGGGAGGGCGTGGCCAGGACAAGGCAGCTGGCCACGAGCACAAATCTCAGCAAGATTCTCGAAGATTTCATGTTGCCCGCTGCGCTGTCGAGTTCCGGCTTTGAAGTGTTAAAGAAAAACGTTAGTAAACTTTGCTTTCAAGTCAACTGCCTGTGCGGTGCTGTTGGCCAACTAATCGACAGGCGGCTCATCCCAATACAATTTATAAAGATTCTCAGCTCAATCCATGCGAGTCGTCGTCTACAATAGTTGTTGTTGTTGTTGTTCAACGCCGGATGCAACACTGCTAATATATTTACACTTTCCCAACAACAACAACAATAACAACAACAACAACAACAACAACCATAACTAACCGCTGGCATTTATTAGTCAATCGATCAGCTCATCATCACACGCCTTGCCAACTTTCAGCTCTCCTAAAAGGTCCTAAATATTTTATTCGAGTTTCCATCATATTTTTAATTAATTATCTGTTGTATTTTGTTTAATAAGTCGCGTTTTTTTTATCAGTTTTTCTGCTAATTTCAAGCTTTAAAAATTGTAGTTCAAAAATAAGTCAAGCTCAAAATATCTCTAATCAAAGCTGGAAAAATATATTTTACTAATTTTAAAAATAATATTAAACAAACAAAAAATACCTACTAAATACACATATTCATAACTTTTGTTTTATTTTTATTTTTAAAGTATATGATGTAGTTAATATAGCTTTAATTAGCTTTAACTAGCGCTGCCGTCACAAAATTTCAAATTGTTTACTTTACAAAAATTATAATTATCCCACTTTGCTTCGAATTTGCATCATATTTTTAATTAATATTATGTTGCATTTTGTTTCATAAGTGTCGTTTTATAATCAACTTTTCTTCTAATTTAAAATTTTGAAAATTGCAGTTCAAAAATAGCTCAAGTTCCAAATATCACTCATACGCCGAGTTGTTCAAGCTAAAAGTGTTTGTTTCTGCAAATTAAATTTCGCAAATAAGTTTCGCTACTAATCATTAATGTTTTCGATTTTTAACCAAATTTCTTTTCATTTTTAAAACTGAACTGGATTTTTAATAATTTTATTTAAAAAAATCTCACATACTTAAAATGTTTTTATACGGTTTTTAACAGATAAGCATTGAAATAAAATACTTCAAATAAATTAATAATCCCTTTAATACTTTTCATAGATTTTACTATCACCGGCGTATTTGGATGTATTAAAATCGCAAGCCGCAGTTTGATCAAATAAAATATCACACATACGCTCTGTTGGCCACCCAAAAGAACTCTCGTTGTAGTTAGCTTTTTTTGTAATTTGAATCTAACCATCGCAACTTTCAGCATATTTAATAAGAATACTCTGTGATATTTTTTTGCAGCTTGCGGTTAATTCCATCAAAAAATCACTCATACGCCATGGTGGACGCAATTGAAGAACCCTTTGCTGTAGCGCATTGGCTAAATAAAAATAAAAGACTATAATAATCAATTACATGCATAGTGCTTGTTAGAACTCGGAAAATCCCTCTTACTCATCTGCCAGGCTAAAACAGAGAGCAATCGAGTTTTTGTCATACTCGAAAATGATGATACCTATGGCATTAAAAATCTCGCTCTCTCTTTCTCCCTTGCACTCACGCTCTCGCTGCTTGGTGCTCTCACTCTGTAGCTAAACAATTGTTTGAAATTTTCAGTTAACAAACTGAAACCGACTAGATCATAAAAATTCAGTTGATAAACAATTATCACCGCACAATAAATTCCCTACAGACTTGAATTAAAAATAATAAATATCTGTAATTAAAACTGGAAATTTTCAAGTGGGAAAATAGAGTTCGGTATCTTTAAAGTTGATAAGAAAAAAAATTTATTTTAAAACTCGATTTAAGTGTATCAGATTCAGTGGGATCCATAGTCGTCTTAACATTAATAGCGCATTCGAGTGCCGTTGACGTAGTCCGGGAATATAGCATCAATCACGGGACTCCACAGCTGAAAACAATACAGCGAAAAAAATAACCAGTTATGCGCTGTACCCAAAGGGATAATTTGTTGGAAAATCCCCCACCCAATAAGTCCCCCGATCGGCTGGGATCAAATGTGATCTAAGAAAACATGTCTCGGTTATTTCATAAAATATATATAGGCATGTTTATGTATATATACATATAGATATATACATGTATATATATATTGTATATATACTATATACATATACATATGTATGTATTTGTTGTTCATCTCGTTTTTGCATGACATTTTGGAATGATTATTATGTTTTACATCAGTAAAGTGTGTGTATGGGTGTGTGTGTGTGTGTGTGTGTGTGTGTGTGTGTGTGTATGTGTGTATGTGTGTTGTGGCACAGTCCACAGAATTATAACTAAATGAAGACTAAGCATAAACTCACTGTGTGTATATGTATGTATATTGATTTTCTCATTTTTAGCTTACATTGTTTATTAAATTTTTTTTCTTTTTTTTGTATTGTTTTTTATTCATATCTTTTCAGATGTGGAGAGGAAAGTTTCAGTTTTAATCGCTACATAGGCACGTCAGTTCTATTTGTTTGTTTTCTTGTTGTTTATCATTTTGCTTATAAATTAATTTTTGTATTGCATACAAAAGCTGGAAAAATATAATTTTAATAATAATAATAATAAAATAATATTAAACAAAAAAAATACTAACTATATACACATGTTCTTCATTTTCATTTGCATTATGTTTAAGTATATAATGTAGTTAATTTAGCTTTATTTAGTTTAATTTAGCGCTGCCGTTACACAATTTCAAATTGTTCACTTTACAAAAATACTAATTATCGAACTAGTTATCGATATACGCACAAAAGCTCGCTCGCTCGCATTTGCGCTCTCTTTAGCTCTCTCATTCGCGCTCTCTCTCTCTCTCTCTCTTATGCGTGCGCTCTCACTGTTTCTTTCGACCTAAAGGATTTAATACAAGCTTAGCTGCAAATTACGATCGTTTGAATGCGATCAAAAAATAAACTTTATATTTAAGTTTATATATATGTATATCTGTATATGTATATGTATATGTTTATGTTTTTGTATACGTATATACTGTAAATAAATACAATTCTTAGAATTATTAAATGTATTTCTTGTCTTGTTGTTTTGTTTTTGTTTTTGTTTTTGTTTTTCTTCGTCTTCTGTTTTTTGTTGTTTACTAAATTGGCTAATTTAACATTGTTCGCTTGTCTTAAGTGTGTGATTATTTGATTGTGGTTGTGGGTGGAGTCTGGCTTGTTGCGTGTGCTGCCTATACAGTATGTCAAGTAGTTGTTTTGACAAGAAACAAAATTGATTTACCATTAGCAACTTTAATAAAATAGGAAAAGAAACATTTCTTTTTTTTAGCAAAATCAATTTCTGTAAATTACTTTACTTAATTTGAATTTGTCCAAACATTTGCTTGATTAACTGTATAGCCTAATACCTTTAAATGAATCAACGCATTTGCTGCTATTGCACCCTGTCGTTTAGGCCAGGCCAACTGGGAGTTTTATCCATTTGTTGTTGTTGTAACTTTTGTTGTTGTAATTGCACTTATGTTAGCTAGTTTATAACACAAAATATAAATGTCTTAATATTGTTAATGGTTTGTTTTTTTTTTCTTTTGTTTTGTTCTCGTTTTGTCTCTATTTTGTTTCGCTTTCGATTTTGTTCCTTTTATGCCTAATCATTAACGTAATCATAATAAATGTAATTAATAATAATAATAATGATAATTAATAATAATGATAATTCACTAAAATCAAAATTCAGTACTTTAATAAATTGCAAATTACAATTTACATGCGTTGTGTGTCTCTTTATCTTTCTTCCTTTTCATTTCTTATCATTTTTTTAATGTCTTCAAGTTTTTCTTTTTTATAGCCTTTGCGAAATCAGAAAAAAAAATATATAAATTAAATTAATGTTCAGTTAACAATAACCATTCACATTCACATTACATATTCACATACATTCGCTTAGTATGTTTAGTATATAATAAATACTAGACAGTAATAAATTTAGCTACTAGAATTATTAATTTTAGAATTATACATTTATCATTATTTAGCGGCGCCAGAGTTCAAAATAAAGTCCAAAATGTTGCAACTATTAACTAAGAATTGATCCAAAATTATATTAAAATATAACTATAATCATAAAATACCGACAGACAAAGCCATTATAGTAAAATACATAATATTATTATGGAAAATTAACCAAATCTTGTGTTTTTTTTCAATTCATTTCTAATCTTTTTTTTTTTTGGAATGACCGCTTTGCGTGTGTGTGTGTGTGTGTGTGTGTGTGTGTGTGTGTGTGTGTGTGTGTGTGTGTGTGTGTGTGTGTGTGTGTGTGTGTGTGTGGGTAAAGTCTTACATTCTAGGAATGCATATTATATAGGCGCTATATATGCGTTAATGTTGTTGTTGTTGTTTGTTTAACGATCTAATACAAAAAAATACATATTTATACATATATACTATATTTATATATGTGTGTGTGTGTGTGTGTGTGTGTTAAATATATAGAATAGAATACATTTCATGTAGTTGTATGCAGCGCGTAAATTGCACATTTAAATACTATATAAAAAATACAAATTGTTATTATTATTGTTGCTGCTGTGCATGTATCTGTATCTGCATGTGTGTGTGTATGTGTGTGTGTGTGTGTGTGTGTGTGTAATACTTAAAGAAATAGGGAACGTGCGTTGGGCGGGACCGGGAGGCATCATCAGTAACGTCCGTGTCACAGTCACAGTCAGTCACAGTCACAGTTATAATACCAGTCACAGTCACAGTTTCCGTAGCAGTGATTGTTATCGTCCTTTAGCCCCTTTCCACGACAAAAGTTTGTAACGCTTCTGTCTCTTTTAATACATTTTTGTACATACTTCTTAAAATTACATTCGCTTTTCATGGCGACAACTTTTGACCTTTTTAACTTACTGAAAAATGTACGTTTAAATGTTGTTCGAAAGTCACTTGTTGCTTTCCGCATCCATACAAATTAACATTATTTTCAAGGATTTGAGGACATGAGTTTAAGTTAAACTCTATTACGAACTCTCTCTGAACTCTCTAAACTACACACATATGTACAATTCGGAATTATCTGTTTATATAATTGATATCCTCAACATTTTGATACTTAAAAAAAAAATAGAAAACATCTCTTAAATTGATATTTTAAAAATGTGGAGTCTTAAAATCTTATTCACGACATTTGCGTCCTATGCTTTTAACTGTTTTGATAAACATAAATTAATAATTTCACAATAAAGGCAAGATAAACAAAATAAACATATAAATTAAAATGTACAAAAATTGAGTTGAGTCTAAGTCTCGTGGAAAATGTTTGTACAAAATGTAAAGCTCTTTTTTCTCAAATGTTTTAAGCTGATTTAAAATTTATAAATTTATAGTTAAGTTGTTAAAGAATTTAGTACAATGGAACTCTCATGGAAAGGGATTATTTATCCAGTTGTGCAGCAAACGTTATCGATATCGTTATCGATATCGTTATCGATATCGTTATCGATAGCTACATTTGAAGCGTCTTTTCGTCATTTTTAGTCAGTTTAGTAATCGTTATCGTTATCGTCATCGTTATCGTCATCGTTTGCGTTATCGCAGCGTAAAGGCACTGAGAAAATGTGGTACGCCCAAATCGAGCTGCTGCTGCTCATAGGCCTCATCAACGATGGCCGCCACGCCCCCAACGCCCCCGCCAACAACACTGGCGCCATTGACATTGGTCAGCGCAAAGTTGCCACCATTGGCGGCCAATGTTGCCGCCGCGGCAGCGGCAACAGTTGCCGCCTTCAGTTGACTGATGGCCAAAATTGGCGGCTTATCGCCCGGCTTCCAGCGTCGATGGATGCCCATCGATTTGAGTTTCTGGCAAACGGACGAGGGCGATATATTGATGCCCTTCTCGGCGAGCCGAGCGGACACCTTCCAGTACTGGATGTTGCTGTCCTCCTTGATCAGTTCGAGTATTTCGCGTGTGATCTCCTTGTCGCGCAGCTCGCGCTCCGCGGCCTTCAAGCGGCGACGTGGATGCAACAATTTGCCACCATTGTGTTGCTGTTGTTGCTGTTGTTGCTGTTGTTGCTGTTGTTGTTGCTGATAATGTGATGTGTCTGCTGTTGTTGCGTGACGCAGCTGTTGCTGCTGCTGCTGCTGTTGTTGCTGTTGCAGCAGCAATTCCTGTTGCTGCTGCTGACGTTTCTGCTGCTGCTGCTGTTGCTTGAGCAGCAATTGCTGCTGCTGCAATTCCTGCAACTGCTGCTGACGTTGCAGCTCCTGTTGATGGCGCTGCTGTTGCTCCTGTTGCTGCTGTTGCTGCTGCTGCTGTTGCTGCTGCTGCTGCTGCTCCTTGGCAGCAATTGCCGCAGCCTCGCTGAGACGCACCTCGTCCCTGCCCTCGGAGCGCTTGTTGCGATAGGAGAGGGGCACCCCCTTCAATATGGCATCCCGCACCTTCCAGGCCGTCATCTGCGAGACATTCAGCGCACGCGCTATTTCCATTGTCGACGAGTTCTGGGCCACCAGCAATTTGGCCATCGCATATTTCTCATCATCAATAAAGACATTCGGTTTGCGTGGTTTCTTTCCTGGCTGGTGAATCTGTTGCTGCTGCTGCTGCTGCTGCTGCTGCTGCTGTTGTTGCTGATGATGATGATGTTGCTGCTGGGCAGGTGCCGTTGCATTGCTGCTTGTGCTGCCATTGCTGTGAACAAGAGAGATCAAAGCAGTTAGAGAGACAGTTAGAGAAAGAGAGAGAGAGAGAGAGAGAGAGAGATAAAAGACACGACTCACCTCTCGTTGCTGTTCATTGGCGGCATTGAGCGCAGGGACAGATTGACAGGCAGAGCATGACTGCAAATTTAATAAAAATAAACCGATTAGATACTAGCTGACAAATTAAGGGAAGGGGTGGAACATTATCTAAAAACTAACTGCTATTTTTGAATAATTTACCAAAAATATACATATTTATATAGAGTATATTCAGCTTGTCAAAAAGTTTAAAATTGTTGCTTTTTTTTTGAAATAAATGCCGGGTTTTGTTGGGCACAATAAAATTATGACAAACAAAGAAAATAGTACAGTATCATAAGAAACATAATTTTAAAATAATAATATCAAAATTACAAAATATTAATATTAGTTACAAATGAGACGGTTTGGAGTGACAATAACCAAATTGGTACATATGAGTCTAATGTTATCGTTTATCGACAATCGATAAACTTGCAGCGATAACCTACATACATACATACATTCAAATCCTTTAAAATGCCTGTCTTTCCTTTATTACCCTATATGGCTTCAAATGTGTTATGTTATCGATTATCGGCAATCGATGATTGGTTATCGGTTACCGATTAGTGTTTATAGGTAATTGAAAATCTTTTCAAAATGGCTGTCTTTACTTCATTAGCAAATATGGCATCAAATATGTTCTGTTATTGATTATCGTCAATCGATGATTGGTTATCGGTTATCGATTAATGTTTTTCGATTATTGGTAATGCATTAAATTTCCTGTCTTTACTATATTATTTAAATGTGTTCTGTTACCCATTATCGGCAATCGATGATTAGTTATCGGTTACCAATTAGTGTTTATCGATTATTGGTAATCGATAAAATTTCTGTCTTCTTTAATGTCATGTATGACGTCAAATGTTTAATGCATGTTATCAACAATTGTATCAATTATCGACTATCGGTTATCGAACTTACTTGGCTGCCGAGACAACGGCGGGCGGATAACGCGTCAACATGGGAAGCGCTCCATTATGTGCGACCTTCTGTTGCTGTTGCTGCTGCTGCTGCTGCTGTCGCAACTGCAACTGCTGAGCATTGACAATGTGGGGAAAGCGTTGGGACTCGGCCAAGAGACGCTGATAGGCCTCGACATCGGCGCGTGCGGGCAGCATCGGTGGCGGCGACAGGGAGACATCCCGCTTGGAGCGATGATCCATGTCGTTGGCATCTGGCATGGGACTGTGCATCTCGTAGCCATTGTGCAGGAGGCCACAGACATCATCATTGTCGCCGGCATAGCCCGCCGTCTCCTCAGCTCCGATCTCGCCGGCGCCAGCGCCATCGACGCCATCACCAGCGACATCGCCATCGCCATCGGCAACGCCATCGAGCTGGGGATCGAGCTCATCATCGATGGTTAAGCCCACATGCTGCTCATCCTCGCTGTCCAGCTGCTCCTCCTTGATCAGGCCGAGTCCCAGATGGCCATACGGCAACGTTAGATGCTGATGTTGACGTTCATGTTCCTCCAGCTGTTGTTGCAGTTGCTGCTGTTGTTGCTGTTGTTGCTGCTGTTGCAGTTGCTGTTGCAGCTGCAATTGTTGCTGCTGCTGCTGCTGCTGCTGCTGCTGCTGCTCCTCGGTCGCCTGATCCACGACTCGCTCATGCAGACTAACCCCATTCACCAGACTCTTGCGCAGTCGCCAGGCGAAGGTGCGCGAAATGTTCAGCTCGTTGGCAATGACGGTCGTCGTCGCCTCCCGCAGAATCAGCTGCTTGGCCAGAGCAATCTTCTTGGCGTCCAGCTTGATGCGAGTGCGTCCCTTGCGCTTGTTCGTCAGGCTGAGTCTAAAATGGGCAGAACAAGGCGATAAGTCATCAACTCATATTCAAAACAAACCTAGTTTCCGTTTTCCTTCCGTTTTTCAGTTGCCATTCACATAATTCGCCAAAGGTTTGCTAACCAAAGTCCCATCGAAAATATTTCATATAATTACGCGGCACTACAAACCGAGGGAAATGGCACGTAATCTATTTTTATAGGTGAAAATCAGAAGCTTTCTAAATTCTAAGTGTTCACACGACACCAACGGCTTTTTTTTTTAACAAAAAGTGTCGGTGCAAAAACACTCGTCTAATGGAAATTTAAGTAAGTTAAATGTGATCAGCATTGATTGAACTTGAAAATCGATAACTAGGATTGATGTTCATGGGTATTTTGAAAACTTAAAACAGCTGACATTAAACAAATAGGGGATTGTTCACTAGCAAAAAGATCTTTTTGCTTAAACATGTAAAACTGTAGGTGTGTTAAAGCTTTTTTCTACATTTTTGAGGATGTCACAAAAAGTGAAAAACAAATAATACACAAATAATACCATCTGAATAAAATGCCATTGTTACAAAACAAAGTTAAACTCCCAAATTGTACAACAAAAATTAAAAGCAATATCTTTTAAATAAATGATCATACGAATGGACAAACAGACATGGCTAAAAAGATTTCAATGCTTATAATACATATACTTTACAGACTCAGAGAAGCCTATTATAATCAGGCCTGTTCCGATTTTCACTTTCGCCAAGATTTAGCGGATTGAATTCACTTGACATTGAGCTGGTGAGTCTGAATTCGAAAGGAACAAATCGATCATTTTGGCATGTTTAGCATAAGATCAAAGTGAAAGCAAATCATTTATAAAATGCTACAATGTTTTTGGAATAATACTGCATCATCAGATAATTAAAAAATAATGTATTTGTTTTTTAAATTATTTTTTAGTTATCATGTCTCAAAACCGATAAGACTCTAACCTAAAATGCTTATCGGATTTTTCTCGACCTATTGTTATTTTCGCAAGTATTTGTGAATAAAAATAAGAATATAAATATTTTGGTACATATTTTAAGCAACAATTTAAGTGTTTTCAAATATTGCGTATTATAAAGACTCAAATTTCTTGTTTTTCCATTTTAAATGTACCTTTGGACAAAACTGTTTGTAATTTAAAAAACAATATGGAAAATGTAAAGGAAATTTAAGGGAAATTCGGACAATTACTCTTGTAATCAAACTGAGTTTTTTACACTCACTTGCGATTGTTCAGATGCAGTGCACCATTATCCGGCGGCGGTTTGCGAGCTGCCAAGCGTTTTGGAAAATTGTTGAACTGCACAATGTTCTGTTTGAAGAGCTGCTGCAATGGCCTAGAATTGAAATGGTTGAATATTATGCAAGTTTTATTTAAGCGCCCGTCACACGAGGGCTTTTTCAGCGCCACTTTTTAACCGACGGTGAATTTTGCCATTCAGAGTATTCGCATCGGTGTTCAGACCAAAATCCCATCGGTTTTTTGTTTTTAGGGAAGCTGGTCACACTCAACATACTTTAACTCCATGCACACTTTATTTTTTCCGAAAAGCACCAAAAAAATACCCAAAATATGCAATGTGAACGTCTTAATGTTAATGGCACGGTTTGACCGACGCAAAAAACCGATGGAATAGGACGTGTTCTATATTATTATATAATATATAATTATAATATTTCGCATGTTCACACGACACCGTCAGCTTTTTAACAAAAAGTGTCGATTAAAAAGCGGTCGTCTGACGGACGCTTTATGAATTTTTTATTTAACTGTTACTTACATTTTGGCCGCCTTGGAGGGGCAACCGGTGCGTTTGTGCCAGCCCAGATGATGGCCGGTGGGAAAGAGGACATGGCAATCGGAGCACTGCATGGGACGACTGTAAAGAGCAAGCAAATCATTTGAATTGTGTCCAAGCTGAGAACTGTTAAACTCTTAGAAAATTAGAACAATTTGATTTTCGAAACACTTATATTTGAATGTAGTTTCAATTTTCCAAATTGTTTTTATTTCTGCATTCACTTATTGCACAAATCGCAACAAAAAAAAACTTATTTGGATGTAAATATATGTACATATATGAGAAAAACCTAAATATACTCATTTTGGATGGTGTAACCTGAAAAAGGATACATTTTATCAGGAGTTTAAAGTGAAAATTTATTGCAACACCTTTTTTTTGATATAAATACACAAATTTCAAAAAAATCGTAAAATCTTTGTTTTCAGTAATATCGTGACGGTTTCGGTTATGTTCGCATTTAGGTTTTCGGTTATGCATACATTTTGTGTATCGGTTATGTAACGGTTACCGGTTTTTCATGTTTCGGTTTCGAAATTCCGCTATAATTTTGGCTTACAAGAGAAATTTAAAAAATGTTGAAGATATGTAAATTTAAAAACAAATGTCCAAAATTTTCAAAACTTTTTCCAAAATTTGTCCAACCGAAATTAACTATTATACATGAATCGGTTTCTTAACAGTTATACCATTTGGAATAATTTCGCTCTTTCGGTATTGGTATAATAAAAAAGTTTTGTTTCAGTTACGGCTTTAGTTACGGTTACCAATATCAATCGGTTAAAACCGGTTAACGGTTAGCCGTTACGGTTATGATTACGGTTTTCATCCCAGCTTTTTATAACATTTTTGTAGTTTAGTGAAATGATTCGATTGCAATTGGAATTGGTGTGGAATTGTGTGTACTTACGTCTGATTGCGTCGCTTTTTGACGCACCGACCACGTCGGATGTGCTTCTCGAGGAATCGCTTATAGAAGTATGTCTTGCGGCAATTGGTGCACTCGTAGACAGGTCCAGGAGCGCCGTGGACACTCTGCATGTGCGCCTTGAGGATCTGCTTCATCTCGAAGACGAGATAGCAGTGGGGACACTGAAATCCACGAACGGATCCGGCGACCAGCGGATGCATCGTTGAGTTGCCATTGGGCAGGCCAATGCTGGCATCGGGATCATTGGCGGACATCATTGAGGGGTCATCGGATGGTGTAATTAGCTCAATTTCCGGTATCAATGGCAGCGTCATTTCCTCATCCTCATCCTCATCGTCATCCCCATGATGGGAGATGTCAATATGGCCATGACCATGACCATGCGCATTGTTGCCATTGGGAAACTTATTCATGCGCTGTTGCATGTACTCCTGCATCAGGCGGATCGAGTTGAATGCCACATGCTCCGGCATCTCGCCATCCTCGTGCGCCTGCTGCTGATCCTGCTGCAGATGTGACTCATCGACATCGTCCTGGTGCAGTTGATGATCCGCCAGCGGCTCCAAATCATCCTCAAGTGGATCCACCGGTTGCCCATTCACATGGCCATTGTGATGGGCAATGGCCTGTGCCTCGCCAGCATCATCATGGCCATTACCAATGTCATCGGCATCATCATGGCCATTGTCATGGTCAATGTCATCGACATTGGCATTCGGATGATCAACGTCATTGGCATCGACATCTCCAGGATTTGTTCCATTGGCATTCGTTGTTTCGTTGTCCTCCTCCTCCTCCTCGTCGTCGTCGGAGCTGCTGCTGCTGCTGGAGCTGCTGGCGGCGCTGCTGCTGCCGCTGCCGCCGCTGCTGCTGCTGCTTGCCCCGCTGCCGCTTCCTCTGCTGCCGCCGCTGCTCTTCACCTGCCCCTGTCCCAGTCTCTGTCCAGCTGCTTCGTCCGTCGCCAGCGTCTCCTCCTCCTTGGCAGCATCGCCAACGCTGCTGTGGCCCTCGATCTTCTTGATCAGCAGCTGCTGCCGATAAAAGTTATCCGCATCCTCGCACTTCTTTTTGAACAAACACGCCGAGATCGCCGTCTTGGCACAGTTCACACACACCTGCTGTGGCAGCGTGTCGTTCTTGGTGATCTGGTGAAGATCCAAATAGATAATATACATATATGCTTAATTAGTCCAAGATTTTTATTAAATGCTCATCTCTTTCAGCCTTAAAGAGTTCCCTAGTCTTCCGCTGATTCAACTCTAGATCGATTTCTTCACCATCAATTGATCTAAAACTAATGATCTTCTATATAATTATTACAAGTCTGCCTGACTTGGAAATACCCTGTGACTGTCATTTAACAGAGATACATCAAGCTAGCTATAACTATTTATGTACATTTATCCATGAAGTGATGTCTAAATTCATCGATTTTAAACTACTTTAACTCGATAAATCGAGTTTATTAAATCGATTTGCATGAAAAATCGACAATTCACTAGGATCTAAGTAAACATAATGAACTTAACTGTATTAATATTAAAAAATATTTAATAATTTTGAGTCAATATTTCAAAATAACATTAATAGATGTATGTATTTATTTTTCAATTTAAAAATAAAACCAATGCTTAATGCTTCAAGTATTACTTTGACTAATAGAAATCATAGATCATAATGTCAACTGCTTAAAATTGAGAAATTCAATTAAACAAAAGATAAAGAAATTGTACGCAAATGACTGTAAAAATCTAGAAATAAATTTGATATGGATACTACAAGGCGTTATATACAGTTGAGCTTAAAGAAATCTTGTTTAAACAAGAATTAGCAGATTTAGGTAAACATGCACTTAGAAGTAAATGTACAGATAAATAAGTATCTACATACAATCTATGGTGTGTACATAGAGATATGTATATACATACATATGTAGAATAAACGCGATCCGTTGCGATCTCGTATTTCCAAAGACCCCAAAGACTTGGCCCATAAACACAAACAATACCCAAACAACAACAGCAAAACCTCAAATAATAATAAAAACATAAAAAAAAACAAACGAATAAGAAAAAAATAAGCAAATACAATCTACGAAATGGGAAAGAAAATGAATAATGAGAAATGAAAAATGAATAAACTGAATAAAAATGAATAAAACTAAGCCGATCAAATTGAACGGGCTCAAACCAGAAAACATTTCATATTCCGGAAAAATTACACAAACCAAAAAAAAAAAAAAAAAACAAAATAAATACAAAAAATTATAATAAAACAAAGCAACAACCAGACAAAAAAAAAATACATGAATGGAATGAAATAAAAAACTCAAGCGGCGGTAAATTGATGACGAGGGGGTGGAGAGTAAGACAAGAGTTCCCCTTCCACGTCCTCATCTCCTTCATCTACGTCTACTTCTTCGTCTGCTTCTTCGTCTCCTTCCTCGTCTTTGTCATCGTCGTCATCATCATCATCGTCGTCCCGCCCCATTGGGGGCCAACGAACGTCTTAGCGGACTAAGTGAATAAAGAGAGCGACAGGGAGAGAGAGAGCAAAAGAGAGCGGGCTGCCTCGCGCTTGCACTCGACACACGACTCTCTCTCTCTCTCTCTCTCAGGCTGTGTGAGAGAATCAAGTCGAAGCGGTAGAAGCAGAAGCAGAAAAAAAGCCAGCACAAAATTGTAAAAGAAAAATTTATGGAATTAAACCAAACATATGAATTATACATTCACGTATGAAATAGTCCATGTGCCTGTGTGTGTGTGTGCGAGTTTGAGACAGGCAAAGTGCGAGAGAGAGAGAGAGACGACGACGACGACAAACAAAAGCACTGAAAGCGGCAATCCAAACGGTAAATTATTTTACAAAAGCTGCGAAACGAAAGAAAACTAAATACGAAACAAGAAATTCCATAAGAGAAGAGACACATAAATAGTGTATAAAATAAGAATGATAAAATAAATATGATTTCTTCGTTAAATATTTATGTACATATGTATATGTATGTATGTAGTATGCTAAACCCAACGAAGCTCAACACAACACAAGAACAAAACAAACAAAACCAAAGTAAACGAAACGATTCTTTTTTATTTGTTTGCAGTTGTTGTTTCTTTAATGTCAGTTACTGTGAAAAATATTAAAAAAAAACATGTTGTGAATTCTATGAAATATGTTAATAAGTGTGTTATATACATTTGTATATATCACTTTGTACGGATATAATTTCTTTGCAACAACAGACAGATACAGATAGAGATACAGACAGTGACAGAGAGAGAGAGAGAGAAAGAGAGGGAGAGGGAGAGAGGAGGTTGTTCACAGTGGAATGCACATCATTTCAAATGTTGTCAATTGCATTCCAATTGAATGATATCTGTATCGGTATCGAAATAAAAAACAGACATTTACTCTCGTATTCAAAAATATAAAAATAAATGGATTCATGTTTTAGGCATTGTTATATTTGGCTAACAAATAATTTTCAATCCTATTTTATTTGATTCGACTTCTATAACATTAAACTCTGTCCAATTTATTTTACCAAAATACATATTATATATTAAGAAATTGCACTAGGTGAATAGAAATTAAAAAATAAACAAAATCTAAGCTAAACTAAAATACGTGTGCTTTATAAAATATTTGATATCTTTCTAATTATACCGCATATTTCTTTCCGGTTCTTCTTAGTTAGAAACGTGATAAAATCAATTTTTTAAAGTTTTTCTTTATTTAAAATAACAGCAAACTTGGCTATGTTATAGATTATAAGCGGATATTTTTTAGTTTACTTGACAAATCTCAATCAAAATTTGTTAAGACTTTATAAAATTGATTATAATAAACAAAATTAAATTTAGAATTTAATAAGAGCGCAAAAGATACATTAAAAAAAATGTATTTACAGCATAAAATATAACAAAAATTAAAAATGTTAAGATTTTAATAAATATTTGGTATCTAAAACTTGTGACTTTGAAATTAGTTTTAAAAGACTGTCTTCAAATTTTTTCGAGATTTGTGAGAGTAGAAATTAAAAAAAAAAATTGTTAATTTAAATTTTTTTTTTTTTTTCTTAAATCGTTTTGATTTTCTCAATTATGTCAGGTTTCTCCATTAATTTACTTGCTGCCTATTTCTAATTCAGTTTTACTATTCCAACGATTGCCAAACTACTTGTAAACTTTGCTGGATTATTATTATAATTTTATTATTTTTTTTTTGGCCTTAACTCACCTTGACATCTGCCAATGTGGTGATCTTCTGCCAAAGCGAATCCTCGCCGAATATGGAAATCATTTGCATGGAGTTTGTGTGCGATGTGATGCAAATGCGACATAGTTGTGTCTCGTCGTCCATGTTGAAGAATCAAATCAAATTCGCAAATCAATGCGAATCGTAGATGATGATGATGATGTTGATGTTGATGATGATGATGATGATGATGATGTCCCGGAATAGACACGATGATGCTTGGTGCCGTGATCGTGCCTATCAACGGTACAGGAATGGGATTTGGAATGGCAATCGCAATTCCAATTGGTATTAGAATTAATGTTCGTGTTCGTGTTGGTGTTGGTGTTGGTGTTGGAGAAGGCGTCTAAGCAGCCAGCCGGCCAGCCAGCTAGCTGCATGCCAAAACTTCCTCTCTGCCGTCTCTGGCCTCTCTTTTTGCACACGCACGCTGCTCTCTCTCGCGCTCTCCCGCTCTCTCTCTCTCTCTCTCTCTCTCTCCACGCTCTCTCGCTTATCCTCCTGTTGTTATCGTCGTTCCCGCTGCGTCGACATTGGGCAAAAAGACTTCCGACTTCAATAGCATAGAGTTCAACAAGTGGCTCGAATCCGTCGCAACTACTATGCTGTTCACATGAATGTGACCAAAAAAAAATCAAATAAAAATAAATAAAATCACAGACACACGCGCGCGTATCAAATGGCGGAAAAACGGTCACGCGACTGGATTGACGGTGATTTGGGAACTGAAAATGAATACAGAGAACAAGAAACTATTTATTAATAATGAGAAAGACGAACAAATAAAATAAATATCTACTATATATGTACATATGTATGTAGTATAAAAAGATGAAAAAATAACACACACACACACACACATACAGTCACATAAGCGAATAAAAAAAAAAACAAACGAAGACTAAAACTAAATAAATAAAAGTAGAAAAAAGAGAAGAAAAAAAAATAAACACACAGAAAATTGAAATTCAAGAAAATAAAAAAAACACGCACACAGATACATATCATAAAACTACCCCCTCCCACCAGTGCACACCCCACTCTTTGTCACCTTCAAGCAGCTCAATCTATAAATGAGGTTTTTTCTATATTTTATTATTGTGTAGATTCCGAAACAACAACAACAACGGTAATACAATTCTTACTGTCGTAGCCACACACAAAGATACGAACTTGATACACACAGATATATAAGCGCGAGCGCAAACGTAAATAAAATTACACAAAAGAAAACAAGTCGAAACTAAAAAAAAAAATAAAACACAAAACTTAAAAACATACACACACACACACATACACACAGAGAGAGAGAGAGAGAGACAAGCAGCGAGAAGCGAACAAATAAATAATAGCAAAAATCGTAACGAAACGAAATAAAATAAACTCTATGAAGCCGGATGACGTCTGGGCAAGTGGAACTAGCTGGCCAATGTGGTGGCGGCGGGGAGGGGGGTAGTGAGGTGAAGAGAGCGCCAAGAGGTGAGGTGAGGTTAACCGCCGCAGAAACTACAGCGATAAATTCATGTTCTCCCATCATTTAAAGCTCTCTCGCTCTCTCACTTACTCTACTATCTAGCTACATCTCTCTTTTGATATACATATGCACTCGTGTGTGTGTATGTGTGTGAGTGTGTGTATTTGTATTGTAAAGGGTAAGCAAGGACGGTCAAAGGGAGCACAAGTAGGAGAGTAGCAAAGGGGGGTAAGGTAAGAATAACACTACGCAAAATGCCAAGGGCAATGCATCCTGAAATGAATGCAGCTGGCAATAGAGATAAAGTTCAAGGATGGTAAATGCATTGGTATGTGTGTAAGTGTGTGTGTGCGTATGTGTGTGTGTGTTAAGTGACTTTAGGCGTTCAAATAAACAAGCAAGCAGAGAATCTAAAAAACCCTATATAAATATATATTTTATATAAAAGTTCTAAGAAATAGTTTTAAGCAGGGATCTCAAATAAGATTAAAAGCTTAAGCAAAAAAAACTAAAAAAAAAAAGTATTCGAAAGATTTGAACAATCTCAGTTATGCCAAATACTCGATATCTCTATATAAAAATGGGCGTTCCTCAAATTTTCGGAGTCAAAAAAATTGGGCGCTACAAATTTTGAGAAATTTATTGTTTATTAATAAATAAATAATTAAAATTAACTAATACATTTTTGCATTCTTGATAAAGTTTTAATTATATCCAATTTAAGTCAATACATTTAAAATTATTAAATATTAAAATTATAAATTAATTGTATTTAAAATTTTCACAAAATTATAAATTATTGATAGATTTTATGAAACAAATACATTTATATTATGCGCTTTTACTCGAATTTAATTTTTATCCAATTTATAATTTTATTTAAGTTGGTTAGGATTTAGAAAAATTGGGCGCCATAAATGTATTTCCGATTTTCAAAATCATTTAATAATGATAAATGTTATGCAAAAAATAAATTTATTTTCAATGCATTTTTGAGCGTTATTTTTTCAAATTAAAATGTTTACTAATTTAGGGGTCCATAGATTTACAATTTTATCAAAACTGAAAAAAAGAACAAAAGAATATTTCAGTTTCTAGCTGGTCAAATAAATTTGAAACAAAAAAAATAGATTTAAAAAAATGCAATTGAAATTCGATTTAAAGAATTTAAAAAAAAAGAGCTTGGAATGTGAAATGCCTGAACCAGTTCACAAACACACCAGTTCAAATGACAAAACAACTTTTTGTACTATTCAAATGATGGAAATCAGGCACAACAGCATTGCGAGAAGAGAACGCATATGAAATAATAACAACAACAACAACAACAGCAGCAGCAGCAGCAGCAAAAATGGCAAAGTCAAATTTGGATGCGCTCGCTCACTCGCTCGCTCGCTGGGATCGCGATGAGAAGAACGAAAAAAATCATAAGATCTAGAAACTGCAGTCAGCCTCAAATAGAAATAAGAACATGCAGTAACTACGCAAACATTTACACACACACACACACACACATTAATACATGAACAGAGAGAGATACACGCACACACACACATAGCTAGAGAGACACTAGCAACGACCTGGAAACTGGAACTGAAAACCCAACCAATTTGCAATACATATTTGTACGACGAGTACTTATACGAACAATTCCCGTCTCTATGCCGGGGTCTCATTTTCTTGTGTCTGAATATAACTATACGAGTACAATACACACGTTAGTACACACACACATACATATGTACATATGTATGCATGTAGGCTTTTTTGTATCAACATGTATGGATATCTGTATAAATTATACACATAAACATACTTACATGCATTCATAACCTAAGCATGATTGTATTTATGCCCTACCCGCATATGGTACTACATTCAATCGGTACCTCCCCCCCCCCCCCCCTTCAGCCATCACCCTAGCAAACCAACATTCCCTCTCCTTTCAGCCATTAGCATTCATTGTATTGTGTGTGTGTGTGTGTGTGTGTGTGTGTCCATGTTCAAGTCGAGTCTGCAGCTCAGCTCAGTTTGAGTCTTTTGTTTAGAGTTTAAAATAAAATTAAATAAAATTGAAACCATAGTAAAGAAAAACAGCAAACAGCACAATAATAATAACAACAACAGCAAATACAACATTAACATCGCTAACGCTGTCAGCGTCGACGTCGACGTTAACGTTAACGTTAACGTTGCTCGCGCGGTTTACATATGAGGAAATATTACAATTTATAACAAAACCAACACGAACGAATGCATGGACATGGATAATAGAAGACAAAGAGCAACAGTCGCAGCCGCAGCACAGCAGCAGCGCAGCAACTACTGCTGCCGGCCAGACAGTGCGGCGTATGCTAAGAGCGCCAACTGAGAGCCAAAGAGAGCCAAGCGCAGCGCGCCGCAGCAGCAGCAGCAACAGCGCCTTGATACAAAATAGTAATGGCAGAAAAGTCAAGAAACTCAACATTTTTCTCTGGTTGTTGATGTTGTTGTTACTATTTTCTGTTTCAGTTGCTGTTCCTGTTGGCCCGTTGCTTTAGTTATTTCTTTTTTTTTCCAGTGTGCTAAAGTCAAAGTGCCCAACCGACAACTATTAAAGAAAACAACAAAAAAAAAAAGACGAGAAAAACAAATACACGCTACTTACACTTACTATCCATATCCATACATAACTACAATACACATGCAATTCTCAATATGAATGTGTATGCATGCATGGCTGTGTGTGTGAGTTTGTGTGTGGAGCGCACGTACATTTAATACTTAACTCAACTCTTGTGTCGTCGTTGGTCTGTGTGCTTTAACTTTTTAGTTTTGTTTATTTCAATTTTTTTTTTATTTAGCTATTGTACAGTTCCACAGAAAATTTATACAACGCACGGACGGCGACTGGGTCTTAAGGCGGAAAAGGGGGTGTGAGTGTTGGGGGGGGGTTGTGGGGTAGTGTGCTGTTGGTCTGAGGTTAGAGAGAGGTGGTACGTACAATTTAATATTTGTGAGCATATTTGCGGACACAACAAGCAAACAGAAATGAACACGAATACACATGCACACATGATAGAACATAGAACAGAAAACAGAAAACAGCGGCTGGAAGACTTGAAGAACACACATCGCAAGAGACTGAAGACAAAGTTGGCGCACTAATAGATGTGCACACACACACACACGCACATGCAGTTATATATGTACATATGTATGTGTGTATGTGCGCACCAGATAAATTTTAAACGCTGTCGTTGACTTAGAAAGTATCTATTGAAGACGCAGTTGGGCTTTATACCCCGCTATACAAAATCTAGCTAACTTCACGATATATTTTAGTATTTACAGGTGGGTTCCACAAATCTCTAGAGAACTTCATGACAATTGCATTTGAAAACAACGATACGAAATGTCAGTGTTCCGAAAATGTCAACGATTTCATTTATCGGAGTCACTAAAATTGGGCGCCAAATTTCAATAAAGTTATTAATTACTGTTAAAGTTTATACAATAACTTTATTTATTATAAAAAATATATATTTATGTACATATAAATATAAATATATTTTCAACTGGCGTATTTTCGTTTCCCGATCGATATTACAAGCATTTTTATCAATCATTCTTAACGTGGCTATAAATTTGACATAAAAATGGAACACTTCTCATTCCACAAATCTCTAAGGCTTTTATAGCAATTGCTTTGGAAAAAAATGAAGAAAAGTGTTTCTAAAATGTCAAAGATTTCCTATATTTCTGACATTTTTGGGCGCCAAATTTTAAAAAAAAAATTAATTACTGTTAAAGTTTATTCATTAACTACATTCATTGAAAAATAAGAAGTTTTTTGCACCGAATTATATGGGTTTTTTTTATATTTTAACTCAAACAATCTCGTTTTCTTATCGATATTACAAGTATTGATATCAATCGTGATCTAAGTGGTTGTAAATTCAACATTAAAATGGAACACTGTTTGTTCAGCTAAATAACACTCCGGTTGAAAATCGAAAGTTGGTCTGACCCAGAAAACTTAACCAATTTTCAATTATTTATAAGTATTTATTCTTAAATCAAGTTTTCATTCTAATAATACCTTTCTTTGCTAGTTCTAGGGTTTTCAGCTCCATCGCTGATGTGATTTTGATGCGAGTTATGTTTTGAAGCAAAGTTTACTTTAATTTCAATTGGAAAAGTTCCCAAATCTATGGAGAATATCTTCAAACTCTCATAGTTCAAATTATAGCTTTTCTGATTAATGTCATTTAACATTTAAAAATTAATTTAAATCAATAAGTACTTAGTTTTGATTTCGATGCGAAAAGTCTTTACGTGTTTTACATTTAAATATCAATTACACTTAAAAGGAATTAAATTTTTTTCGGCATAAAAACTATTCGAAATATCGAAAGTTAATAAAAAAATAATAATAATAATCGTTTCGATTTATTGACTCAGCATAAAGTACTATTCATATGTATATGTACATATGTTTGTACGTTGATAATTCGTATTTAGCTTAGTCAAAGATTAATCTACCTTTAGTGGTGGGTGTAGCTTTTGATGATAGAGCATTTCGATTTCGATTTCGATTTCGAACAGTGCGTGGTAATTACGAACTCACGACAATGAGCACAACGTGAACAATAATTTACATGTACTTGTTATAACAATGGGTCCGGAAGAAGAGTTGAGTTGAGTATATTGTATGTGCATATTTATTATATGATAGGTAGATGGAGATACCAAGATACAAGCTAAGTACGCAGAGTGAGTGAGAGAGAGAGAGAGAAAAAGATGAAGGGAAGTGGAAATTCAACACCTACAACAACTACACTTGTGTATTTATAATACACACAGACATACAAAGATCTGTACGTAATCGCATATCGGAAGACTCAAAGATTGACAATCGCATCATGCGTTATTCAAGGTGTGGCCCCAGTGTAAAGAGTAAAGAAACGCCCCGAAATATGAAAACAGAATGGAGTAATGGAAACATTCGAATATACTAGAAATAACTCGAATATCGATCGCTATTCCCTCAAAACAGCTGCCTGAGGAATCAAGTATACGATAAATAATATAAAATCACTATGCACGATAAGCAAAAATATATATATCGAAATGATATTCAATCGCTGATCCGAAGACTTGTACTTGTACCAAATTGTGTAAACATTTTCCAAATAATAATAACAAAAAAAAAAACAAAAAATATACATATGTACATACATATGTAAGTACAACACAAGTTTCGGTTTATTGTTTCGCAAAATTAATAAAGAACGAGAGAAGAGAGAAAAATTAAAAAAAATAAATAAAAAGAAAATATATAACGTGTTCTTAAGAAATCGAAAATGGATATGGTAAACAGAGAAGAAATTAAATTGCGAATGCAAATGAATGAATATGGATATATGCATGTACATAGATAATTTTCATATTCCAGCATACTCATACATATGTACATACATATGTCCATCTCTATCTGTCTTGGTTGTATGTAGGGGACAGGAATGCGTTAAAGCAAGCCAAAAATAAACATTGCCTTGATAATGACGATTATGATTATTCTGATGACGACCATGATTATGCGAGCAATAACCATCATAATGATGTTGACGATGATGATGATGACGATGGGTAAGCAACGTAGGATGCGAAACAGATGAAGTTGAACAGCAACAAATACTTATGCTCTCCATAACCACAAATGCGTGTGGGCGGTGGGAGTGCTCAACAGCGCACGGGATAAGGGGAAAGTGGGGTAACGGGGTAGAGATTGAGATTGGGATTGGGAGAGCGCAAGAGCGAGACAAGAGCTGACAAGTTACAAAACTAGACGAAAACTTGGCAATGGCAAACGACGGCAGTGAAGATAAGCACAGAACACCAACAACAACTGAGGCAGAGAAGAACTGGCAACTGGCAACTGACAACTCGGAATGGTGAATGGGGAATGGGAAATGGGGAACCGGGAACCGAACGAAGCGCATAAAAAGAACCAGCCGCATAGACAAGTTTATCCCAGCAGGTAGGCAAGCAGAGAGGGCGGAGAGGGCAGAAGGAGGTGGGGCAGCGCCATAAATGATGCCAACCAGCGAGTCCTCTCAACCGACGATGCTCTAACTTACCTATGCATACATATAAATATCAGTCTGTGTGTGTGTGTGTGTGCGTGTGTGTGTGTGTGTGTGTGTGTGTCTGTGTGCCTGTACGTAACTCTCCACCCAGTTCTCAGCCCCAACAGCAGTATCATCGTCTTTGTCTTCGTCATCATTATCATCGTCATCATCAGCAGCAGCATCATTATTGTCATTATTAATGCAACGCAATGTAATGCTAAACCGCCAGCAAATGCAGCTACCGACTGCAAGTCGCACTTGAAATGCCCTTACCTACACTACCAATAATAGCAACAATAACATCAATAACAACAACAACAACACACAGCAACAAAGTAGCAACATAGAAAAACAATACATGGAAAACAATTTTTCTTAGATATCTCTTTTTTTTATTGCTGCACTTTGTTCTTGTTTGAGCGAGGTTTAAAGCTGCTGCACGCTGCGCAGAGCGCAAATCAAAGAGATTGCAGAGAGATAGAGAGAGAGCAGAAGCAATGCAAAGAGCGCAAGAGGCAAGAGAAACGTAAGAGCGTACATTATACACGTGCAATAAATGCAATTACCGCATTCAATGCTCCAATGTGTAAGAGTGTGTGTGTGAGTGTGCATGTGTGGGAGAGTAACTGAGTGAGCGTCTTTGTGTTTGTGTGTTTGTGCAAGTTTTATAATTTTCTGTAGTTTTTTTTTTGCATTATTATTTTTATTATTGCAAGTCTTTTTGCTATACTCTGAGCTAAAAATGTGTATAATCCCTTTAACATGCAAGTTGATAAGGCATTGTAGGAAGTAATTCAGATCTAATCTATTCAAACATTGTAGTTTATTTATAGTCGCTTTTAAGTTGATGGGAAAAGCATGAATATGCACAAAGGCGCATGGTACAGTTAGCCAAGAAATTGTTTTGACAAGCTAAAATGAATTCACAAAAATAGTTAAAGCCAATTGATCTTGTTATTTAAAACCAAATATATGAATTTTTTGAAAATAGAAAATGTGATTTTTATAAATTTTGTAAAAAATAATGCTGCACTACTTGTAGAAAATCACAACCAAACACACAACAAACTGTTGGCATTATTATTATTATTTTTTTCCTATATTGATTTTACACATTAATTATAATTATTTAAGCTCTTTACCAACACTGCACCTGTTTACACAACTTGCAGCGTATGAAAGCTTCGGTGCGCTGCATACAAAACAAATCAACAAACGTCGCCTTCCTTCTTGTTATTTTATGCGTTCACAAAACTTGAGAAGCAAAAACAAAAACGAACGACATTTTCTGTATACGCGCCGTAGTTGCAGTCGCAGTCGCAGTCGACGTCGCGAAGTTGATGTTGATGTTGGCGTTGGCGTCGCAGTCAGCGTCACCGTTTGTTTGAACGGCGTGCCGTTTCATGTGCTTGCCCGCCCGCCCCACTCGACCGATCAACCCCCTGTATGCAATGTTGCTGCACTTACTGTTGTTGTTTTATTCGTTTTCTTACTGCACTTTTTTTTTTCTTCATATGCATTTTTATGTGCGTGTGAGTCGACGACGATTTTGTCTATATAGTAGTTATGTTAGTGTGTATGTGTGTGTGTGTATGTGTATGTGTTTGTCTGTGTTTGCCTCGGATCAAATTTGTTGAATTGTTTATTTAGTACGCTGTCGTTGTAGCTGTTGTTGTTGTCTTTTTTTTCAGTTATTGTTATTATCGTTAGTTGCAGTTGCATTTGCTCTCATCGTCTTTCGCTTGCTGCTTCGTTTGCTCTTTCGTGTGCACATTCCGTCACTTGCCGTCTCTCTCGTTTTTGGTATTTGTAAATTACATAAATTGTCTTGGACTATAAATTACGGGAAGATTATTATGGATTGTTGCTTGGCTATACGTGTGTGTGTGTGTGTGTGTGTGTGTGTGTGTGTATGTGGGTATGTTGTGTGTGTGTGTGTGTGTTTGTATGCATTTAGTTGTTGCTTTTGTTGGCATGGCTTGGTTCGGTTTTGGTTTTGGTTTTTTTCTTGTTGTTGGTTTGCTTGCATCGATGAAACGAACGCAAAATCCACACAGCAGTAATAAAAATTATAATAATAACAACAATAACAACAATGTGTGCTTTTGTTGTATGCTTCTACCCTGTAATTAGTAAAAAGGGTCTTTTAACTTGGTCAAGAGTGAACTGCGCCTTAAAGATTTTATGCAGTATATCAAATAATTATGTATTTTAGCTAGGATAATTAAATTTTATTTTATTTTGCGAAAAAAAAAAAAAAAATTTCAAGTCAAATTGGTTTTAGAAATTTACGAAATTTTTTTCACTGATTTTCATTTATGTTTGCGTAGCAATTTTTAATTTTAAAGCTCGATTTATTTTTCGTATTTACAAAAAAAATTCACACTTTTATGGAATTTGATGTTCTCATTGGAGATGTTTCAAATTAAAATTTTGCACATATTAAGTGCAGAGTCTCTGACAGTCGATCTCTACTAGTTTAATAATATTTTTAATATTTTGTTTATCCTAATCAATGTTTCGTGCTGAGTTCGAATACTTAATAGACATATTAATAAGTTAACAACATATGTATTTAAACAATTTATTTTATGAATATTATAAGTTTAATTACAGGGTCTCTCACAGTGTAGTTTACTCGCATTTCCTATTAGTTATTGTATGCTTGTTTTTTTTTTTTTATAGTAAAGATCTGTATTTAATGATACTCTGTAGTTACAAACACTCATATACATATGCATATCACAGCCTGCCTTGTGTGTGTGTGTGTGTGTGTGTGTGTGTGTGTGTGTTTAAGCCAACAACTATGCGGCAACTTAGATACGTACTCACTGTATGTTTGCATGTGTGTATGTTCATATGTATGTATGTGTATCTGACTCACAGCGTCACAGAGGATGGAAATGGATATGGTAATGTTAAATAGCGAGTTTTGCATGTGTCGTAAAATGCCAGGCAGACAAAGGCAGGGCAAAGGATCATTAAAAATGGCTAAATGTGAATACCAGTGTATGTGTGCGAACGAGAAAAACATATATAGATAGAGAGAGAGAGAGAGAGAGAGAGAGAGAGAGAGAATTGACTGTTCGAGTGCTCCTTTTACAGTCTCTCTTATCGGACCAATAAGATTCTCAAACGCCAAATTCCAATTTAATTGGAATATCTATCAATTGTTCTCAAACTGTTGCCGTTTAATTAATGGATTCGATTAATCGATTACACACACACACACACACACTGACACAAAATGCATGTCAATATTAGTATAACGGCATTAATGTAACAATTCATGCATCAGAAATGCAGGCATCGAGTTAAGAAATTTTATCCAACTCAAGATATCATTAATTCTATTTTCGAGGTCATTGAGCTTGTGAATGCGCCACACATTTAATGGATACATACTGTTAATAAATTACAATTTCAAACTAAAGTTTCTCTGCAACTAAATTTATGTAGTATACAACAACAGCAACAAAATTCCTCTAACAATAATAGAAATTTCACTTAATTCAATTTAATATTGTATGCAATGGTATGTGTGTATAGTACTTGTGAGTGTGTGTGTGTGTGTGTGTGTGTTGGAAATAACTACACATGTACTCCGTATGTTCGTTTTAACTTGACGTTTTATACTTTATCATGTGGGTGATCAAATGCGAAAAGAAGAACAATAAACAAATACATAGACATAAAGTTCTCTTGACATTTCTTTGGGCATTATCAACGTAATCTCTGCCTCTGCCTCTGTCTCTGCTTCTACCGCATGCCAAGCACACGCAGACATAGTGTGTGAGAGAGAGAGAGAGAGAGAGAGGGAACGCACTGATTTAACGTAACTATTCCAGTGGCTCAGCTCAAGTGAGCATAGTTAATAGCAAACAACAATAAGAACTAGCGAAAGAGGCAAAAGCGAATGCGAGGCAATAACACCGGGGCCAAAACACACACAAACACATGCAGACAGAATTTACACACACACACACTCACACACAGCGGAGAGCGACAGCAGTAATAATAACAATAATAAATTGAAGAGTTAAACTAATAACGAAATATGCACACATACACATTCTCATACATACACTCAGATACATACGTTCACATTCATATCTATATCTCAATATAGTGTTTGTATGTAAAGTAAACGTTGTACATACATACATACCTTTATTTAGTCGAAATTGCTATTTATTTTCTTCTTTGCCGTTCCTATGGTTTTCTTGCTGTTTCTGTTATTACTCGTGTTGTTGTTGTTGTTGTGGTTGTTGTTGTTTTTGTTACTGCTGCTGCTGCTGCTGTTGTTGTTGTTGCTGTTATTTCGTCGTCTCTTTTATACTTATTAGTTTTTCACACAAACAACAGAATCAAATTGGAATGTGTAAAGTTACTTTATTGTTCGTGTTCGTATATCCACACATACATATGTATGTAAATAATTATGTATATGCTTTAAAAATTTATGTTATGTACCGTTTTTTCTGCTTACATAAATTTCGTTGACAAATCGTTGTTCGTCTTGCGATTGCGATTTTAATTTGTTCTTTTGCACCTGCACATTTAGTTTGTCAGCTTGATTAATATTCTGACAACGACAATAAATTAAACAAAAAACATATAAAAAAAATAAACCAAACAGAAAAAAAAACACGACGCACAAAGTTTAAGCTTAATTGCTATTTTATAAATTACATTCAAAATGTAAACACAACTCAGAATGCGCTGTTGCTGTTGTTTTTGTTGTTATTGCAGTTATAGAATTGTTTTGAGTCAAACTACGCTAACTGCGACGCAGCAGCGCAAACACACAAGAGACGTCCGTTCACGGCAAAAATCCAACAAGACAAAACAAAAAGAAAAACAAAAAACATCAGCACATGACGACCCAAATGTACAAGGTGACGTGCTGCTCTCGCCGAGTTCGCCTCACGCTCTGAGAGCGAGCCACGCAATGCTACTGACGTCACAGTTTTCCAACTTTATTATTAAGAGTATCATTTAATTAGCAAATTCAAGAAAACTACTTTTCAATGTATGTATATTGAATAGAAATTAATGACACATTTGCAAATAAATTATAGATAACACATATTTGTACAATAAAAAGACGCCCATTAATACAATACCATATATTTTCTCACAATCACATGTCATTTTCCAAGTTATATAAGTGGTCTAACAAAATGTGAGTTCATGACGACATATTCTCAAGCCGGCTACCTATTCAACCTTCTTAATTGCTGCATTCTGAAACTGTTACTGTTAACTGACTGTTAAACTCAAATGTTACTGTTACCAATGTATCAATGTACATTATAAACGATTAGCGATTAATTTTTGTTCTCAGTTCAGAATGTTAAGAAACGATAAGTCTTGTCATTATAACAGTTCATGTTAGAGCTAAGCAAACAAAATTTAATAGAAATGTGAATTATTTTTGTAGAAAGACAAGACATAATAATAATAAAAAGTAAATATAAATTTAAAGCAAATAAAAATAAAAAAACCAAGGGGCATTGGCGTTTATAAATTTCTTACTTTTTGTCTGTATTTCAAATATTTTGCTAATATTTGGCAACAGTATGTTGCTTGTCGAAAGATATAAATTTAACTAGCTGTTATGAATATATGTGTTATGAATATAAAGTGTTAGTTAAATTAATTAAATAAATTAATTTGAATATGTAATCGATACAAATTATGATTGCAGCCCTACGTAAAATATACATTGCAACCTTGCCGGCTAGATTTTGACAATTGGAATGCTCCCAACTGGAAGTCGCTGAGCGAAATGAGCGGCAAATTGAGCGAAATGAGAGTGGCGCCTTCCACGCGAAATATTGGTGCATGCGTGTTTGTGTGTACGTGCATGGGCAAAGTGTATCGTGGAAATCGCTTCCAATCAGAATTTGGAAGTTTTTTCCATATTGATTAGTTATGTCGCTTTTGTTGTTTACTCGCTACATTTTTTTGGCCAGTTAAATTGTGTGTGTTGTTGTGTCCAAATACGCGGCAAAAAAATTTGCTAAAAATTGGCGATAAAATAACGAAATCGGCAAAAGGCACAAGGCACAGTACTTGGCAATAATAAAATACAAAAAAACCAAAAAAAAATAAAGAAAAATAAAGAAAATCAAAAGACGAAGAGGAAGAGGAAGAAGAGAACGACGACAACGACGACGACAAAGTGGTGGAGGCGGAAGAAGAAGAAGAAGCAGGAACTGTGCAATCGATAGGCAAATTCGAAAATCGCGACACAGCGATCACACAAAACGCTCGATGTCCGCGGGTGTGGGAGGCGGCGGAGGTAGCATAACCACAGATCATCACAGCCGTTTATATTTCCTCAATTCGCCAACAACGCCGCTCAGCGCCCGCTCCGATCCGTTTTTCATCAAACCCGAATACCTCAACTATGAGAATCCCATGCACCATCTTTATCCAAGCAACAGGGGACTTATAGAATATAATAATTATACGACAACTGCTGTTGCTGCTGCCGCCGCTGCCAGCGTTAGTACCGGCGCTGCTGCTGCTGCTGCTGCCGCCGCCGCCGCTGCCGCTGCTGCTGCTGTTACTAGTAACAGCAGCAACAACAACAACAACAACAACAACAACAACAGCAACAACAATAGTAGTAGTACCAGCAATAACAACAATAGTAGTAGTAGCAACAACAACAACAACAACAATAGCAGTGAGAACAACTTCCAGCCACAAACGAATAATCCGCAACAACATCCGCAACAACATTCGCAGCATCATCCGCAGCATACGCAGCAGCAGCAGCAACATTCGCAGCAGCAGCAACAACAACAACAACATCCCCTGCATCATCATTTATCAACGGGCATCGTTGTCAACGTCAACGGCGGCGTCGCAGCACTTGGTCATCAATCGTCGTCGTCAACGTCGTCACGTGCCCAAAAAGCAGCGCGTCGACGCAGCAACGAATCTGTGGAGGCACGGGAACGACGTCTGGAAAGGAACGCGGCTAGAATGCGAGATAAAAGATCTAAGGAATCGGAGGCGGAATATCGCCTACGTTTGGCTAAAAACGCCGAGGCGAATCGCATGCGACGCCAAAACGAATCCGAAGTACAAAGAACTTTAAGACTGATGAAAAACGCCGCCCGACAGCGACTGCGACGCGCCAGCGAATCGAACGATGAGCGTAAAAAGCGATTGGCAAAAGCGGCCGAAAGAATGCGTGTGGCGCGCGCAAGTGCGCCCAAAGTGATTAAGCCGCCGCTCGAGGATCGCCTCAAGGGCTACTAGAGACACAATAGCGACACAGATCAGTTGGTAAAAGAGAGAAAAAGAGCAAGAGAGAGAGAGAGAGCAGCGTGACAGGACACAAGACGTGCTGGCACTGGAGCTGGCTCCAGCAAATTGAACCATTGTTAAACGGTTTTGGATGAACTGCATCCAGTCTAGCAAAGACACACACAACACACAGATGGCAACACAAATCCCACACACACTCACACACACACACAAACCAGCTAGAATCTAAACAGACAGCAATCTAATCAGAAAACCAGGAAATGTACACAAACCAGAGAGAGAAGAGCAAAAGTTTAGTAGAAAAAGGAGCAAAAGTTACATACATATGTATGTATGTACACATATGTGTATGTAAACAAGGAGCAACGTCATCAACGTCGTCGTTTTAGACAGCAAACAAAAAATAAATATATAAAAATTAAAAAAAAAAACGAAAAATACATAGAAGAGAAAGAAAGCAAAACAAAACATCTATAAATAATATATATTGTATACATGCAAAAGAAAAACAAAAAACAAATGAAACAAACATAACATTTACATAGAAAGAGGAAGAGGAAGAGAAAAAGGAGAAAGAAAAGAAAGCAGCAGGAAGAAAGAGACAGGAAACCCAATTGGAGGCGTATCATGCAGATAAACAGTTGGAGGATCTTCCGAATTAGGAAGTTATACATAATTAACAAACAAAATGACACTTTTTTTTTTGAATATACATACATATATATACATATGTAGAAAAGTGTCACTAAATTTTTTTTAAGTTAAAATTAACTAAAAAAAAACAAAAAGATGAAGTAAAAAAAGTATTTTTATAATGCATGCATTATATTCTTACGATATATATAGTTATATATACACAACACAGAATATTATATAGATACACACACACACACACACACATATACACCTACACAAAACGCCTAGAAAATAGTCATGTGTAAAAGTATGCATGTACATACGTCACTCAAAGCACACACACACGCACACACATGAGCGAGACACACACATACACACATTGTAGCTATGAGAGCGAGAGTAAGAGAGAGCGCAAAATTCCCCCCAAAAAAAGCAATGCAAAAGAAAGTCAACTTCATCCCCAAAACATATATGAACGCACACACTCACACTTGCATACTCACATATGTGCATGTGTGTGCGCTCACATATGTGCTTTTATTATATACCCAGGGGCCGCATACACAGGGTGGCTAAACAACAACCACAACAGCGATTTGAGCAACACACAAAAAAAAATTGGCCGGACCAATTGCCATATTCTAACTGTATTTGCATTCTTCCAATAAGCGAAAATAATTGACGTTAGCTCTCGTTAGCTGCAACAGGTGCGACATCTTTTGGTCAATAGCGCAAGTTGCGTTGCCAGGCGAATATCAAATTCAAGCGCCACCCATCCCAAAAAAAGAGGAAGAAACGAACTGATGTGTGTGTGTGTGTGTGTGTGTGTGTGTGTGGGAGAGAGCGCTTCCCCCGAAGCACACATGAAAAAGAACACCAACAATTTATACAGGATTATATATGTGTAAACACACACATACACACACGAAAGCTTATGTATGAATGTGTGCATGGCAAATTGTTATAGCAACAACTTTAAAGGCCGCCTACTCTCCCCCACTCCCACTCCCACCATCCCCAACTCTATTCTTTTGCAATACACATCTCACACACATACACACACACACACACACTCAATTAAAAACAAAACGAAAACAAATTAATATAATATTTAAGTTCTAGTCGAAATTTCAAATTGTTTCTTTTTCTTAATCTTTTAACCCCAATTGTTTTGATGTAATATTATGAAATAAATTTTATGTAATTGTAATATTCTATGTACACTAAAAAAGAAAACACACAAACAAACAACATCAAGGAAACACAAAAAGCAAACGAAAAACAAAAAATGAATACTTGAATAAAGTTGCATTCACAATTTTTAAATGACAAGTCGTTTTTTTTTATTGAGCTGCGTTTTTTTTAGATTTTCAAATTGCGCGCACTCATCGAAATATGCAGTATTTATCGAAATTGCGCGCAATCTTGTCGATAAGTATTGCACTGGAAACTCGTAGTTTATCGCTAATGTCTACATGTATACATACACACGCACGCCATCCAGTTTCCAACTTCCAGTTGTATTTATTTTTTAATGTGTTGTTGTGTGTGCGTTGTTGGTACAGAAAACGGCACAGCATTTTGCTTGCCGGAAATTTTAGCGCGTTTTTTTTTATAATTTATCGAAAAAGAAATTGCAAATATCTCAACCATTAATTGAACCGTCATTGTCGCGCTAAAAAAAAGATTTATATAAAATGTGAAGCTAAATGCTTGAATATGTAAATTAATGAGTATATTAATATGCATACGGTGAATACATTTAAATAGGCGAATCAAATTGCATATGTATGTAGTGTGTGGTGCAATACACACACACAAACAATGCCGACAAATTGAAGCGGCTAAACAAAGTTAAAAAAAAACCAACAACCGAAGAATTCATGCAACAATTGTGGCAAATGGCTTCAAAATATTTATAAAAGACAAATATACTAAATATCGAATACATACATACATATGTATGTATATACCAAGGCGTGTGATTGTGTGCGTGTGTCTGTGAGTACGTGTTTGTGTGTTCGTGTCGTGTAGGCTAGCATGTAGATGTGTGTACATATAATCATGTGAAAAATCGATTGGAAGTCACTGGAAGCCGTATAGTCATTGGAAGGCACAGCGGCGGCTGTGGCGGCGCCAATTGTCATTTACTATCAAACAAGAAGAAGAAACGTGCGCACGCACCAAAAGTAGAAACCAAAAATATAAGAAACAGATAAAAAAAAAACATTGAAAACGATAATAAAGTTAACGGAAACACGCGAACAACAATTTTGCAACAATTACAATAAAGCGGCAGATAAACAGAAACGAAACAAGCAGAAAAAATTGCAACATTTGCGCAAAGGCAAAACGGCAGTAGACTGTAGTAGTGAAAGGTGCGCAATACGTTTAGCTGAGACACAAACCGTATGTGTGTTATTTCCAATTGTTGTTGCCATCTGTGTGTGTATGAATGATTTTTGACATTTGCATGTGCAGGCGGCGGCGCAAGGCAACACTGGCAAGAGGAAGAAGCATTCAAATAAGCAAGGAAAAAAATAGCTGAGGCAGCGTCATCAGGCAGCGGTCAACATTTAGAAGCATATTGCAAATTGATTGACTAGCAGAAAAAAAAACTAAAGCAAAAAAAAGGTGATGCGCAAAACAGAAACCGAAACAGTAACCAACCAACAGTCACACCGATTGGGAGAGATAGAAAGAGTAGAGCGACGGTAAGAGAGAGATAGTGTGTGTGTGTATGAGAGAGAGAGAGGGAGAAAGAGAGAGTAGCATCATAAGCAGCCGAAAGTTGTTAAAAGGAAAACGCACACAAATAAACAAAATTATATATACACACAGGCACACAGCACGCATAAAAATATATATATTTATGTATAAAATTTTATATAAATCTATATATATTTATTTATATATGTATGTACATAGACGGCGATACCGATTGCGATAACGATAGAAATATTTAGGCGCATTTCTTTATATAACTGCGAACAAAATTGCGAAGCAACAAACAAAACAAAAACCCAAAACAACGAAGACAAGCATAAAGCAACAGCGGCAAATCGAATAGACAGACAGACACAAAACGAAAACGGCTGTTAAATGCGGCGAACAAAACGCCAACGTTTTTGTCGCCCGTGCAATAGCAGCAACAGTTATCGATATCATCAAGAGGACAGGGATACGTTTATCGAACGTTGTTGACTGGAAGAGACGACGGGAATTGCATTCGGTGGTGTATATCGAGCAATTGAAAGAGGAAGCAGCAGCAGTAACAACAACAACAACAACAAGAGCAGTAACAACAACAGCAGTAACAACAACAGCGACAACAACAACAGCAGCGAGTTGACGACAATTTCGATTGTTGTTAAGGTTTTGCCAAATAATGGAACCAGATCCCAATGGGATAAAGATAGAGCCGACACTTGACCATCATCAGCAGCAGCAGCAACAACAATACGCGACGCATGTGCTGGCAATCAACGGTCCAAATGCGCGGCTACTTATCGATCATCAGTCAGCGCTCTTGGTACCACTGTCGACCCATCAGCAGCAACAATTGCAATTGCAGCAGCAGCAGCAACAACAGCAGCAACAGGTGCAACAGCAACAGTTTCAGCAGCAACAACAGCAGCAACATCATCACTTGCAACAGCAGCAGCAGCAACAACAACAATTTCATCAACAACAACTGCAAATAACATTACCCGCTTATTCACAGCCACTGTCATTGAAACAGCAACCGCCACCGACGCCACTTGGTCCCTCCTCCAGTGTCAGTTCGATATCAGTTAGCACACAGCAACAGCAACACCAGCAGCAGCAACCACAACAGCAACAACAGCAGCAACAACATCATCATCAACAGCGTTGGAACGAAAGTCCCGAGGCACGTCAACGCCGTTTGGCCCGCAATGCTGAAAGGATGCGGGAGAGAAGACAGCGAGAAAGCGAGGACGAGTACCGCAAGCGATTGTTGCGCAATGCGGAAGCGAATCGTCACCGTCGGCAAAACGAATCCGATATCGAGAGAGCGATGCGTTTGGTCCGCAATGCGGCACGTCAACGTTTACGGCGTGCCATGGAATCGCCGGATCAACGTTCGAAGCGTTTGGCCAAATTGGCCGAACGGATGCGCATGTATCGGGCCAGCGAGACGCCCGATCAGCGCAAGATTCGACTGGCTGAGATGGCGGCGCGGGCGAGGCAGAGGATTGCCAGCGAGTCGGCGGAGGAGCGCAAGGAAAGACTGAGAAAGCTGAACGATTATGCGAAAAAGGTCAGAGAAAAGAAAAAGATATACAAGCAGGTGCAAGTGCAGGTGCATCATGGCGTGCAACCGAATTCGTCGTCGTCGTCTTCATCGACCAATTCGACAAATTCCCAATCACTTACCCAACAGCAACACCAGCAGCAGCAGCAGCAACAGCAGCAGCAGCAGCAGCAGGTGCTTGCTGTCGCATCAGCAGCTGCCGCTGCTGCCGCCGCAGCTGCAACGGCTGCTCAAACCAATTGCAATAATAATGAGCATAATATTAATTTAAATCAGGCAAACGTATCATCAACGTCAGCGCCTGCAACCAGCAGCAGCAACAACAACACCCCAGTTGCCGCCGCAACGGCAACAGCAGCAGCAGCAGCAGCCGCCGCCGCAGCAGCAGCAGCAGCAGGAGGAGGAGGAGGAGGAGGAGCAACAACAAGCGATGAGCAACAACATTTGGTGACAGCAGCAGCAGCAGCAGCGGCTGCCTATCAACAACATCAGGCAATTGAATATATGGGACAGAATATGTTTATAACACCAGGTGGATTGCGTCCAACGATGCAATTAAAACAGGAGCCGCAACAGCAACAACAGCAGCAGCAGCAGCAGCAGCAACAACTCCAACAGCAGCAGCAGCAACAACAACAGCAACAGCCACGCTATTCGTTGGGCGCCCAGCAGCTGATCGATGGCGTGGCTGGTGGCAGCGGTGCCGCTGAAGCTGGCAGCATATTTGTGCAGCAAATCTATGGCGAGGAGCCGGGCAAAACTGGTAAATTGCTGCAGGCCCATGTGCCGCACTTTAGCATTGCCAATCAGATCGAGTTCTATCAGCACAAATACGCTAAGAAGCAGGAACTTCAGGTGCGTATCCAGGCAACGACGCCAGATTAGAGATGCAAAACGACAGCATGATTAGCACCACACACACAAAACAAAAAGAAAGAGAACAGTCAGAGAGCGAGAGAGAGAGCGTAACAGATAGAGATTGAGCGAGAGAGAGAGAGAGAGAGAGATCATATCAAACGCAATACAGAAATCCTAAATGAAAAGCCAAAGTTTATACTGTATAATTTGCTTAATTGCATCAAATTTGACAACAACAACAAAGATTCGAAATTTATAACATGCAACATGCAACAATTGTTGTGCAAATTAAGCACATTTTACTGTATCCCCTTTTTTTACTATACATATGTATATTTATTAGTTTCTTTGTTTTACACTTTTATTACGTTTCCGTTTTGTTCCGTTAAAGCTTGAAAACTCATTTAAATAAGTTTGCAAAAAATAAAAAAAAAAGAGAGCTTAGAAGAGAGGGAAAAATTAAATGAATTTCACTTATTTTCTATTTTTACATAAAATACTTTAGACAGTAAACAAAAATAAAAGTGTTATGTATTTAAAAAAATGAAAAAATCTCAAACGCTTGTATATATATATATATAAAAAAAAAAAAAAAAATTCGAAAAATGCATAATTAAAAAACAATGTTGAATGCCCCGAAAAATGTGTTCATTTCATTTTCCGTCTCTCTTCTTGCTGTCTGTCTGTTGGTCCGACTTGACAGCTGTTGACACTCTCAGCTCATATTCAACTGTTATAGTTTTAATAAATTATTTAAATATTTATATTTACAACACTTGTAGAATTCGTAAGTTTTCGTTTGGCTATTCAACGCGAGAGTAAAAGAGATAGAGAGAGAGTGTGTGTCTGTTTTAACTCAAATGCAAGCTTACTGTGCAGACGCAGCCAACTTAACGTCAAGCAGGAGAGAGAGAACGGTAAATTGCAAAGATAACATATATAGTTGATCCAAAAAGTATTGGCATAATTTGAGAGTGTATAGAATTGCATTTTTTCACATGAGAAACAAAAACTGATTTAATTCTGTAATATTCGAAAATATAGTTAATATGGGCGTCAGATTTTAGCAGCTGATAAGTTAGAGAACGTTTCCAGGACACTCTTTAAATTAATAAAAAAAAAGTTCAAACTAAATATAGTTTTCAACAGTAACATGCGGAAATCTATATAAAGGGTATAAAAACGTGTGCGAAAAATTAAGAAAAGATTACGTGAAATTTAAATGGGCCAATAAAAGTATGAAATAATATTTGTATTTTTAGTATAGAAAAATAGTATAAAGAATTTGTATCTTTTTTTAATTACTTATTTTTACGTTATCTATTCTTATTATTATGCACACGTTTGTATAAGATATTCATATACAATTTATAAATAATATAACTCATAATTCAGCCAAGCGTTTCTCGATTTTTAGAAGTATTTTAGTAACTGAACAATATACAGTTAGTCAAGTCTTTTTGCATTTATCTGCTCCAAGTACAATGGGCACCTATGATTAAATAAGAAAAAAAAATATAATAAAAGTTTATCTTTTTGCAAAATTAAATGGTCAAAGCAATTACTTGACAAACTGTATATTTTTAAGTGTTAACCCTATAATGCAAATATCGATAACTGAATTGATTTCTTGGCTAATAACGTTTCTCCCATATTTTGTATGTTTTTATTTTGTTGGCTCTCTTCTGTCACTTGGAACATTGGATGTTGGTGATGGTAATGACAACAGTCTGGCAACGAGACAAGCGATAACAGCGGGTCTGTTAGTCTGGCCCAAAACGAGGCCAAGGTAATTGTGGCTGCCGCAGAGCAACAACAACAACAGAAGACGCTTAAAGGAGGCGGAGGCGGAGGACAAACGGTGACAACGACAACGACACAGCTGTACAATCAGTTTCCGTATTTGACCACTTTCCCGGCAACGGCAAATAGCACAACGGGCACCGTAACCGTAACGGGTGGCACGGGATCGGCTGGTGCCAATGGCGCTGGAACAGCTGGAACGGCAACAACCGCCTATTATCCCATGTATCACAATGGCTTCCAGTTGGGCATTGGCCCGAATGCGGTGCCACCTCCGTTTACGCCCGTGCATTTTGCCAATGCCAGCGGAGGCAGCAGTCCGACAGCGCCAGGACAATATAATATATTGACAGCGCCGTCGGGTGCGAATCCTACACTGACCGTTGCGGGCCTGGGACAACAGGAGCAGCTGCAGCAGCAACAGCAACAGCAGCAGCTTGTCCAGGAGTTTCCGAAAATGGGTCGTGGCAGACCGAGAAAGACTAGTCTATTGACGGTACACGATGATCTAAAGGCGAACACGTTGCTGGAGCAGGAGCTAAATCAAATGCTGGCCGCACCCCATCTGACGACGACATCATCAACATCCAGTGGCGGCCACCGACGTGGGCGTGGTCAGTCCCAGTCCCAGTCCCAGTCCCAGTCCCAGTCGATTGAGCAGGCTCACATCCATGCACATTCCACGGCAGATGGCGATGGCGTTGTTGTTGTCCAATCGCCGTCAACGCCGCGTCGCAGTGGCGCCAACAAATATGAAACGGAGGAGGAGAAGCGTCTGCGACTGGACAAAATGGCCGCCCATCAGCGGGCGGTGCGTGCCAATGAATCGCCCGAACAGCGTACAGTTCGCTTGCAAAAGCTGAGCGAACGGGCGCGCCTCAAGCGTGCCCAAATCCGTGCCACCGAGAACATCGACGAGCGCAAGGAGCGTCTATCGAAACAGGCCGAATATGCCCGGCTGCGGCGCATGCGCAGCCATACGCCGCGGAATAGCAGCAGCACCGCCAGCGCCGAGTTCCATGCCAAAACGGAGGATGAGACAACAGAACAGCTGTACGATAACGATACCGATAATGGCGATAGTTTTGTTGTCAAAAGCGATTCGCAGCTAGATGGCGATGCTTCCAATGATCAACAGTTGGCAGCCCTGCAACTGGAACAGCATGAACTCCAGCAAATGACAAGTACGCTACAACAACAACAACAACAACAACAACAACAGCAGCAGCAGCAGCAACAACAGCAGCCACATCACGAGACAATTGTCATCAATCAGCAGCAACAGCAGCGACTGGTCACCCTAAGTCAACATCAGCAGGGCTACAGCAAATTGCAGACATCGACGGTGAGCGGTGGCGGCGGCGGCGGCGGCCCGGGTGGTGGGGCAGCTAGTGGTGCGCCTGAAAATAATGATATGCTTAAGATACTCGAACCGATCATTGTCATGAAAACCAAATGAGTATCGCGAAAGCGTCACAATTAGCCCACAAATTGTTAGACCGCAAGATAAGAACACTCACACATGCAAATATGCATATACGTATGTGTGTGTGTTGTTTGTGTGAGTGTGTGCGTGGGGCTATTGTTGGCGCTATCGTTTTAGCTGCTGTCGGTGACATCGAAAATCGTAATCGTTATTGTTATCGTTTCCTCTCTTAACAACACCAACACCTCCTCCCCATCACCACAACGTCAGCGACAGCATCAGCAGCATCTCCCACTCGCACTCGCTGGCGCTCTCTGTCAATGTGGCCTCCGAGTGGCGATTTGGACATTTTTTTTATTGTAGAAAGAATATAATCTATCCCCTGGGTATTGAAGCGTTTGTACAAAGATAACTTGCAAAAATATATCCTTAAGGCTCGCGTTCTATTGGCCTATTGCCATTATAATTTTTAATTACACATACATATATGTATGTATATGCGTGCATATATGTACATACATGCATATGTAAGCACATGTATGTATGTACATTTTTTTTTATTAGAATCGTCTTAAAAAATCGACTTAACTTTCTTAAATTTAACGAGTACTATAAGGATACGTTAGTGCAATAGTAATAGAGAGAGAGAGTGCAATACTGCAAAAGAAAAACAAAAAAAAACAAAAAATTTTAAATATGTATGTAAAAAGAATTGAACATAACAAAACAAAATGTCATCATATGCCGTTATAAACATGCATGTATATAAATGTATATGTGTGCACATATGATGGCCACCCATATCCAGGACAGTGTGAGAAAACGAAACGCACCGACTCACAAATACACACCCACACACACATGCACTATACGTATACATTAATTTTGCAGCTAAAAACGAAGATAAAAAAAACTAATGTATTGCATATAAAATAGGTATAGAAATTGTAATCTTTATAAAAAGTTTTGGAAGTGTAACGGTATGATTCGATGATTACCGATAACCATTTATGTAATGTAATAAGCAAAAAAGTGAACAACTAAGCCTAAATTCATCATTTGTAGCCCATAAACCGAGCACTAAGTAGAAAGTACGTATTAATTTTTTAAAGTAGCAAAACATACAAATAAATCTAATGAGCAATAAGAACATATGCGTATGGATATTTTTATTTTTTTTTGATTAAGTATCGTTATCAGGTGTGTGTTTTATTTTAGTGATTTTAATCCAAGCAGAACATCGATTTTGAAATAATTTGAAAACGCGCTGCTTGAGGTACATCGAAAAATGTGACATCGCTTATCGGGAAATATCGCTTATCAAAACATTGCAGTCGTGATGTTTTTCCAACACAACAACTTAAACTTAATTTATTATTAATTAATTTAAATCCTTTCCGTTGTCGATTTTTCGATGTATATTTATATCAGTAGTTTTGTGGGGACAAATTTTGTTGCTGTTAACTTTAATAATAATCGATATATCCAATTAGTGTCTGAAAGCGACACCTGCACCAAATCGATGTATCTCACATCACTAATTTATGTATCGCCATGAAGTTCACAACATTGCAAACTGAAGACACGGAATACTCGGCCGATTCGGTGGAATGGTGTACACAGGATGAGACACATGATGGTTTCTTTGCCTGTGGCACATATCAACTGGTTGAGTCGGAGGAAACAGATGCCGCAGGCGATGATGCAGCCAAAACGAATCGTCCGCGAAAGGGACGTGTCTATTTGTATGCCTTCGATAGGCTCAACGGTGAACTGGAGAAGGTGCAGAGTGTGGAAACGGCAGCTATATTGGACATGAAGTGGCTGCCAGCTTGGAGCTGTGACAGTGGCCCCCTGTTGGCCACCGTTAATGCGTTGGGTCAGCTCGAGATCTATGAATTGCTGCACGCGGAGCGTCAGCTGATGAAGCGTACGAGTTTTCAACTAGGCACGAAGAGGGCGGACAATGATGTTGCAGCCCTGGCATTGGCGCTCGACTGGCGACGTTCGGCCGACGGCGACTCAGTGGAGCTTCTCGTATCAGACTCACTGGGCAACATACACCACCTGCAGTACACGGCACAGGGTGAGCTACATAATCTGAGCACATGGCATGCCCACGGTTTTGAGGCTTGGACGTGCGCCTTTGACCGCTGGTCAACACAACGTGTTTACAGTGGCGGCGATGATTGCCTGCTGAATGCCTATGATTTGCGCAGCGGCTTGGACGAACAACAGCACATCTGGACGAATCGGGCACACGGAGCCGGTGTCACCTGTCTGTTGAGTCATCCGCAACATGAACACCAGCTGCTCACCGGCAGCTACGATGAGCATTTGCGTCTATTTGATACGCGCCTCATGAAGCGCACCCTCGCCGAGTTAAATCTGAATGGTGGCATTTGGCGGCTCAAGCCACATCCACAGCTCGGTGATCTAATCCTTGCCGCTTGTATGTACACAAATTTTAGTATTGTTGAGTTGACCACATCCTCCGAAGCGAATGCCGACCTCACTTTGCTGGGCACCTACGAAGAGCACTCCAGCATTTGTTATGGTGCCGATTGGGCGCCAAATATCGATAAACGAGGTGTATCGGACGATAGCGCATTCGAATCCATGCTACACATGGCAACCTGCTCGTTTTATGATCACAAGCTGTGTGTTAGCAGCGTCGAGGCGAACCTTAAAACATCATTAAATACAAATAGTTAAATAATGCCAATTAATGATATAATTATGATTAATAAAACTCGACATTTTCGATATAAGATGTATCGATGGTATGTGACAGTATATATTTTCACATGTGGTATCTTTTTTATTTTAGTTTTGTTATCGACTATCGCACGGCGCTATCGTCATCGCTTGAAGCGCGTTTCCAAAAGTTGCCATTACAATTGCGATTTGTTTATGTTTTTGTAGAAATGTCTTGGGAAAAGTGCAAAAGGGTAATAAATAATGAGCTTAACGATGTGCTAGCAGCGCTTGCAAAGGCCACCGAATCTATTGAGCAAGTAGGCGCAGACATCGAGAAATCGAAATGCTCCCAAGCGACAGAGACGTCTGCCAGCCGACGGCGTCTTTTGAAATCAAGTGAAGAGTTGCTGCAAACGGAAGTCGCGCGGCAAACAATACAGAAGAATATTCAAGCAGCTGGTGGGTATACCAACTAATTCAGGCATTCGAAATTATTGGAAATTCATATATTTGTTGTTTTCTTAGACGGCAATAACGAGATGGTGCTACAAATGCTGATGCATAAATTTAATAAAATGGGCTACAATCTGAACGTGAGTCGCGATGCGAACAATACGACGCTCTACAGGTTCGATTACGGATTGAATCGCTATATAACTACCCGAGTGGAAAATGGTCAGATGTCGCTTGTTCAAATGCGTCCCGAGCATCCGAACTTTCTCAGGATCAAAGAGTTTCTAAGCGAAACGCAGGATTTAAATGGCTTACTATTAACTGCTTTGGCAGCACAATATTAGCAAACAATTAGTTAATATATTTAAGTGAATTGCAATTGATATGTAATTCATTTGAGCTTAAGAAATCTTTTATTTTGTATAAATTTAATTTACTCTTATTTGTCAGATTTAATACCGATCTCTGGCATCCATCCAAATGTTCTGTATGCAAACAATTAAAGTCACTTTCTCAATAATAAATTATTATTATTTCGTTATTATTCGCAAAATATAAAAGGCAATGCTCGTATATATGCTATATATACTATATATTTTAGGTATCACACGCTTTATCATTTTCTATTTGCATTTCCACTTCTCCCGTTGCTCTCGCTCCCGCTCTCTCTCTTTATCGTTATCTCCTCATCTCAGCCTTTTTAGCCTACGGGGTAACCACATTCTGTATCCAGTTGAGGGCACCACGAATCCGACGCAAACGCGCACGCACGAGGAAGCTGCAAATGAGTAGATATTCCACATAGGCACGACGACCGCTCTGTTTATAGCTGCTGCTGCCGTTGCTGCTGTTGCCATATTGTGGTCGACCCTCGCACATGATCTTGGTGGTCAACGAGAGAAGCCACTGCAGTATCTAAAGAGAGGAGATGTCAATCGAGTTATTTTGAAAAGCAGTTTCCTTCACTCACCTCTGGACTGTTGGGCATGCCGCCGGCCTTGAGCCACTTGGATGGGGCCCAGAGAAAGAGCTGCAGCACATTGGCGGCAATGTCTGGGCTAACGCGCTTTGACGGATTGGGATTAAGTATATTGTAGATGAGCTGCTGCAGCAGCGGTGGACAAGCGTCGCCCAGCGGCGGCAGCTGCTCGTGTCTGTAATCGCAATTTCTCAGCGAATACGTGAGCTCGCCTTGGGCACGGGCCAAACCGCCGCTGGCCGAATAGAAGGGATTGGGCAGGCCAAAGATCTCATAGGCCAAGGCACCGCATGCCCACAGATCGGCCTTGCTGTAATTGAGCACAGCGAACGGTCCCGGCTGTGTGTTGAAGATCTCTGGCGCCATCAATGCTGCATTGCCGCCTTTATCAATATCATTGGCGACATAGGGCAAACGGAGTCCATGCACCTTGTCCGCCAGACAGCAACCGAAGTCGGAGAGGACCAACAAGGGGGATTCATCGTTCGGCTGCAGTTCGATGAGCACATTATCCGACTTGAGATCCCGATGGGCGACGCCATGGCGACTGAGATGTGTGACCGCCTCCAGCATTTGCGCGAACAGCAGGATTTTGGAGCGCGTGCTCAGCTCGCTGGTGTCGAGCAGACCACGCAGACTGTGATCATAGCGTTTCATTAACAGATACAGCGACATGTTGCGTCCATATCCCTGCGGATTGATGCGCTGCGGCTGCGCAATGGGATACAATAGATGGCCATCGGTAAAGTTCCTAACCTCATCGCAAAAGAAACCAAACATGCAAACGACATTTGGATGCGGTGGCAGCGCCAACGTCTGATGTTGCAGCAAACGTTCCCACTCATCCGCGCTGGCGTTCATCCTGCGCTGGCGTGCCGGCACCGTCTCCTTGTACATGGCACGCAGTATGGACAGAGCATTACTTTGGATATCATAATTGAACATCATTTTAAGTGCCAATGGATAACGCTCAATGGAGCCGCTGTCCATATTTAATTGTTGCTCATAATTGTAGCTCGATTGTTGATCCTGTCGAGAGTGCTGCTCCTGCTCCTCCCGCCGCCGCTGCTGCTGTTGTTGCTGCTCCTGTTGTTGTGCTGCTCCTGTTGTGGAAAGTGCCTCCACAAAGGCAGCGGCTGCCGTTGGTTGACTATAATTGTAAATGTTGTCAACGGATCCGCCAAAATTGTGCACAAAACGTGACATATTCTGAAGCGGTGACATCATCTCATGATTCCAGTTCGAGGAGCTGCTGTTCAACGGATTGTTGGCACTGGGCCTTGGACTGCTTGTGGTGGGCAACTCAGTGTTTGTTGTTGCCTCCGTTTCGGGATTCTGTTTGAAATTGGCCGCATAGACAACAGCTGCACATCCCTTGGCAATGGGCGGACCCACATCCAGTTGATCGATATTGAAATTGCTGTTTAACGTCTCCGATACCTCGTCGTGATTCCAGGCCGCCTGCAAGCGACTGGCCGCCTCACGAATCTCCCAGCACACGCCCTCCAGTTCATCCTCTTTGCTCAGCACACCGGAGCCCGTCGCCAGACTGACGCCGACAAGGGCAAAGAATGGCGCTGAATCGCCATAAAATAATTTACGTGTTGCACGCTTGCGCAGCTCCTCCGAGTAACCGGTGGTCACACGGCTCAATATGTTATCGATAAAGAGCTTGCGTGCATGCTGGCCAAACCGAAAGAGTCCGCCATTGGCCGGGGGGGCTGAGGGGCAGCACCTTGGCAGCACATTTGCCGTCGGCTGAGCTGCAGCTGTGCTCTAGAAAAGGCATTAAACGATTGTTCATTTCAATTGCTCTAATGAGAATTATATTATCGTAGTTAGAGCTGGAATATTATCGCTGCACAAACGATTTAATCTATGACAATTATTGTTATCGATCAATTGCATTCATTATTTCCAACTAAGGAATTAGCATCGTTCCAATTGGAAAAGCATCACTTTTCCAAAAATCTATGTGTGCATTGTTGTTTTTTCCAGCTTAAGTGAAATGTGTGCGGCAACTTACCCGTAGAACATTAACGGATGAAAGGGGAAAGCCTCGCTTGCTTCGTGTCTTTAAATGGCTTTGTTCCAAAATGTTGGAGTGTATTTCACGATTCCAATAGCTTCGTAGAACGTAGCGACCATGTTTGACAAGTCGCACTGTTAACAGTCTCACAGACATTTTCTTTAACCAGCTGTAACTTGGCCTTAGTTGCTGTTGTTGTAAGCGATACCCAACAACCAGGCAGCAAATTGCCTATATATGAACATAGATATACATATGTATACATCATCATAATGTGTGCCAAAATTAAATATAAATATATGTATTTGTATTTGTATGTATGAGCTCACCCTTTATTATTTGGCCTACGCTTTAGTTTCTATTTTGTGGTTCTCGTCCTTGCCTCTGGGTCTCTGTTTACGACTGCGGCGCCACCTTTTGTCATGCGTTTTAGTTGTGATCGCCGGCTATCGATACTCGATAACTGATTCGACTGTCGCTTATTTTGGTAATTGCGTCGTAGAAATTGTCGTCCGTCACTGCAGTTATTATTGTAAATATATACGTATGCACATACCTATAGTTTCGAATAGTGATCTAGATTCCAAATTGTAATAAATGTTATTTTCGATACTATTTTTTTTAACGTGTATGGGAAATTCGATTTTGTTCTATGAATATATATACTGATAATTTGATCCAAAACTCGCCTTGTTGATTGATTTTCCGGCTGCTACTAGATGTTTCTATCTGTGTATGGTTTTCTTTTTCTATGTATGTATGTTACCAATTTGTTAAACATCGATATGAATTTGTGGCAAAAAAATTAGATAATCACATTTAGCACATGCCAGCTGTGTCGTATAAAACATTAAACGGTGCTTACGAAACGTAAATTTAAACTAACAATACAGCCAGAAATTCAATTTAAATAATATCTTTTCATCAGCCAAGTTTGATTTTGTATCCAATTTAACAATAAAAACAAAGAAATAACTCACAAACACAAACAGCTGTCAGTCTGCTGCTCAGTGCTGCACTGTTCTTTTTTTAATCGATATGGCGTTAAACATCGTATATGTTGGCTACCGTATCGATAGTCCAGTGCTGCAAAATGATTGCAAGTTAAGGCTACTATCGCTTATCGTTTTGTTGACATTGGTCGAGAGCGCTTTAATTGAATTTGTACATACAGGAATATTCATTTGGTTTTTAGACATTGCACTTTCACTTGGGACCCAGCATTTTCTTTGGGTCAACCCACTCCTTGAACTGCTCCTCTGTGACGCCTTCCTTCAAGGCCTCCTCCTTGAGCGTGGTGCCGTTCTTGTGCGCCGTCTTGGCGATCTTGGCCGCCTTGTCGTAGCCAATGTGCGGATTAAGGGCCGTTACCAACATCAGCGACTCGTTCATGATCTTGGCAATGCGCTCCGAGTTCGGTTGAATGCCCTCCACACAATTCGTGCTAAAGTTAACGCTGCCATCAGCTGCAAAAGAAAAACCTTTATATCAATGACCGGACAAATGCTTGAACTGGACGATGATCTACTCACCGAGCAAACGAATTGAGCGCAGCACATTCGACACGATCAGAGGCTTGAAAACGTTCAGCTCGAAGTGGCCATTGGAACCGCCAATGCTGACCGCCACCTGGTTGCCCATCACCTGGGCACACAACATCGTCATGGACTCGCACTGTGTGGGATTCACCTTGCCGGGCATGATGGAGCTGCCGGGCTCGTTCTCTGGCAGTGAGAGCTCACCGAGACCGCAGCGTGGTCCCGAGCCCAAAAAGCGTATGTCATTGGCAATCTTCATCAGACTCACAGCAATCGTGTTCAGCACGCCATGAACTTCCACCATCGCATCCCGTGCAGCCAAAGCCTCGAACTTGTTGGGCGCCGTCACGAAGGGCAGTGACGTGAGCTCGGCAATGCGGGCCGCAACCTGCTCGGCAAATCCCTTGGGTGCATTCAGACCAGTGCCGACGGCTGTGCCGCCCAAGGCCAGCTCGTAGACGCGTGGCAGGCAGGCATCGATGCGATCTAAGGCGTAACTCAACTGCTGGGCATAACCGCTGAACTCCTGGCCAAGTGTCAGCGGCACAGCGTCCATAGCATGGGTGCGTCCAATCTTGATGATGTCCTTGAACTCGACGGACTTGCACTCGATGGCGTCGCGAAGGTGCGTAATGGCGGGAATGAGACGCTCGTTGAGCTCCATGCCCACACAGATGTGGATGGCCGTGGGGAAGGTGTCGTTGGAGCTCTGCGACTTGTTCACGTGATCGTTGGGATGGATGGGCTTCTTGGAGCCGAGCTTGCCACCCAATGCCTTGATCGCCGCATTGCTTATCACCTCGTTGGCATTCATATTGGACTGTGTGCCCGATCCCGTTTGCCAAATAACCAAGGGAAAGTGTCCCTCCCGATAGTACTTGCCAGATATGACTTCATCACAGGCGGCGGACACAGCATCCGCCAACTTGGCGTCCATGCCAAAGTTCTTGTTGACATCCGCACACGCTTTCTTCAATATCCCCATCGCCTGGATGACGGGCATCTAAAGGAAGCAACAATTGAGAAATTAATTAATGAAATCAGATGACTGAATTAAGAATATCTTTGAAATAAAATAAAACAAAGACCGAATAGTGGGAAAGGCTGCAGTCGAGTAAATCCGACTGTGATTGACCGTCTCATTTTTTCCCGAGTTTCTTGAATATATTCCGAGCCTTAAAATGGCTCCAATTATAATAGATAATTCAAATAAGATAATTATTCAGAGTACAACAAAGATTAGGTAATTAATATAGCAAAAAGTTGGTTTGTTTTTAATGATTTCGTTTGAATTTTTTTTAAAAAAAAATATTAAACATATTTACTTTGTTGTTTAAAGATTCTAAATAACTGATACGATAAAATGTTATTTTTCTTGGGATTGGGAAAATTCAACATCAAATTTATTTGATTCAAGAAAACTATTATATCCTATGAACATTTTGAATGGTCTATAAAAATTGCTCGTTTTTGGGTTCAAATTTATTTTGACTGACTTCTTTTATATCTATTTTTATCAATTTTAATTTTATGATTAAAATTTCCTTTGGTTTTCTAAACACAATTTACCTAAAAATTAAGTAGAGGCAAAAATATTTTCATTTAAATTATGAGCGCAATATTTTAAGTGCTAATTTTATTTTAAACATGCCCCGATTTTTTGGAAATTTTTGATTTTGGATTATTCAAATTTGTACCTTCTGCCTTTTGACCAAACAATTTTTGAATTACATTTTACTTTAAGTTTTCCAATATTTTTTTTTTAATTGCAAAATTTATTAGTTTTTTTTTTTTCTAGTTTTAGCCAAATATTTTTTTGGGATTTGTATTTATGTGGATTGAGTTGGATAGTTACCGGCATGCGCTCGGCAATGTCGCCAATGGGGAAATTGAGCTTGGAGCGCATCGTCTGGGCGCCATATAATCTATCCGCCGGCACCTTGAGCTCTCCAAATGTGTCCTGCTCAATGCGAAACTTGGCATTGCCATTTCCCTTCCCATTGCAATTCTGTGAGCAGACGATGAGCAGCTGTTTCTGGCGAGGATGGACTCAACTTACTGCTTTCCCCTTTTTATCCTGCAAAGCGAGCGAGGTGCCGACTTGACGACGACACTGGGCCATAAACTTGTTGGACGGACTACAAACCAGAAGCTGACTGCGCATCATGTTTGCCAAAAAAGTTCACAAAGCGAATTTCTTAGTTTCTAGTTTGATTTTGTTTTCTTTTTTTTAAATATTTATTTTTGTCTGTTTTCCTCGAAGCAATTACTTTTTATTTTGAGAGCACGTGTCCGACTGAATCCCAAATTGAAAAGCGGGCGACTTCAATTCAGATTCGTTCCTGACAATTGAACAAATGTTGACTTTTCGCTTAGATTATAGTTTGTAGATGATCTCGTTTCTACTTGGGTCCCAGCATCTGTTCGGGTCGCACCCAATCGTTGAACTGCTGCTCCGTGAGGTAGCCCAGATTGATGGCCTCCTCCTTGAGGGTGGTGCCGTTCTTGTGCGCCGTCTTGGCGATCTTGGCCGCCTTGTCGTAGCCAATGTGCGGATTGAGGGCCGTTACCAACATCAGCGACTCGTTCATGATCTTGGCAATGCGATCCTTGTTCGCCTGGATGCCATTCACGCAGTTGGCCGTAAATGTCCTGCTGCCATCGGCTGTAAATCAAAGAAAAAATAGTTACAGTCGGAAGATATATATGGAGATTGTCTTGGTTGACTCACAGAGCAGGCGAATGGAGCGCAGCACATTGGACACAATCAGTGGCTTGAACACGTTCAGCTCGAAGTGGCCATTGGCACCGCCAACAGTGACGGCCACCTGGTTGCCCATCACCTGAGCAGCCAGCATGGTCAGGGATTCGCACTGAGTGGGATTCACCTTGCCGGGCATGATGGAGCTGCCGGGCTCGTTCTCTGGCAGTGAGAGCTCACCGAGACCGCAGCGTGGTCCCGAGCCCAAAAAGCGTATGTCATTGGCAATCTTCATCAGACTCACAGCAATCGTGTTCAGCACGCCATGAACTTCCACCATCGCATCTCGTGCAGCCAGCGCCTCGAACTTGTTGGGCGCCGTCACGAAGGGCAGGGACGTGAGCTGGGCAATGCGGGCCGCACACTTCTCGGCGAATCCAATGCGGGTGTTGAGACCAGTGCCGACGGCTGTGCCGCCCAAGGCCAACTCGTAGACGCGGGGCAGGCAGGCATCGATGCGATCCAGGGCGTAGGCCAACTGCTGGGCATATCCACCGAATTCTTGGCCCAGCGTCAGAGGCACCGCATCCATGGTGTGCGTGCGTCCAATCTTGATGATGTCCTTGAACTCATTCGACTTGGCGGCCAGTGCATCGTGCAGGATCTTAATCGCCGGCTTCAGATTGTTGTTCAGCTCGAGGGCGACCGAAATGTGAATGGCCGTGGGGAAGGTGTCGTTGGAGCTCTGTGACTTGTTCACATGATCGTTGGGATGCACCGGCGTCTTGGAGCCCAGTTTGCCGCCCATGAGCTCAATGGCGCGATTGCTGATAACCTGACGGGATTGAAACGGAATTAATTACGGGCAGCCAGAAAGACAATCTTCGACAAACCGAAGATTTAATACCCTTGCTGATTTACTGATTGTTCCTATAACAACTATATGATATATTAGTCTGCATGTACAAGACAATACCAAATGCACAATCTGTGAGATTGATTGAAATTATGGTTAGAGTTTAAAATCGAAATGTGCAAATCGTTAAAACATAAATCGAGCTATCGATATATCGCAAAGAAAAAGTTATCGATTCGGTGTATTTTAAAATATGTACTGATTGCGCTAAAAAGACGAAGCTACAAAACTGCAATTAGTTTTCATTTCTATATACATGCTTCGTCGACCTGATCGGGAATATATATATATATATATATATGTACATACATCTACCTAAAATGGTCTGCCAAATGACAGAATCAGAGAACCCTCTGCAAGGTTCAAAGAGGAAGATCTATGGGAACTGAAAGACGACGCACCTCGTTGACGTTCATGTTGCTCTGGGTGCCGGAGCCCGTCTGCCAGATGACCAAGGGGAAGTGATCGTCGTACAGTTTGCCGGAGATGACATCATCGGCGGCCTTTGAAATCGCCTCGCTGACCTGCTGATCGAGGCCAAACTCCTTGTTGACCTCGGCGGCGGCCTTCTTCAAAATGCCCATGGCTTGCACGACGGGTTTCTAGACAAAAGAACGAAAGAAGGAATTTCCCAATTATTATTATTGGAGAAGCTATTGTAGACTTACGGGCATGCGTTCCGTGGGTCCGCCAATGGGAAAGTTGATCTGGGATCGCATCGTCTGGGCGCCATAATATTTATCGGCGGGCACTTTAAGCTCACCGAACGTGTCGCTCTCCACGCGGAACTCCTGGGAGGATGAGGCCTGCAAATCGGAAGGATTGATTAGAGACTTTCACTGAGCAAACGAGACTTCGAGAAGCGCTGACCATTGTCTGTGTGTTTGCTTTGGCTGGTCTTAATCAAGTGATTGCGATTGTAGCTCCGAATGTGAGTCGTCTTATCTGATGGCGACCATAAAAAACATTCTCGCAAAGCACAAAAAAACAAATTTCCGAAACGAAAGAGCAAGCTCAACAAGTAAAGCCTGTTCCAATCAATGTTGCGGCCAACACGACTCGCGGATGACCTACAACCACATGCCGGTATTTACACACAGTGAGTCAAGTAGTTATTGTTACAAGGAACAACAAGAATGTATATGCAATTGATTTTTATTTTTCAAAACCCAATGGAACTCATTATTTTGTTTTTCTTAATTGTTCGAAAAAACAAAAGCAACTATAATTATAAAAACCCAGAAGAGCACTTATTGTTTAATTAAGTACATACAGTTGGTCAAGTAATTGTTTGACCATACAATCATATTTTATTTTGAATTAAAATATTTTTAAGAAATGAAATGAAATACAATAAAATAACACAACAATTGTTTGAGTTTCTAGTTTTGTCAAAACAATTACTTGACTAGCTGTATTCGCATTTCGGAGGAATTATCAAAAAACTAAGACTACATAAATTATAATACAGTCGCCGCCACGCATGTAGAAGCTTTTGAATACCATATATAATTGGCCTAATTAGATCACCCGAGATAATTGCCCAAATTTGGCGTCAATTAAACAAAATAATAAATGAAATTTTATAATAATTTCAACAATATACATTGTATGTGGCATGTGCAATTAAAAAAAATGAATTTTTCGTTCTCTATTGAGCTTTATTTGTATTGCAGGGTATACAAAGTGCGTCAATGCCGAGCAGAAACCTCAACGACCAACGGGGGTCGCTTTTGTGGTGCTCAGCAACGACTCTCTGTGTGTGTGTGTGCGTGTTGATTTTACACAGCAGTGATTGTGCGCTTTTCGCGCATGTACATATGTATGTATGTGTGCGCGTATTTCACACTTCAGAAGCGTACACATGTAAAAACATACAAACATCCAGATGTATGTACGCAATCCACAAAAACAAGTGCTAAGAGAAACAACAACTTGTTAAATAGTTGCGATTAACCAGAGCAGAGCAGAGATGCGACAGAAGCAGCGGCAGCGACTGCAAGCTGCGGTGGAATACGCAGCGGTAGTCGGTGGATGCTCAACGGTGTGGATAGTAAACTAAACGTCACACACACACAAGCATAGACAGACAGATACATATATGAACGTATGTAAACATGTGTATGTACATTAATAGAACATTATTAATACATATTTGTAACTAACCGGTTTTATTTAACAAAACTGGATTAAGTGCCGATTTGTTTTGTGTGTATTAATGTATTGCTTGCAACTGTCAAACGGTCAGGGTCATTTTTTATATTTTGCGCAAACGCGGGAGAAATCCGCTGAATTACAATTCGTGAGGGAATTTATAACAACCAACTCGATTTCATACAAACCGACTTAAGCTGTCGTATAAACTTAGTAATAACTACGATATCATGAATCTATTCAAAGTTTCATATCAAAGCTTAAGATAACAGAGTTCCTGTACGAAAACGAGAATATCTAATTAAGTATTTTCATCATCAATCAAGTGCACCAAAATGGTTGATCTATCGGATTTAAATCCAACGGTTTGATTTTTTCCAATTGGATTCGCCAAGTGGTCTAACTGGAAGTCATTGGCAACACGTTCCACAGTGCGTTGGAACATTGCAGAACTCGTTGAGAATATTATTGAGACTGTAACTGCAAAAGTGGATGTGGAATTTGTTTAAGGATCCGTCCTGCAGAGACACACATACATATATTCACATAGTCACTGATAAGACGTGATACAAAATGCCGGCATTTGATTTAGCGGCAACAACAAATGCAAATTTGTAGTATTTCTTGTGAATGGATTTACAAACGATTGCATCTTGAAGAGGTTTGAGCTGAGAGCGTTGTCTTCAAATTGGCCAAAATCACAAGTGCAGGCCAAAACAAAAGTGCAGAAATTACATAAGCGCACAGAATTCACGATAAAATAAATCTCCTTACCATGCGAAGACTGCAACTTGCGCTGGCCCATGGTTTGGTCAGCTGTTGCACGCCGCGTAGAGTGGAGCGTTGCAATAGGGGTAACACCATCTTTTATAAAATATTAGTAGTTAAATACTGCAATTGCAAAAGAAATAAAGCCGCGGATATTTTACTCGCTCTAACTAGCGGACCAGGCAGGCAACACAACAAAAACAAAAAGTACGATAAGCGATTACACAGCGATATAACGATATACTGCAGCGCTGATCGATGGGCATTCATCGCATTAAACGTAGGAGTAACTTAGGTGCAGTAAAGATCGTATTTGTAAGTAATTCCATTTCAATTCTTTTACATTTCTTTTACTTTGATTGTTATTGTTAGATATTGTATCACTTGAAATTACTTGACAGCAGCAGCAGCAGGTTATAAACGATAGGTATATCGATATATTTTTTTGTCATCACTAAGCAACAGCTGTGACAGCTGTCTGCCGAGTCCCTGAACGGCGAGAGAAAAGTGCTGCAAAATTGATTGGAAATTTCAAAATTGAAAAGCCGAGAAATCCATCGCCAACACAATGTCTGCGTTAATGAAATCTCTGTGCTTGGCCAAGCAAATGAGTGCATCCAATCCTCGCCTGTCGGTTCAGATTGCCCGCAATCGTAAGTGCATTCCCACATCGCGTTCTGTTTTGTTTACGTAACTTGTGATGTGTTTAAATTGAACGGGTAATTTCTAGTTGCCGGCTGGAATAAGGATTACACTCCGGAATCGTATCCTAAGACCGATAAGGAACGTGAGGCTGCTGCCAAGAAATACTATCTGCTGCCAGAGGAGTACAAACCATATGCTGACAATGGATTGGGCTATGGCGATTATCCCAAAGTTGGCGGTGGTCTTGGCATCGAGAACAAGGATTCCTACTATCCCTACGATTATCCCGAGCTCAAGCGCAATTTCAACGAGCCCGTAACTAAATTACACAAAATACTTTAAGCCGGCACTTCACTAAGTTAAAACAACTTTCCGCGATTACAGATTTCAGCTGATCATGATTTGTATAGCGAGGATCGTTACTCACAGGCGGATAGACCGCGCTACAGTAATTCCACCTACTTCCTGACCTTCCTGGGCGTCATGTCCGGCTGTTTCGCGCTCTACTATTGGCTCGAGGACAAGAAAATGTATCGTCCCGTTGCCGCCAAGCAATATCCTTCAGATGGCGTCAAGCACTACACTTTCGAGCATTAAACGCATCCTGCAGGCGGAACAATTGAATGGAACACAATTTGTCACCTTTACACATCTATGATGGATTGTTTTCTTTTCTTTCTTGAAATTGTAAATTTCATTTTGTTCCGCCTTATTGTTAAATAGGAGATTTACCAATGTACAATTAAAAAATGGAAAACCTAATTGATTTGTCATCCGATTTCTTTTTCTAAAAATGCGACTAAATAAATTAAGGTTTAGATCAAATAATCAGACAATTAAACATGCCTTAATAATAGTATCATCTTTTCACGGCAATTTGTTGGTGCAATTTTTAAGAAATTAACATATTTTTTAATGAAAAAGAAAAAACAAATTCTTAAGCAACATTGATCTGCTTGAAATATAAAGAAATCCGCATACCTTTTTTTGTGCCTCTAGCGCTTGGAGTCCCTTGAAAACAGACAAGTCAAGAAAACAGGGTCTAAACCCAAAGTGCCTTTTTATTTTGAGCAAACATTTACTTGACTAACTGTATGTGCTTTAAGGAACCTGTCTCACCTCTATACACATTTCCCTTGCAATGAACTTATAATACCCACTGTACTTCTTTAGTACAGGGTCTGAAAATAGAGTACAGAAACTTGCTGGGAATTACGTATGTATTTATTCCAAGATACAATCAAAAAGTATTAAAAATATGAATGCAGGTTACAAATGAATACAGTTAATCCTTAGGTTACAGTTAAACTAATTTTAAAGACTACGCTAGATGATCCTTAATCCTAGAACAATGAATGAAAAGTTGAAAGAAAAAAAAAGGAATGAGAAACATACAAAAAATTGAAATGAGCTGACAAAATGATGGATAAATGTTTACTCCACAATGTAGTTGGGATGTACGACAAGCAGAGGATCATTTTCCAGCTCATCCCCGCCAGCTCCGCCACGGGGACTCTTGGCGATCGGCCGGAGATTGGAGGTCTTGAGGGGAATTATGACCTGATCGTGATAAATTAGGCGATCGATGAGCTTCTCGATGAGGTTCTTGCGGGAGATGAGCTCATCCTCGGACTCGATTTGTTCGGCAACCTGTTCCAGATACCAGGTGACGACATCGCTGCGTCTCATCCCCGTATCGCTGCCCTCGACCTCGCAGCGCGCCTCCTCCCCCCGCATGTGCAGCACAAGCATTGTCGACAGATTCTTGTAATCCTCAAAGGACAGTGTAAACTTCTTCTTCTGCAGAGCATTGCCAGAGGCATCCATCGTTGCGGTGGCATCGACATCTGCATCGGGATCGGCATCAGTATTGGCAGCCGCACCATTGTTCTCCATATCGATGTCATGCTCGATGCCATCATCCGCATCCAAATGATCGTCATCGTCCAGATGGATATCAGGCTGCTCCACACGGATTATGGACTTGTTGAGCAGTCGGAAGGCTTCCTTCACGTGACGCTCGATCACACGATTGGAGCACTCGAGCTTGGCCATTGCCTCACTCAGCCGTATCATGGACTCCAGCTGTCGCACCGTGATCCGCCAAGTGCTGCGTCCCGAGGAGCCCGTGTCCCGTTGCCGCAAATGCCCGTAGTTCTCTACGAGCATCTTGCCCGCCTCGGTGCCAATAATGGGCTTGAACTGACGGGCAAAGGTCACATAGCGCAGCACCTCCTCCCGGGTATAGGCGCGCTCCACACTCTCCTCAATGTTGGAGTGCAGATCGACGATCTTGCGGGCAATGGCATAGTCCACCACCTCGTTGCACTCATCCACCAGGATGAAGAACAGATCGAAGCGAGACATGATCGGCGCAGACAGCTGAATATTCTGCTGCAGACTCTTGGAGCGATCGTAGCGTCCGTTGATGGGATTGGCAGCTGCCAGGATGGAGGTGCGGGCATTCAGCGTCGCTCGCACGCCGGCACGAGCTATGGAAATGGTCTGCTGCTCCATGGCCTCGTGAATGGCCACCTGATCCCGCAGATCCATCTTGTCAAACTCATCTATGCAACAGATGCCATTGTCGGCCAACATCAGAGCTCCAGCCTCGATGACAAAGTCGAAGCTCTCCTCGTCCCGAACGACGGCGGCGGTCAGACCCGCTGCGGAGGATGCCTTGCCGGAGGTGTAGATGGCACGGGGCGAGAAATCGGAGACCTGTTTGAGGAACTGCGACTTGGCAGTGCTGGGATCGCCCACAATGCAGACGTTGACATCGCCACGCAGCGATGTCTTCTCGATGGTTGTCTTCGCAACGCCACCAAAGAGCTGCAGGAGAATGCCCCGTTTTACCTCATCATTGCCATAGATGGAGGGGAAGAGGCTGCTAATAAGATTCTGATAGAGATTACGATCCTTGGACATCTCATAGATCTTCTGCCATTCGGCATCCGTCATCTGTTTCTTCATATCCTCGGCGGTCACCTCGGACATGGGCAGATCGGTGCCGCCGAAGCGAGCGGTTGTCGCCTGGACGCTGCACGCGAGGAATGCCATGCGATAGTTGAGCTCCCGGACGCCCAGAGCCTTGAGGCCAGTGACGCCCTCAGCGCCCTCGCCGGGCTTGTGGCGGGAGCCCATTTCGGCCTTGGTGCCGGGCGTGCTCAGAACGCTCACGTCTGGCACCACAATGAGGGTGCCGGTGAAGTCATAGCGATCTCCGGCCTGGACAGTCTCCACCAGCTCGGAGCGGAGTATGATCTCAACGGCGCGGGGTATGCAACCGCGTGGCAGTTCCGCCTGTGTCTCCTGTATGCGGATCTTTTGGAAATCCAGAAACAGCGACTTCTCCACATCGAGCATGAAACGCCGTCGATTGGAGCAGACGGGATTACGGCAAATGGTGGGATTGGTAAACTTGAACTGCTGCTCCACGTTGCGTATCTCCGTCTGGCAGTCGAGGCACATGAATGTCCCAGATACGAGCTCCGGATGAACTGGATGTGTGCGCACCACTTGCCCAGAGATGCGGATGAGTGTGCCAATCTTGGAGGTGGTCAGATCACGCACCTTGTGACGCGTCGGCACCTCCGTAAAGGCCACATAGCAATCCTTGTTTGTCTTTAGCCCAATGCGATCTTTCACATAGTTGGACACGGATTGGCACAGAAACGGATAAACATGATAATATTCCTCGATGATCGCTGTCGCCAGATTCTGATCGTATTTCTCCACATCCTCGAAGCTCACCTCGAGCGTACAGCGATCGGGCGACTCCAAATTGGCAGCTGGACGTGTATATTTAATTTCGCCATCCTCTTTGAATTCCTCGAGGAAATCTTGAAAGAGCTTCTGGGTGCGTATTCCCACTTCGTCTTTAACGCGCAGCTGTCCAATCTGAGCATCCGCAACATCCATTTCGCTTGATTTCTGTTTAAATACAAATTATTTCAATCACTGATGCTATTTATTTTAGCTTCGGTAGCGTTGCGTGTTTTGCCAACTTTCGCGCCTTTTTCTCATTGATAATTCGCAACGAGAGCTGCCACTTGCGAGTTATCGATTGTTCATCAATTATCGTTTGCTACCATGCATTGCAGTATAAACAAATACTATTTGCGTTCTAGTTGTTTGGCACATATTTTTATTTTTTATAAATGATAAAACATTCCCTTACAATATTTACAATTTAATTGTTACGGATTATGCATTTTGATAATTCAACGCGTTGTTTTGTTAACATTTTGGCAGCACTGCCAAACTTTGTTGTAGTTGATAATGCACTTCGATGATTGACCGCGAGGTTCTGACAACAGCGTGGCAACACTATTAGCGCAATCGCAACATCTCATCGATTGATGTGTTCTTGGCGCAAGTTGCCATCGCTAGAGCGTGCGAGCTGTAAAGAGGGAAATATTGATTCCGACAATCTCTTTGGTGGAATATTTCAAATTAAGCCGATTTTATGGACCACGTTTTCTTTCTGTGTGCTAATAAAGAACAGTAACGCCAATAATCGCCTGAACAACACCTGCTCAACTGTCAAGGGATTTTTGGCCAATCATATACCCAGCGACCCACACACACACATCCAAAGAGAGAGAGACACACACACACACAGGCAAAATGGTGGACGCTGCCAGACAAATGCTCGATGAGCTAATGGGGCGCAATCGAAATTTACATCCTTCAGAGGCCGGGCAGGCCGTCAATTGGGAAGATCCAGAGGTAAAGTACCAGATGTATCGCATCAGATCATTTCTATTATTCTCAGTATGATATAATCGAAATTCTTGGCATGGCTGCCCAATGTTTTTAATGCGACATTTTATCTTATGGTATTTTTAATTTTTATTGTTTTTCTTTTTGCCGGCGACTAAAACACTGAGTACTAAAAGTCGACTTACACACATAACATACTGTCATGCTAAAGCAATTAAATTGTTGTTTAAATTGGCAAGTTGTCAATATTAGCCGTTAAAATCGACTATTTACATACACTAAATTAAATTTTTTTTAAATTATTATCCTGAGATATCAGAAATTTGATTAAAATCGATCGACTATCATCTGGAAGGGTGTAAAAGCCTTGCAGAATATAGAAGTTATATTTTGTATGAGATGAATATTGATTTATGTACTTCTTTTTCGTTTGTCTAGTTTTGTCAGTTCTACAATGTGAAGTTCTGTCCACACGATCTGTTTATCAACACACGGGCCGATCTGGGGCCCTGCGTGCGCATCCATGACGAGGAGGCGAAACACTTGTACGAGGAGGCGCGTCCATCGCAGCGCAAGCGTCACACGGAGGATGAGTTTCTGCGCTTCTGCAATGTGATGCTGCACGATGTGGACCGCAAGATACAGAAGGGCAAACAACGATTGCAGCTGATGCAGCGCGATCATCCGGCCCCTGTCAGCCAGGCCGCCAAGCATGAGGAGCAGATAAGCAATCTGAATGCACGGATTAATAAATTGCTCGCCGAGGCCGAGGAGGCAGGCATACGCGGGGATGTGGATCAGGCGCAGGATCTGATGACAATCTGCGAGGAACTGAAGGAGGAGAAGGAGACGTTGCAGCAACAGTTTGAGGCAAATGTCAAGCAATTGAATAAACTAAGAGGAGCACCGACCACACCCACGTTATCAGCGAATGCCGCGGAACCGCTAAGCGGTGACGAGGCTCTTGCCAGTCCCAAAGCCAACAATAGCAGAAGCAGCAGCGATCCCACCGCCAAAGACAGTACCGATTCCCCTAAAGCTGGCGAGGACACATCACCAACAGAGCAAATAGCAGGAGCAGGAGCTGCTTCAGCTGCCAGCGATTCTGCAACGTCCGATGAGAACAAGTCGGACGCTAAAACAGATGGCAAATCGCCATCCAATTGGTCTCACGAAGCTCTGCCCGAGAAACAGATGAAAGTCTGTGAAATCTGTGGCGCCTTTCTCATTGTCGGCGATGCCCAGCAACGCATCGAGGATCATCTGATGGGCAAACAACATTTGGGTTACTCCAAACTGCGCAATGCCGTTGCCGAAATCAACGAGCGGCGTCAAAAGGAGCGCGAGGAGGAGGAGCGAAGACGTCGTGATGATCGTGTCCAGCGCTTCCACAACAGCTACGACAATAGACGGTAAGATTAAATGAGCTAGGAATCATTGTAGAATTCAGAAGATTATGTATTTGAATTGACTAGAAATCGATTTTAGATTGGCCAAATATTTGTAATATTATATGCAGTTGTTGGGAATTATGGTGTAGGATATAAATAGGAATTTGTTTAAATCTAAAGAATTGTGACAAGTGAATAGTTTGTAATAGGAATGGATGTAGATTTTATAGTTTCTGATAGATATATATATATATATATATAATTATAGAAATTCCAGAGAACTCTTTAGAATTGTGAAAGACTATATTTAAAATGTATTTAGATGATTTTGTTTAGACTTGTAAAGAAGGAACGCAGTTTCGAAGTTTTTTTTTAATTTTATGTGTAATTTTGTTTGATTTGAAAGATCTTGTTGACTAATAAGTCGCCCCTTCTCTTTCATATTCGTGCAGCGAACAACGTGACTATCGGGAACGCAGTCGTGACTATGCGCCCAATCGCCAATCATCGGATAGAAGGCATCGTAAGTTTGTTGCACACGTCGCTCCAAAATCTTGAATTCCAGACTGACTTTAGATATCTCTTTTATTCACATGGTGTGTCACTGTCACAGATCACCACAAATCACATCACGGTCATTCGTATTCACGGAGTGGCAGTCACAGCAGCGGCAGCAGCAGTCGCAGTCGGCATAATCATTATCGTCACGATAGTCGGGAGCGTCATTGTCGCAGTCGTAGTCGCAGTCGCTATTAAAAGGATACAAAAAAACAACAACAACTACAACAACAATAACCAGAGAAAGAAGGAACAGAAAGTTAAAGCAACATAAAGCAAAACAAAACAAAAAAACAATAATAAAACAAAGAGAGAAAAAGTTAAAGATTCCTTTGTTATCAAAATGAGTCAATGATAACAACAGCAGCCGCAACAACAACAACAACGACAACAACTCGCTGTCTCTCTCTCTCTCTCTCTGTCTGTCAAACGAACCCAACGCCCAATGCGCTGTCCCTGTCTCTGTCTCCATGCAGCATCGAGGTACTCCAAAACAATAATAATAACACATTTCAATAATATGTAAAAAAAAAAAAAAAAAAAATCAATTCAGACAGCCTCAAAAAAAAAAACCAAGACACATGTGTGAGCTTCCCAAAAATATGCGGATGGAGGTGAGTTGAACACAATTAAGCCCGGTACACCTTCTACTCTACTCGTACACTCGTAAAAAAAACACAGACAGGCACAAAAGTCTCCTCCTATCGCTTGCTAAACCAACTTCCTAAACCCCCATAAAAAAAGAAAAAATATGAACAAAAACTGAAGAAAACTTTCCCTTAAAAATCACATCATAGATGCTCTCTCACACACACACACACACACACACACACACACACACACATATATAAATATATCTGTACACAAACGCACACACATACACACAGCTAGTTACATCTGTGCGATGTAGAATTGAGAATTGCACGAGATCTTGTCCGGGTCTGTTCCGATTTGACTAGAGATATATGTAAATATATCTTCATATGTGTAATCTGATCGGTTCCAAATTAAGATAATATAGCTCAAGCAGTCGAATCAAATAATATACTAAAAGATAAAATTTTTATAAAATTATAAAGGCTATTCCAATTCCACTGTTCTTTATTCCACTAATATCACAGCATAAAGTTGAAATGCAATTCTAAAAAGATTAATTTAATTTAGTGTTTAGCTATGTCCCGATTTTGATGTTTCCTCTTCTAGCTAGGAACGCTGGGATGAAACAAATTTAGTATTAACTAAATTTGTATTGAACTTAATTTCCATTTTTTTAAATCGAAGATCCGATTCCGCTGTTTTCTGTTTCACGTAAAGCCAGTATGCTGTGATAAAATATTTTATTATTTTTACAAAACAATATATTCTTTAGATGGAGATATTAATTACAAAAAAGGTCTTTGTAAAAAACTATTGTGATACGGAACAGGCCCCAAAAGTCTCTTGTCTTGCACCGACCATTAATGATTGTACCGACAAATAAATACACTAAAACCTGCGACCTGTCTTGACACAACGAACATGTAACCGGGGTTAGGATCGATTCCCAAGTGATTGAGGAGAAAAAAAGCTAAACTAATGGAATCAGGTTAGTTGAATTTTTGAACATTCGACTGATGGTTAATGGTTATAAACTCGAAACTATGTCTGCCTCTTTTTCTTTGTGGGGAAGGGCAGCAAGTCCACCCCATATTCACACACACACACACACACACACACACACACAAGAAACACCCCAACACCTACACTTATGTAAAAAAAAAAACACCACACAGTTACGAAAAAACATAAAGAAATATTACTCACTGTACCGATGGGAACGAAGGTGTCCTTGTTGTAATCGTACTTGTTATTGGAGAATACGTTCAATTGATTGTACCAGGTATTTAAAACTCAACTCAACTCGACTCAAACAAATTAACTAACCTCAAGAAAACAACAATTGTTAAGTATATATGCATAAACCATACCATATTATTCTATAGTAACGGCTCATTCATTTGATCCTTTTTTTTTTTAATTTTAAATAAAACACTTGAATTAATGTCGGATGTCGGAATCTTTATTGAAGAGTTTCGTTTAAATGTTTGATACTTTAATATACAAAACTGCCCCATTTTCTCTCTTCCACATGGCAATGCTGGAATGGAACATTCTCAATATTATTACTTGAAATTATTTGATTTATACGACATTGTATTATTTACCTAAACAGTTTGATTCCGCTGTTCCACTGGGGAGTGCTGAAATTAAACATTTTGAAACCTTCGTTAATTACGAATTGAAGTTTATTTGGTCAGCTTTATCTATTCTACGTACCGAATCCTTGTTCTATATAAGCTACTTAAAAATTCAGGAATGAACAAATTAAATTTAGAGGTGTTTCTTCCGGATCATAATACAGATCCCGACATTCGATGCTATTTCAAGTGTTTTATTAAAAATTATGAAAAGGTCGAAATGAATCATGCATTATAATGAAGAACCCACACAGATCGCGCTATTGCAATTGCATGGGAATGGCATGTGCTTTGTGGTGTTTTGTTGATGGGCAGGGACTTCGATCAGGGATCATCGTTTTATTTGCCCTTCCGTACCGCCCCCTTCCAGAGGTATGTAGTCCTCACTCTTTCCGTTTTTCTTTCGATCTCTCTCTCTCTCTCTCTCTCTGTCTATCAATGAATCTATCTCTTGTAGTCAATATAATAGGCTCCCACACACGAACCAACAAGACACGAAAAGTATCAAGTAAACGGCTCTCAGAGACTCTCGCGACGCAGGTACATTTTCTTTAAATAATATTTATGCTCTTTCCAAATTAATTCATTAATTTAATATACATTTCTGTATTTGTCCGTAGAAAAGGTTTGTTTGGCTACAACAAATCACTTAGTCTTAAATGTTAAAATGTTAAATGTTAACTTTAATAAATATTCAAAATTTGTGCATATGGAAAGGGCATAGAAGCTTCGGCTATGTCGAATGTTCTTTCATGTTTATTGCTGTTGTACTTTCCCATGTACATACTTAATACAAGAAAAAAAACCACAAAAAATACCAAAGAGAACTGAAGCAGTGATCGATATTTTTTGGATCGAATTCAAATTCGATATCGAAACATCATGTGCAATCGAATGAAGATGATGATGAAAAAAAAGAAGACGAGGTAATTGCAATTGAATTCAACAGAAAAAAAACATCAAATTTTGTAAATTTTACTTTAAACCACTTAAGATAGGATAGAGCAGTACTTTCTACTATTTTACTGAAGAAAACACAAAAATGAATGCCAGGCAGGGCCATAATACGTATTTAGTAACCCGCCCCTCTACACTTCCCCCCATTGCAATGCTTAAACAGGTAATTTTTTGTTTGTAAAATGCATTAAAAAAACACTGCCAAAATTGAAATAGACTAGAAAATGTTTTTCAACAAGTTATTGCCCACCTTCCCGAGCCCCCGAAATTTCCCCTCTGTGATATAGTACATCTGCTTTTTACCGGTGGGTTCAACTAAATTTGTACTCACAAATTAAGGAAATTATATATAATATATAATTTATAATACAGTAACCGTAACATCTCTGTGTATACAATTTACTTAAGACATTCGAGATAATCGTAACAATCTTACTCGTATTATATCTCATACATACTACTCTCTACTTTACCCTAAAAAAAAAAAAAAATTTTAAAAAGAGAAACCAAAACAACAACATTTCACTTGAGTTCAAATCTCCCACAGCTGGTTGGGTTAGCTTACACTGGGCATTGTTATCGATAAATTTTGTTGCAATGCCGCCATTTTGTATACTCATGCTCTTCTCTCCAAACATTGCAGGATCAACAGGCGGCGACATGAGGCCTGAGAGCGAATCAAACACTCTCTGACTCTCTCTCTCTCTCTCTCTCTGGACTCGGGGGATTGTTGTTGTGATTGTATGCAGTGAAGAATATCTCCAGGTAACTTCTATGCCCACAACACCCAGTAATGTTTCTTCAAGACAGACGAATGACGACGACGACGACTCTGTAACGAGTGGCGAGTGGCGAGTGGCGAGTAACGGTGACGGGATCACCGTATCTGCCTACTACTGTTAACTGTAATAACTTCAAGAGATACGAGGTGAATTTCAATTTATCTCCTTTTATCTCTATATATACATATGTATATCTATACATATACATATATATGTATGTATATATACGTATGTATACCCTATAATCCTATATATTGCTTCCTCTGCCTTTATCTGTCTGTTTTCACACTTTGAATTGAAGAACAACAAAGAAACACAGAAACAGAAACAGGAACAGACACAGATACAGATACAGCAACAACAATTGTTATATATACATATATAATTTATTTAACTGGCATCGTTGTATCTTTCACAAACATTGTATCGAATTAATTGATCTATCGCATCATTTTCGAACTTTTGTGAAGGATATCGCGTCGCATCCGCCTTTCGTTATGTATTTTAGTAAAAATATATTTTAATTTCATTTTAATTCGCATACATAATTGTTCGAACCAGAAACAAACACAAAAACAACAACAACAAATATAGTCATGTAAAGCAAATTTTTAATTATTACATATATAACCTACATTTACAATTAATGATAATAACATTCGATTTGCGACTCGCAATAATTTTCTAATAAACAAATTGCAAAAGAAAATACGCAACAAATAAAAATGAAACAAACAACATTTGCAAAAGTCTGCGAATTCCAACAAAATAATCGCTGTTTTTCCTTGTCTCGCGGGCGGGGCTGAAAATGAAACAGGTGCTCGTAAATATAGTTTTTGAATAAATTACTCACTCGACAGCTGTGCAGATTGGTAATCTAATCTTTGCTTGTAATGGAAAAGTTTCAGTTGAATTTTAAATTTTTAACGGATCTTTGCCCGATGTACTCCAAACTAATTTGTTTATATTGTTGAAATCAGAGATCCCAAATGTTCGATATTCAATATTAAATCAGCTATTTGAAGTGACCTAGATAGTAAAAAGAAACTCAGATATCATATTTTGCATTGGGTATCCTGCAAACCATTCAATATTTATTTCTAATTAAACCAAGACAATTTTCAAGTTGATTTTCTTTTAGCGATTGTATATATTTATTTGTATAGATAATATGTATACGTATTGTAGTTTAGTTTCTGCCATTTACTGCATTTATTTTTTAATATCTACAACTTTCTATAAATGTATATATAACAATGTATGTTTATATCAATTTTGGTAATCAATAACATTTTTATTCCGGGACTTTCAACAACTACAATAATAAAACAAATTTGAATAAAAAAAAAACAAGTAGCTGGCAAACACAAAAAAAATTATGTCTTTTTGCAAACATACATATGTTATATATGCAAGTATATGCTTATGTATATTTATAATGAAAAAAATGAAATTTATTAAAAGTATTATGTAAAATAAGTATAATTATAATAATATTGATAATTATCAATCAATTGCAAGGGGATCAAAAATCAATACAAAAAGTAAAATAACGGATGTTGAGCAATTTGAGAAATTTGTTATTTTGCTAACTTATTTAGAGAACTATCAACAAATTCATTGTTTACTTTTCTTTTCTTTTTTTTTTTACAATTTTTACAATATTTGCTGGGCAACTTTATAAAGTTATTGAATTTTGTTCTTTGCACTTTTAACTTAACCTCAAAGTACACTGCTTGCTAGAAAAGTGTGCCCAAAGCGCTGCAGCTCCTTTTTGATTTGTTTTGTATACAATTTGCAAATTTCTTCTGAAAAAGTTCACAGTTTGTGTAGTTTATAAAAAATTTGTGTGCTAGCAAACGCTTTTTGCACTGATAAAAAAAATACGTTAATACCTAAAAAATGTGTGTGTGTGTGTGTGTGTGTGTGTGGGTATGTGTTTTTGTTGAAATGGGGAGAACGTCTGTGTGTGTGTGTTTTGTTGACATTTCGAGATAATGGGCATTATTCAGCTTAGCACCGATAACTTAGGCTTTCAGGCTCAAGCTCCAGTTCCGGCTCCAGTTCCAATTTAGAGCTTCTGTCATGGTGTTTCATCTGTTAGACAAAGCTGGCTGGAGTGAACCATCGGCTCCCTGGTTGTGTTGGCAGTGGCCCTGGTTCGCTGCTAGTGACAATGCTCCGTCACGTCCACAATGACCGACTTCTTCCAGCAGAACAGAAAGTATCCAATGCCAGCGCCCAGCACGACCATCAGACAGAGCCACACATTGTATGTCATGAATATCAACATCAACAGGAAGGATAGCGTCACCTGGAGCACGTGCAGCAGCGTCTGGTATAGATGATTGATGGACAGCATCGTAGGTCTGTGGCACACAATTAATACATTTGATTAAAAGCAATTTCATAGCAAGTCTATCAACCCATTTGCCCCATACACAAAACAAAACTTGCATTGTGATAAAAAAAAAACATAAACAAATTAACAAATAATGAAATTTGCATTACATTTTAACTATTTCAACTGCTGATTAACATTTCTTCATTAAAAAAAAAAGAACTAGCTTCGCCTCATCAATATTAAAACATTTGAGGAGCTTTAAAAATATTGCCAACAAGTCATCGAGCGATCAACACAGATAAATACAAAATGTTATCGATACATGTATCGAGCTTGATTGCGTTTTGCGCGGAGCTTAAAAGGTTAGCGGGAGAGAGCGAGACAGAAAGCTGCGCTCTGTGTAGTTACATATGCTGAAAGGAATTACAGTTGCTGTTTATGACAGTGTTGCCAGGCTACATTTAATGTGATCTGTAGTTTCCTTCAGTCTTCTTAGTTAATAGGTGCATTGTGTTAAATAAAATATTTAAATTATTTTTGTACATAAGTGTCTAATAATTCTACAACTACTTATATTCACAATATTTTAGAACTACATAATTTTGGTGCATCATTTGAGTGTTCCGCAAGGAGTGCAGTTAATATCTGTGTATGTCATTAGTTTCTAATTGTTATTTAAGGTGCACAGCTGGCGGCTGTCTGGGTAATCGATTACACATCAAGTATCGGATAACAGGCAACAGGTGGCGCCCAATTAGCCGCAATGTGTCATAGCCAATAAATCAGAGGCGCGACTGTTTCAGACGGACACACTTAACTTAAAATGTGCAGTTTAATAATATCATATTTAGGATATTATATGTGGAATGCGCTGGAGTTACAGCTGGAGGACTCTTGGGATACTTACGGTTGCTTGTGCACAACTTCGCCAACATATCTGAGGGAATGATTTATTTTGGCGTGGGCACAGTTAACGGTTTACAGGAAACGGGTAACGGTTGCGTGTGTACGAATACAGATGCAGGATGGGAGGGAGATCAGTATCAAATTGTTATCGTTATCGTTCAATTGGCAAACGTATTGCGATTTTTGTTTGTTTTTTTTTTTGGCATTTATATCATTAATAATAGAATTATAATTATAATTATTTGATTAATTCATTTTGGATTTTTGTACAGTCGAGTGTTGAATAATTAAACAAGATAATGATGCGAATAATTTACATTTTTTGATGATGATGATGTTGAAGGAAAAGCGTATTTGGTTTTGTTTTATTTTTTGGCGAATGGATACACAACACAAGAGACGATATTTTACGGTAAACGGCAACGAAAACGAGAGAAAGAAAAAAATGAGATAAAAGGAAGCATTAGAAATAATATTTACACAGAAGACAGCACAAGGCGCAGGCACAGGGCGAACTCGAAACGAATACAGCATGCAACTGAAGGATAAGTACAAAATACTGAAAAACAATACTCACTGCACGGGCGACGGCGCTGCGGCGGCTGGAGGCGGAAGGCGTGGCGCCTCCGGATTGCGTTGTGGTCCCGTTACCGGCCGATACTCGAGCAGATTGTATGTCTTCCAGAACAGATACTCGCGATAGTATTTGAGGCCCTCATAGAGCAGCGCCAACAGGAAGATCGCTATCATGGAGCCAATGAGACCCGCCACCGTCTCGATGTGCCACCAGGAGAATAAAATGGTCTCATTGTAACCAAAGTGGAACTGTGCAGCAAAAGAATAACAAATTCATTCATATTCATTCATCATATTTATTATGAATAATATTTCACATTTGGTATTGTCAAGTCTTTCGTTCTACGATATGAACTGATGTGTGAAAGAGAAAACAATTTGACATGTTTTGTTGTTGTCCTGTTTTCTTTCCTAGGCATTAGTGCTGGCAAACTATGCGATAGTTGTTTTCTTGCTAACCTGTTTTCTTTCCTAGGCATTAGTGCTGGCAAACTATGCGATAGTTCCGCCGGCCTAAGAAAAATAGTGGCTAAATTGTTGAGACTTAAAAAAAAAAACAAATTCTTTGCTCAGACTTAATCATATTTTTACTGAAATCTGTAAATAAATTAAAACGAGACCCCAACTATTAAATACTATACAAATTACTGCCTAATTTTAGGCGCTTAAATCTTTAAAATGGTGGACCTAATGCATTTTTGTGAGCTCGTGGAAAAAGTATAAAATAAACTTCATCTACTCCACAGTCATTAAAATCAGTGTGAAAAATTTGGTTGCTTTAGCTTTTAAAGTTCCTGAGTTCTAGAAAATCGACTCGACTGGCGATGCTGATTAAGAACGTAGATGTATACATCATTATAGATTCTTCGGAGATGCTTCCTTTTCCCTGATACGTTCACTTGTAAAATATACATATGTAAAATATATACTTGTAATTATTTTTTAAGTCACGGGTTTTATTTTAGCATAATTTAAATGTATATTGCTGAGTGGAGTTACACGACTTACCGCCATGGACATCATGTGCTCCATGCCAGTGCCCGTGCCGCCGGCATGATGATGATGAGCATGATCATGCATGCTCATGTCCATGGCCATCTCACCATGAGGCGTCACCAGCGGTGGATTGAGCGTCGTCGTATCCATACTGCTGCCATGTGCCATGTGCAAGGAATGATCCATCAGCTCTGCGAAGAAACAGATTTCCATTAGCTACAGATAACATCTGGATTTGGAATGGGTGGGCAGGGCAGGGAAGGCGGAAGACTACTCACCGACATTGGGGGCGTGATGATGTGCATGAGCATGTGCGTCCATTTCGACTTTGTTTTATTGGTCCGCTGGAATAATCGTGGCCCTTTATTATCTGTGCAGTGAATGGTGAAAGTTAAGTGCCGAAATTTGTATTGAAACAATTAAAAAACAATAACAATAACAGTATTTATTTTATTTCCTTTACAATTTATTTATACAATCAATTGCACAGCTGGCAAGCAACTAGAAAGTAAATCATTCAAATGATTCAGCGCACCTTTCACCCGTCGAACAGCTCAACCTGAATGCGATGGAGACCAGTTACTTTCCCACTCTATGCCCCAGCCATAATATTACCCAAAGCCTCAATCTTATTTCCCCAAAGGTCACACATTCCACTCGCAGTTCAGTTCGAATGAACTTTTAATGAAAATTCCCAACATTACTTGGCGTGCGAATGCGTAAATGCCATGAAAGGGGGTGTTGATAAGGCATCCAACTTCATTCTAACCTCACTAATCGATTATGATTGTGTTAACGATGATGCTGCTCAACTATAAGATACCCTGTATCGCACACAATCTATTTAAATTGACAAGATCTTGTCCAAATTTAAATTTTTTTTAATTGACTTGGACTTTTCATGATATTTTCCCAATTTTGGTTATGTTTTACTAAATGAAAGTCGAATTTTCTGAAACTTATGATAAATAGGAACTTTATACTTATATTATGTATATATTTATGCCTAAAAAGCAACTAAACTGACTTTTGAAAAATATCCCAACATTTGAGGTTATGTTATAAAATATTTATTTTTATACAATTTTTATTTAATATTTATTCAAGAAAGCCCAATAAATTTTGTAGTAAATTTCCCATTTTTAAAATGGATTTTAGCTTTCTATAACTTTTGTAGGTGATGAACTTACTAGATCACTTTTCCGACTAACCTATGGATCCCAAAATTCACATTGTATATATCTATATATGATACTACTTATCAGACTAAACCACACTTTGGCCTACCGCAAATTGACGGTTTGGCCCAGGAAGACTTGGGTTGAGAATCTGTTTTTGTGTGGTAGACTTTACTAAAAAAAAAAAAGAATAACAATAACAGTCGGGGAATTCAGATTGTTTTTGTGTGTTTTGTGGTTCGCATATCAGAATGCCAGACAACGATGATAAGGTGCATTAGCGGGTTATTTTTTATGTTTTTGTTGATATTGTGGTGCATGCAATCAGTAAAATATGTATATTTAAAAAAAGAGGGTAGCGTAGTCTTGCAAAGGTCATTCATAAATTTTATATTATATTACTGGATGGAAATGGCTTCTAATAAAAAAAAAAATACATAAAAAAAAGTATAATACTTCAAATGCTGTTCTTTCCTCACTTTCTCTACCTCTACCCTCTATCTCACTCTAACTATAGTGTTGTTTCAATTCTGTGTAATATACGATCACAGATAAAAAAAATACATGAGTTGACTTAATCAGCGATCGTTGAAACAATTGCAGAAAGATTTTTGTGTACGTTATAATGACTTTTTTTTTTTTTTTTTTTTTTTTTTGGGAAATTCTAATTCTCTTGCATTTGCAATGAAATAGTCGGGCGAGTTTGTAAGTAACCGAGGGGCTATGATCACTGATCAGTAAACACGTATTTACCCGTAATGAGAAACGAGTTGTGGCTCGCGTTCTACATTAATGATTGCGGATCCGGTAACTAGCTGAGCTGACCAGGTTAACCACAAGAGCAAGAGGGGGGCAAGGAGAGAGAGAGAGAGCGAACGTAACGTTGTCTCTAAACTTTTTCGGAATAACAACAATAACAAACTGGTATACACAATCTTATTCCAAGAGTCTCTAACAAAGAAACCGCAATAAAAAGGCATTTGAGGTTTTTTTGGAATTTCAACTGTCAGAGTGTGTGTGTGTGTGTGTGTGTGTGTTTGTGTTGCTTAAGATAAGGCAAATCATATTAACACCAAGTGCAATCATACTAATTCAAAAATCTAAACAGAAGTAAGCGCTATGGCCCATAACGGTTTGCTAGCCTTTCAGTTGATTTAAACCTGGCTTAAATAGACGTCCACCTTGAAGCTTAAACTTGCCTAACTGGCTGCACAACTCCAGCTGTCAGTGAAGTAGCTCATTTAAAACACACTTGCATTAACACTACAAGATGTTAATATTTTATTAAACGTATTTATCAGTTCTTTTGATAATTATTCTGATGACTAGAACATAAAAAGTAGACTTTTTTATTGATTCACTTGATTCTATTCATTCGGATTCATCAGTCGTCGCCGCTTATTCTCTTGTCCCATAGGCCTAGTTGACGCATCTGGATTTGGTAAAAGCGCTCCAAGATGTTGGCTTTACAATAAGGCTCGCTATTAACGGCATTGTATAAGCGACAATTCGAAAAGATTCTGGCCATATCGGCCATAAAGAGGCGACAAGTCTTGTAATATCCTCGGCTTAAGCGCTGTCCAACCGTGGACAGATCTATCGGATATTTCACTAGCTTATGGTAATCGGGGGCATCAGTCGCATTGACCGGACTGAGAAATGCTGTGGCCAAGGGATGACGACGCACGGCTTGAAGGACGCACGTGAAGACAATCAAGAGCTTAGGCGGATCAACCAATTCATCAATGTTATTGGACTCTTTGTGATTTGCATTGACTTGGGGCTTCCATCCAATTTCTCTTAGGCCCGGAATTGCGTCGACGGGAATGGCTTTTAGGCCCTCTTTGAAGCACGTTAGACCCCGTCGAATGTTTTGCGAGGCAGTTTGCTTTTCCTCTATGATCTCTTTGAGAATTCGGCCCTGCCGTTGTACTATCGATGTGAACTCCGTGTACACAATACTGGGATGCAGTTCACAGTGCATGAGAATTGCGCCGCTATACTCTTTAATGTATCCCTGGTAAACGGGACGGGCCAGCCGGATTGTTTGGGAGAAGCCCTGTTTCTTAAAGTACCCGATGGCATTCAAATCGGCAAATGTCAGCAAATTCTTGATGCCCCTCGGCACAATGTAATCTTTGAGATGATTCATCAAATGACTGCCATAGCCCCGCATTTGCTCCGACATCGAGACGGCACAGAAAACGATCTCAGTGAAGCCCTGCGATGGAAACGAGCGAAAACAAATGCCGCCGACCGTTTGCTTCAATTTGATAAGGGCCAAGTTCTTGTGCTTCGGATCGAACACCATCCGGCTGATATATTCACGGGGCATCTTGGGTAGCTGATGGGCAAACAGCGACTGGAGACTGATCAGAATGGCGGCGCTTTGCTCATCAATGGCATTTGTTACGCTATTTGCCACGACATGCAACTCAATGATTCCCCTCTTCTCTTCGTCCTTTAACACTTTAGTAAGCGACACACTGAGTGGATCCAAAAGTTCTGGCTTGACCTCAGACATCGATAAGGATTTCTGGGCACGACCGACAACATCTGTTGATAAATCACTCTCTTCACTCTCTTCATGCTCATCGGCAAGTAATGATTCTATTTTTGATTTCTTGAGACGAGGCTCTGCACCTGAAGTCTTGGCTGCCTTGCGACCTGTACTCCAATTCATTCTGGCCATAAACTTATGGCTGTACTTGCCTCGAAACTAGTTTAATCTTAACAAAAAAAATAAAAATAATATTATGATAAAAATAAACACTTTACTAAAATTGAACATAAATACTTTTGCTTTGAGGCAAAACAACGGACGCAATTATCTAAAATTCAACTAAAGCCAAACAGCTACGAAAACAATCATATGTGTATATGTGTAGGTATGTATGTAGTATTAGGGGGTTTCCAATTGGAAAATTGCACAGCACGTTGCCAACACTGAAGCTGACCCGCGATTTCGCAACACTCCTCCCGTCACTATCGCAAAAGTCAACCTAATGTCGTCTGTGCTGCCCGATTTTATTATGCAATGCAAATTCACTTTATGTTTTTCTCCCATTCTCCTTTTCTGTGACTTAAGACTTTCGATTTCAGCTGGATACATTAGCAGCCATTAGCAACTGTGAATACTGGAACGGCGAGTCTATGTATGTGTGTATTTATTAATGCTCAACACTTTCGTTGATATGCAAAAAGTGAAGAAAAAAAGAGCCAAACTCACTAAAAAAAAGGGGCCAAATTTTGTCTCCAGATCATGTTTTTTCCATATGGTTATGACACATAATATTTTCAAAGTATTTCACACTTTCATCTTCTTGTGACGATATTTTTTAGTTTTAAAATAAATATACTATAATTCAGGAACTAAGACCTTAACCACAACCGTTAACCGGTATTAACCGATTGAAATTGGTAACCGTAACTGAAATCGTATAAATTATTTCAACCGAAATAACCGTTTAGATTTTAAGTAAACAAGCTGGAAATAAGCTCAAAAGTACTATTTAGCCTAATTTTATCAACTGGAATCGATTTAAATCATAAATTGAAGATTTCAAATTTTTGAAAATTTTCGAAAAATTTAAAGGGGTAACTATGCAAAAATCCACAAATTTTCCAAAAAAAATGTTTGTCTCAGAAGCATCAAATTTAAATGCCAAGTTAAAGTAGGGTTAATATTATGAAAAATAAGACATTCCTCATGGAAATCGGATCAAATTTAAAAAAGTTGTGCTTGTTGAAAGCCCAAAGAGTCCCAATTTTACATATATACTCAGATAATTTACAAATAAATATACTATAATACAGGGACTAAAACCTTAACCATAACAGTTAACCGATTGAAATTGGCAAACGTAACTGAAATCATAACCGAAACAAAACTTTTCTATTATACCGAAGCACAAAAAAAAAAAATTTCAACCGAAAAAACCGTTAAGATTTAAAAAAAACAAACTGGAAATAAGTTCAAAAGTACTTTTTAGCCTTATTTTATGAACTGGAGTCGATTTAAATCATAAATTTAAGATTTCAAATTTTTGAAAATTTTCGAAAAATGTAAAGGGGTAACTATGTAAAATTTCTGAAAAAAATTATTTTTTCAAAATCATTTAGTTTTGATGCCAAATCAATAATTGTATAATAAAATGGTCAAAAAAACATCTCTCTTGAAAATCGAGGAAGATTTGACAAATCTATTCAAGTTAAAAGAATACCATGTACTATAAATCAGGGAACATTTTGCAGTTTTTGGCTTTAATCTAAAAGCTCAAACCGAAATTTAGTCCAAAAGTACTTGTTTACCCTTTTTTATTATTTTTTATAATCAATCATAGGAAAAAAAAGAGCCAATTCGGAAATAAAAGTGGAAAAAAGAGCCAGTTTTGGCGCAAAAACGCCAATTGTGGCAACCGTGTTGATATGACAACTGAAGTATGCCGTAATTTACGCGCATGAAAAGGAAATGAGAGATTCAAAGATGGCGTCACTCAATTATCGATAAATAAATGAATGCAAAGAATGTTTAGTTTTATTTATCTTAACGCAGTTTTAATCATTGCGTACATCTACTAGGTGTGTAAATAGACATTTGTTAATCATGCTATTGACTTGTGTATTAGGTCTTAAACTTACAAGTTTGCATTTATAAATGTTAAAGCTATCGTAGAGGATATTTGATCTATTGTGCATCGCAATGCACACTTGTAATCGTTTTTGATTTGCAAACTTGTTTGGGCAACACTGTTCATAGAGAAAGAGCAGGAGAGAGAGTGAGAGAGACACTTTGCCAGCTGACAGTCGGAGACTGTGAGCAATTTAATATGCATGGTTTCTTGAGTGCGTTCAGTTGAATAGCCGAAACGAGTTGGGGAGCCATTCATGGGAGGTTTGCAGGGTGAAGGAAGCTGTTGTTTTTGTGTCGGTGTGCGTTACGTCACAGTAAGCGGTATAAAAGAGTTGCGAGACCATTGCGAATATTGCACGATTCGATCTACATAAATTCAAAATCGATCACAAAGCAACAAAAAAAAAACCGATTTAAATACCAACACAGATGCACGTGACTCGCTTAAGAGTGCATGATTTGTATAAATGCATATACTATCATTTATGTGTGTGTGTAGGTAATTGTTAAAAAGGCAAATCGACTGATTAACGATCCACTGATAAACGGGCCTCGCACGTTCTTTTATTTATTGATAAGTGTGTATTAAAAGCAACTACAGCAACAATTACATATTGTTATTGTGTATATGTGGATGTATGTACATATTTAAGGGTACTTACTGCACTGCACTTGATTGTGAATACGAATAAGAATGCGAAGGCGAATGCGAATGCCGGTATAAAAACTCAACGGAATGTGCAAAGCTGAAACATAAGTCAGTAAAAACAAGAACAATAAGAAAGATACGTATATTTTGCGAGAGTGTAATCACTGTTGTCATATACATATAAGCTACACCGACACGCATATATGCACATAGACACACACACACACACACACACACACGCACTGTGCCAGTATATCGTAGTAACGATGTCAGTTATCATATTAATGCTCAGCTTTCACATGCTGAGGAAGCTGCTCTGCATGTAGCAACATCAGAGATGCACAATCAGAACAGCTGTTCGTTCGTTCATAACGGCATAATTGAACAATCTAAGCAAGAGCAACAACAACAACGACGACCGACTGTTTGCAGATGCTTCCAATCTTCAGCTTAAAAATATTGCAAATGCTTGTTGTCTTCATTTATGCACTATGCTCACTTTGCACGAGTTATAACAACAACAAAATGGAAGAAATTATGAAAAGTGCACTGACATCGTTATTTAATCACTTATTTATGTTTGTATTTCGATATGCAGCATTGAACAGCTATGAGTTACTTTGTTGCATTATCACACTGCAATTAAGTTATTGTTTATTTTATAATTCTGTGTTATTTACTTCTTTTTGCCGTATTACTATTTATGAAAGCAAAATGCGCACGTCTGCCCGCAGACAACTTGTTCGCACGATTAAAAAATCACCTCCTCTTCATGGTTGTGCTGGGTAGGGCTGTTGACAGAGTTGCCAATTTAGCTATTTTCCCGCACATTTCTGGCGCTTTGCAAATGCCAAACGGTTAGCGGGAATTATAGCTATATTGAGATTACCTGACAACTTCATCGGCGGATAATATATTGCGTGTCAAGAAACGTGCATTGTTCATATTCTGGAGTGCTTCAACTTCACAAATCGAAGAAGTCCTTAGTCAGCATAATAGCATTCAATATGTTAAATGGAAAAAAATTGACAACACAGTCAGTTTGTGGGCCGATGTTATTAATTATGTGGATGCGAGAGGCAATAAACGTTTTTGGGAACTATCATCCTTTTATTCTTGCCATCTTGCAGATCTAGCTTTTTCAGGTCCTGAAGAGTTGGCAGCACTAGTTGTTGATATAATATTGATATATCGATAGATATTTTTTGGCGATATATTTTTAAATCATATTTTTTAAAACGATGATATCAATATTGATATAATTGTGCGATTTTGTCGAGCGCCTAAAATGTTTATTCAGTTTTATTAAATTTACTTAATTATGTCATATCAATTACAAATCCGACAAACAAAAAATAATTATTAAACAGCTGTGCAGTGTGTACACAGATGGTGTCGCCAGTGTGTACATACTTAGCTCCGTGTCAGCAGTGCACAGTGTGCACCAAACAATTTTAGTTTTAATAACTATTTGTGCGCAGTAAATTGAAGAAACGTTGTTTATTTATCAATAGTGTGGGTAAAAAGTGAAATTATTGCTTGTTTCTTGCATTAATCGACGTTCTCTCTTAGCTCTATTCCACTTGGCACTTTGGGCTGTTTATCAACCGTCGGACCTGCAAGTGACGTTGTGCAAAACAAAAACACGTGTAGACGCTGGGACTGCAAAACAAAAGCGGGTCTCAACTTATTTGATTTCATTTGAGACGACAATAGAATAAACAACACTTCAAGATGGGAATGGTACAGAAGCGTAAGAAGATGCACTACGGCGACACGCACTTGCAGCGTCGCTGGCGCGTGCGGAACCGCAGACGGGATCTGGACCAAATCGATGATGATATGCGCACGCGCAGCAGCGAGCTGATCAATCAGGGTGTTGAATTGGATAAGCCGGGCTTTGCCCAGTTCTACTGTGTGCACTGTGCCAAGTACTTTATCGATGACAGATCTATGCAGGCGCATTTCCGCACCAAAGTGCACAAGCGTCGCATGAAGGCCCTCGAAACAGAACCGTACAGCATCGAGGAGTCGGAACGTGCGGCTGGCCGTGGCAGCTTCCAGAAGCCCAAGAAGCGTGTCATCGAGACGCAGCCAAGCAAGGAAGAGGTCATCGCCGGCAAACGCATCAAAGTCGTTGAAGTGCCCGAAGACAACAGCAACGCCGACAGCACCATGGAGCAGGAGACGGAGGAGAAGCCAACGCCATCGAAGAGAGTGTCCAAAAAAAGAGCTAAGAAATTGGCTAAATAAATTGCAACAGTTTGTTAGGGCTATAATCCTTAGTTACGTAGACAACAAATAATAGCATACGATTATTTTTTTATGTATGTTAACTTGATGAAAATAATGTTAGTTTGAGAAATATAAATGCTAAATGAATGACAATTGTATTTCATTTACTTTTAGTATAGAGAGGGGGAATAATTTAAACTCGATCGATCCCTGAGAAAATCCCCATTACCACGAACTATCCATTTTAAATTTCAAAAACACTTCCAATTGAAATAGCATCGTATAAATATATTTGTTTGTATATACACATAAAGAGTTATATATTGTATATGATGTAATTCTCAGCTCATTTGATTTACCATTTACATATGTCATATATATATATATATATATATACATATGTATATTCATATGCATTAAAAACTATTCGAATTATACAACATGTATACATTCTCTATAATACAATAGGCATATAGCTGCTGTTATACTGTTATACGTTGCCAAAACTATTATACATTTTTAAAATACAAAAAAAAAAAACAATTTAATTATAGTATGTATATATTATATAAATGTTATTTATGTATATATTTGGTGTACATTTAGTGATATCGAAAACCAATCAAATTCTGATTCGCATTTTGGACTTTTGAGTATAATAACAAACAGTTTTCAAGTGTTTATGGGAGGAGTAGGTTTGGATCCATGTTGAGGGGGGCTTCCATATGGAGGTAGATTATGAGTGATGACTGGGCAGTGTTGATGATGTGAGTGTGTGGATGAGTGTGCTTGTATATATATATATATACATATATACAAAGCCTGACACTGGTGAAAGTTTAAGTTCTAAAGGTGTATATATATATGTGTGTGTATATATACAGGATATAGTGTAGTTTCGACTAGTTTCACAGTTTGTTTAGAGTTGGATGCAGCTGCTCGCCGGGTGCCATTGACTGTTGGTTGCCAGCAGCAGTTGCAGTGCCTTCTCCCCCTCCTCCTGCTGCCACTTTGGTGGCGCGCCTGCGCGTCGTCATCGCCACTTTCCGTGGCGGCATGACAGGTGTGGTTGGTGCAGCTGGTGCCATCTCTGGCTGCTCTGTGAAGAAAGGATGATTGAGCGCCTCCTCGGCACTGATGCGATTATGTGGATTGATTTCAAGCAGGCGACCAAGCAGATCATATGCACTGGCCGGAAAGCATTCATAGGGATCGAGGGGCTCGGTCACATAGTCGCTCTCCTCGCAGAGGCAATTGAAAAAGTATTGATCACAGTTCTTGCACACATCGCATCTGCCATCGGGTGTTTCATATTTTCGAATCATTTGCGCATCGCTGAAGATCAAGCGATGACGGAAGCGCAGGCACAGCTTGCGAAGATTCAATGACTTTGATCTGTGACTGATTGTCACCATGCGCTCCAATGCCAAAGCCGTTTTCCTTATGGCCCGATCACCAAATATGGTCACGATCTCGGCGAGAGCGACGAAATCGTTGGGCGCCTTAAAGAACGGGTACACCGATGACAGTATGGAGAGAAAGATGACGCCCGCCGCCCACACATCCACAGCGGTTGTCTGATCCGCATACTTGAGCAGCACCTCCGGCGGCCGATACCCGGGAGTGCCAGCTCGCGAGGCGTGCACCTCTTTCTTCATCAGACAGTTGAGGCAAATGGAGGGATTGGCAAAGCAAAAGCATTTACCATTCCCACCAGCTGCTCGATTTGTGTTGTACTTGCTGCTGCCGCTGCTGCCTGCCGGCTGTTGCTCCGCCTGGACTTGGGACTGAGCCAGTGCATCGCCAGCATCGACCATGCTCTGCTTGGGATCATCTGGCGCCAATTCGACACTTGCCTTTGTGCTCTGCGTTATCTCGTTGACCGGCTTGAGGGGCATCTTGTTCCAGCTGCTTCCAGATGTTGTCTCCTCGATCAGACGCATCCGTTTAACAGCGCCTCCCAGCGTCGCATCCGTGTCTCTTGCCGCTGCTGCTGCTGCAGATCCAGCTCCTGCTCCTGCCTGTTGCTGCTGTAAGGCGGTCAACGACTCCCGCTCCCTTGGACGCTTGCTGTTGCCAATGAGAATGTTGCCTCTTCTCACATCCTGCTGAGCAGCACCATGAACAGGTGCCGGCAGCTGCGGCTGCTGTGAGACAGTCACATGCTGCGCTAATCCAAAATCCACAAGCAGAAACTGTCCCTGCCGACGATTGTACAGAAAGTTGCTCGGCTTCACGTCCCGGTGTATGATGTTGAACTTGTGGACATGTCGCAGGGCCAATAACAGATTTCGCATGTACATCCGTATCTCCGGCACATCCATTTTGGTATAGAAGTCATGGAAGCGGTCGTGGGGCATGTAGGGCATCACAAAAGCCGCCGATGCCTCGCAGCGTAGGCAACAATGTATGCCCACCACGTTGTCCGTGCCCCTAAAACCGAACGAGAGAGAGAGAGAGAGAGTGAGATTAAGATTAGATTGGAAGTGGTATAAAGTGATTTTGAGAACCAGTTCCCAGTTGACTGTGAACCGGATGAAATGTTCAAGAGCAAGGAGTGAAAATTGGGAGCATTCAAGAAAAATATATATTTTTTTTTTGTGATAACATTTTTTGTGCATTCAGCAGGAGTTGAAAATATGTTGCCAACTTTATTCGAGTCGTTTCGAAAGTTGAATAATTGATTGAGACGCAATACCTGTTTCATAATTTATTAATTTGTTTAAAAATGTATCATGTCCATCCATAAATTACCATTTATTGATTCACCACAAGTAAAAGAGCGAATTACTGATTGAAACTACCACTTGAAATCCCAACATGGCGACGAACCAGTTCATCTAATCTGCATTTTTAAGAGCAAAGAACAAAATTCAAACATGGCGACAAAGCAGTTACCTAATCCACATCTTGGGTCTCTTAAGCTTTTCTGATTATTGCAACGATTATTATTTAAGCCCTTCCAGCGAAGACGTAAGCACAAGACGTAAGAGGTCCATGCCGCCCACGTCGACAGTCTGCCGACGTCACAGCGATGATAATTCGAATGGCATTGCGCACGACCCAATCCGAGTCCCAGTCATAATTATCAACGCTGTGACGCAATTGAGCAACGGAATTTGCGCAAATTGAACGGATAGAGAAAGATATACAAACAGATATACTTATCCCAGAGTGTAAGCGAGAGACATACAGAAAAACACGCAGCACAAGAGGACAAAGTAGTGCTGGGAGAGAAAAAGCTCAGAAAGAAAGAGAATGACACCGGTTAACCGGCCGGTCGGTCGGTCGGTCGGTCGGACGGACAAATATTATGTGCAGCCGTCAACAAATTTTAAGTGCCTCCCAATCAGCCGCCCACATTCTTTGCCCACGCACAAAGCGTCATGCTGTCGTCTCCTTCTCCGTCTCAAATTTGTATTCCATCAGTTGGTTGTTTGTGGCAAGCCATTAATAATGCAAGACAACAATCTAAAGCAATCCCTAACGGAATCAAAGTCAGCTGGCATTTGTATTTGGGTTTCAATTTAAATGACGATAACCTTGCCCAAGGCAGTTCAAAGCGGAATTCAACGGTTAGCTAAACACATACATACAATAAACACACAACGAAACACATCATCGGGTTAGCGCGATGTTTGTTTGTATGCCACTTATCTAATCTCAGCGAAACAGAACAACGTCTATCGATAATTTATATAATCGATACATATTACTAGACAGGACATGATTGTCAAAATTGTTGTTACTTTGCGCTCTTTGTTTACAAATTTATTCACAAATGGAACATGATGCATACATATCTACATACAAACAGATGTATTTTTTATGATGTACGTATGGGTGCGCAAACGCCTCCGCACATAAACAAGAGAATAATTACATGTGTATGAGTGGCTTGGACGATTTGTAAACAAACGTTACACGAGCAAACCCAATGCGAAAAACAAAACCCAACCAAGAGAGCGAGAGAGATGGATAGTCGAGGTGTAACTGAGAACAGGGCACGTGAATCGTGTGTGAAAGTGCAATAATCGTTGGGGCAATGGCAATGGCAACTTAAATAAATTGCAATGACGTATTGACGTAGGCACGTAGAATGTGGAAGAGACGTCTACATGGCTACCGACTGACGTCGTTCGTGACGCTGTTAACGGTAAGGCGGCAATCACTCACACACAAATAATGAAATCTGTTTGGGCCGCAACTTTTATCTCTGAAGAATTTGAATTTCAACATACCCCATATCGGTCATGCATTGCAACTCCTTCATGATTCGATCCGGATGGCTGGTGGGTATATGGTGTTTGATCGCAAATTTGCGACGCATGTTGTCCGGCAGATGAGACTCGCGCTTAAGCGTCGCCAACAGGACGGTGCTGAAGGTGCCATTGCCAATACGACTGTGGACATCGAATATGTGTCCAATGTCCGGTATGCGCTGCAGCAGATCGCCAATGGCCTCTGTGGGTAAAGAGAGTACAATTTAAGTTACATTTCAAAAGGGATTTTAGTCTTTCTCAGATCTGACAGCACTCATCCTCTCCCTCTCTTTTTTGATCGTCCGCAACAGTGTTGCCGGAGCACATTTTTCCCCGTCAAATCTGACCTTTTTCCAACTGCATTTGCTGTGAATAATTGAAAACAGCGGGAAATTCTGGTTTTTTTTTTTCTTTCAAAAGTATAGGAAAATAATTGAATACGTACATTTATATATGAACGTAAAATTGGCACATTTAGTAATAAATCGAAAGATAAATTTTGCCCCTATTGTAAATGCAATATTTCTGCAATTTAGAAAGATATGTATGCAAGACGGATTTTACACAAAACTAGTAACTAGCTCAATAAATAAGTACAAAAATGTTAAACACAAAAATATCAGCTTTTATTCAGTTATTTGGTTACGAAATTTAGCTTTTTTCTTCGCCAAAAACACTTGCTTCTCAAGAGTTGGCAGCACTGGTTAGCAAGTACAACGAAAGTTGTGAACAAAAATAGATTTGACAGCCGCATACAATCACACACACACAACACTCACACACACAAAACAATCAGTGCTCCCTAGGAAATAAGAAATAAAGAGACACAAAATTCAAAATGGTTGCTTCCTACCTTCGCTTTTGTTGCGCGGCTTCGTCCTGATGCCCGCGTTTATCACCGCATGTTGTTGTTGCTGTTCTATGGCTGCCGGCAATTTCTGAAGCTTCACAGCATTGTTGTTGTTGTTGCCGAGCTGCTTGTACAGCATCATTGGAACTTGCTTGCTGCGAGCAGCTGAAACAGCAGCTGCGTTTGTTGTTATTGTTGTTCGAGTCGACTTCTCGTCCTGACGTGCTATTGGCCAGGAGTGGACGCCGCTGCTGGCGCTCTGAACCACATTGACACTCATGCCCTGAAATGTGGCTGCCAATTTGGGACTAGAATTGCCTCGAGATGCTGCTGCTGCCGTTGTATTGATAAGTTGCTGCTGTTGCTTTGGCTTACTATTGTTTTGCCTTTGGACGTGTGAATAGTGCTTTGAAGTTGGAGCTGCCGCTACGACCGTGTTGAAGTCGTAGCAGCCTGATCCGGAATTAATGTGGTTATCCATATTCCAGGAGTCGTTGGAGTAACCAAGGGCTGCATCGGCCTGAGCAAAGTATGCGAAACCGGATGGAGTTGGGAATTTAGTTTTGCGTTGTCCGGTTTATTCCGGTTGTCGACTGTTCCCCCCAAGATTGTTGCTTTCTAGCCCTTTTTTTTTTGGTATTTAGTTGTTGTTATTGTTGTGGCGTCGTGTTTTATCACCACCTTCTTGAGATATTTGGTGGAGGTGGAGAGTTTTTGCTCTATAAATACATGAAAATTTTGACCGAACTTAACAATTTAATTGTTTGATTTAAATTTGTTTGTTTCTGCCAAACGAAACTGACGCACAGACCGCTCTGTAAAGCTTTTCACAGCTTTCACAGTCGAATTTCCCACCGCTTACTTTTTTTTTTTTGCTTTTCTACTCGATTTGGATTCTGTTACTGCTGTTGTTCTTGTCGTTTTTGTTGTCTCTGTCTCTTCCGCCGCTGCTGCTACCGCACCCGCTGACAATCGCCGACTTTATACGTCACATATGGGGAGCGAACCACAATGTTGCCGAATATCAGCTGGAGCACTAGTCAGTCAGCCGCCGCACTTTCCGAATTATCTAATTAAATGCGACCCATACACCAAGTTTATTTACTCTGCGATGTAGAGCTGGGTGGACCACTCACGATAGTATCGATATATCGAATTTTTATTTTAACTTTACTCTATCGATGATTCAAATTCGATAGTTATCTTTAGTAGCATCACTATTTTTGGCGCAAGTGCAAAATTAATTGGTGTTGTTGGCGGCAGGAAATTGTCAAATTATGGACAGATTTGTAAAAGCACAAGGGCCAAGGATGAGTACTGTGATTTATTGATCGCTAAGTGCAAATATTTATTATACATGTTATTGTTGATATGGCAATAGCAAACAACTATGCGCCGTCTTCAGAGAAGAAAAGAGCACTTGACAGAGCCTGTGGCGCTGGACATGCAACCACTCTTAAATTGTTGAAGACTTAGGATTCATTTTATTTAAAAAGAATGAAATACTTTGAAATTAGTACTTCTATCATTTGAATAGTTGTTGCTAAAAAACGATACTATCGATTTAGAAAACCTCAAAAATATTGAATATCTTACTATCGATATTTTCCCAGCTCTACGGCGATGCGACGATAGCTTTGAAATGTGTGGCAGCCTTGGCTCACATAAAGAGTCCCCAATTGTTTTAATACGTGGCATCCTTAGAACCACAGAAAAGGGTCGATAGTCTGATTTAAAATCCCTTTTAAAAAGCACCTCTTTTTATGATGACCGTTGTACATCACCGATTTATAATTTATTAATATGAACTAAAACAATTTCCCAATATAAATCATGCGCCGGTCATGGTTCGTTCTGGATTCGTCGCTGTGCCGGATTCGACCAATAAGTGATTTAACCGGGACTTAAATAGGACTAAAATGCAAACCGACAGAAATTAAACAAATGCATAAATACTTAAATACTTACAAAGAATACTAAACATAAAAATACAAAAAAAAAAGAAATAAAAAACGCGAACATTTGACGACGCCTGCGTGAACATTGAACGGCATAACAAATAAATACATAATTCGTATTTTGAATTAGACACGATCGGAATCGTTGCCTAACAGTGGAATTCCAACCGTATACGTGGCATTGGTGGCATCCAGTGTCTGATTGGGATCGTCGCAACGTGTACACGGCCCAAAGATGCGCAACATGCGCGAGGCCAGCGACTTCTTTCTTCGGCCAACATGAGCAGTGGCCGAGTACTGCAGAAAGCCAAAGGATTGGCTCTGAGTGCTCGTGTTGTTGGTGCTATCGGCATTGGAGTTGCCCGTCGGATTCAACGGGACCAGCTCGATGACGCGATTGTTGTGTTTGTCGATGTAAATAATATCCCGGCCACGACTCCAATCTCCCACTGGATCATAGTTTATTGTCTGGCCTCGATAACGGGGCTGCGGTGATCGCAGCTCGTGTCCCTCAATCTCGATGGCGGAGTCGTTGCTGCTTGGATGACTGCTGCCGGAATTGTTGGTAGTAATCCGATTGGAGCTGGTCGGTTGCGAGTTAATCCCGGCATCGCCTTGAGCTGCAATTGATAAATGATATGAAAATACTGAAAGTGGGATAGATTGACTATAGACTTACCAATAATTATGGCATTTCCATTGCCATCCACCTCGGAGCCATCGTTGCTAAAGTTTAATAAAATCGGCTTCAGATTGCCAACCATCTTGGTGGACTTGTTGGGTTCGGGCCGGACACTGAGCAATGGTATTTCAATAGATCCATCGCGGCTGTCATATGTGATATCGTCGAGATCGGCATTTGGATGTGGCGTCGCATTGGCGGCTATGGCGAGCATGTCCGACAGGTCGGATAGATGCGACATATGTGACGAGGTCAATGCCAGATCTGTTTGTGTGGCCTTTGCCACTCTTTCGCTCTCGCTGTCTGTGGCCAATGTCAGAGGATTATACACAAAGCTGTACAAAGAGTGGCCAAGTGTACTCTTCCCAGCTGCTGATGCTTGACGCTTTAGCTTGTCCTTGTATTCTGTTAACTCATCGCGTACAGCATCAAAGTTCTTTCTCAGCACGACGTTTTCTTCGATTTTCTTGTAGAGCTTCGACTCCAAATAGTCGATACGTGAATCTTTTTCGGTCAGAAGACGCTCGTAGCTCTCGTCGCGAGTATTTGTGTTTGTTGAGCTGCTGTTTGCCGTCGATAAGGAATCATCCAGCTTTCGTTGATCCTCGGCGTTGTCACGTGGCGTCAAAGTTTCCGGCATTGAACGATGGCGTTGAAATGCGCCAGAGGCATTGCCACGCTGCTGTTTCTTACTATCCAATTCGGCAATATATTTCTTCACTTTGCTGGTCACGTGCTTATATCGACGCTTCGTATAGGCCGAATGAATATCCTGATATGAAACCGCTTTGCTGCTCCGCGCACTGCCCAATTGTGCATTTTGTGCATGGCCGAGTCCGCTCTCAATGCCGTCATTATTGGCCGAGCCTGCAAATTGCTTTTGTCGAATTGATTTGAATTGGATCCAATTTTAAGATGCACTTACCGTTTTTGGCCTCCTCCTCATGATCATACTCAAGACCCACGGGATCGCTGGCACAAGTTTCCTCAGAGCAGTCGCTATTTAAAAATGGCGACTCATTCACCTGGAAATGTTCCGCCTCAGGGAGCTCCAGACGTAAGCAGAACTGCCGCTGAAGGCTTCGGCTTCTGTTAGCTGCCGTCGCATCTAAATTGTCGAATAGCTCGTCTGCGGGAAAGCTTTCGTCTTGCAGACTCATTTTAACACATATGCTAGCACATTAACTCCTTTTCAAGATGATTCGCGGACGGTTTGTGAAAAAACCACAAACACATTGACATTGAATAATTCAACTTGGAAAAGCACCGTTATATTCTTTTGACACAACGAACTAGATCACCCTATCGATACATCTCATATTTCAACTTGTCTCCAAGATTAAATATTATTATTCTTCCTGATCAAGTTCCTATATTGTTTTTGATATTTTAGATTTTGATAGAACTATTATTATTTGGCGCGAAATGTACATTTATTAGTGCATGTCACTTGTTCCCCTATTTGGCGACACCTTTTGTCTGTTTGCCATTGAATAGTTCCATAGAACTTAATCTGAACGATTCGATATAAAACTCTCCTCTCTAGCCGGCGTCATTTTTAGGGCTGCGAATTTTGTTCAATTTGCTGAATAAGTTCAATCGTTCATCTTAATGACCCGTTCATTTGAACTTTTTCAGAACGAAACGACACAACTCTAATTGTTGCTCAAATTTCTGCTGAACGAAGCAAGATAAACCATTATTTTTGGCTCCAAATATATTTAACTAACTAAAACACAATGTCTCTGGAACAGGTGGGTGCAAGTTAACGGTATTTAAGTTGCATGTTCTTTATATTTGCTAATAATACTTGTTTGGAAAGTAGCTCAAAGCCGATGCCGCCGAGTTCACAGCGTTGTTGGAGCTGGCGAAAAGCGGGCGGGTTAAGGGCGTTTTAACCCAGGCTAAAGCAGAAGTGGAACGTGAAATTGTTAATTTAGAGATAAAGGCACGTCTAGCTGCTGAACGTCAAGCAGCTGGCACTGTTGGCGGCGATTCGAAAAGGTAAGGGTTGGGTCAGTGTATCGATGCTTCTAGAATCTAGATGATACTTATGTATTTCGCTTTGTTTAATTGCGTTGCAGATATCTGCACGAGCTAACCGATTATGGCTGGGACCAAAGTGCCAAATTTGTGAAACTATTCATCACATTAAATGGCGTACAAAATTGCTCAGAGGAGGCTGTGACAGTCGACTACACCGAGAACTCGATGAAGCTCCACGTGCGCGATCTGAACGGCAAAGATTATGGACTGATGGTCAACAATCTGCTTTTTGCCATCGATGTTGAGAAGAGCTATCGGAAACTGAAGACGGATATGGTTGCAATATATTTGAAAAAGGCGGAGGAGGGACAAAACTGGGATGTCCTGACGTCGATACAGAAGCGATTAAAGCAAAAGCAGGACAACGAAATGGCTAAAGATAATGCCAATCCCGAGGAGGCGCTAGTTAACATCATGAAGAAAATGTACAACAGTGGCGATTCAAAAACCAAACAGGTCATTGCCAAGGCCTGGACCGAGAGTCAGGAGAAAGCACGTTTCGGCCCAGAAGTTGGCGGCGGTCTCGGCAATCTCGACAGTTTATAAGGTAATGTTGTGATTGATTGTCGCAAGGACTGAAGGACTTAATGAATAATACATATATGTGTTTATATGCAGTAATTCGCACGTAATTCCATATGCTTAAAATAAAATTAAAAAGTATAAAATCAAAAAACAAAGCGGTGTCTTGCAAAATATTAATATATATATCGATAGCAGCAATTATCGAGTCTGCGATTAACGAAAAGGTCGCTGCTATGACACGTCACATTTGAAATCGGCGCGCTAACGCATATTTGAAATTGCAGCATTAATTAGCTGTCAAAACGTTGAGAATGATAAATGTCCGATTATTCTAATTAATTAGAGGCACTCCACTAATTTACCGTGACGACAGGTGAGCACGTTGGCAACTCGTTACAGCAATTTTCAGCCAGCCACAACGAGATGCACACATCGTGCATTAATAATGTCTCCATTTCTATAATTAATCAGTCGACTTTGCTGCTTTCACTGAGTTAATTAATTACATCCAAAAATATAAAAATGTTGACAACTTCATAATTATAGCATATAATCGTATTTATTTGTATTAAATTCTTGTGATTAAACTCAATAATTTTTGCAATACATATGTATGTTTGTAATCTATTCCATTTTAAATAGTTAGTTTGCTTTAAATGATTTAATATTTATTAATTGTATTTTGAATACATTTTTATATGTTTTTCATTTTTGTCAGTTTCTTCAAAAATAACAAAGAATCAATATATTGAGAAAAGTGTATATTGAGAGAAGTATAGGGAGAAAGTTTTGTATCTGCTAGATACTTTTGCTTTTGTTGTTGTTGTTTTTTATATTTTTATTATAGTTAATTATGCAATTGCTGTTCTTACATTTTGTATGTGCGTGTGTTGTAAACAATTAAATTGCCCACTTGTTTTTTGCAGAAATTATTATTTTTGATTGGATCTACATATATGTATATGTTTTGTAATAATTGTGAATTAGCATACTTAGGAGCCAGGACCCTCCATATATATATATATATAAACATATATAGAGAGAATTATAGTATAATTATTTATGTTTGGTTTTACACTTGACTCAAATCATTTAACAAACATCGAACAGAACTCGTAAAGATTGTAGATTAAGACCGATTCCAACAAATACTAAGCAAAACATATACGATATATATATATATAGAATATACATAAATCTTTTTAAAGGTACGATGTACTAAATATTGTTTAAACCTTTAATAATAATGTAAAAAAAAAACATTTAAAAAAAATAAACAAATTATGTAAGTATATATCATTTGTATAGTTCTGCATCGGGCAGTTAAATTAAGCTAATGTTCTTCTCTCTTTATTGTTGTCAAATGATAACCGTATATATATTTATATATGTGTGTATAGTTAGGTTATGGGATTCGATATAGGTAGTATCGTATAAAGTATCGTTTATATAAGTAAGTTTTTAAGATTCGAAAATTTGTGACGGCTGTCAATGAATGCATTTTTCATTTTGTAGTGTGAGGGGGAATCGGAGTACATATATATATATCGCAGGATATATATATATATATATATATATGTATATATATAGTGTTGTGTGTGTTTGCCTTGACCTATGTAAAGCACCAAATTCGTTTTGTTCTACGCTCTGATCGGATCCATGTCGCCTAACTACTGCAAATACTATATATTAGTATACTCTATCTCATATTATTTCATGCGATATTATTTTTTATTTGTTTGCTCAATTTTCTTCTGTAAAATTTGAAATCTTTCGTTAAAAGCTTTTTCCTTCATCGTTTGCTTTGTGTATAAAAATAAATCGTCCTTTTCTAAGCACACACACATACAGATACACACACACACACACACACACACGCACACACGCACAACAATCAGTCCTACAAATTCGTTTCTTTATTAAATTCTTCTTCTTCTTCTTTGTCTATATACACTACATCCATGTAGATGTGCCTGTGTGTGTGTGTGTGTGTGTGTATGTGATCTATGTATGTATGCATGAGTATACTAATCGTAAAACTTCTAGAAAATTATGCGTTTTCCTTTATAGGGAGGAGGACTTTGAGGGGTTCTACTAAGTTCTATCACGACACTTATGCATATATCTTATCTTATCTTTCCACTCTTCGTCTATATATTCTTGAATTCTTTCCTATTCTCCTTCTTCTTAGCTCTAAAAAAAAAAAAATCAACAGGTTACAGCTGAAATTTTATAAAAATTTTAGTTGAAAGTCTCAATTTGGATTGTAAATGTTTGTCTTACTTAGCGCAATTTGATCGTCGAGCCCAAAAACAGTTGTCACAGTCGCCAGTTTAAAGTAACGAGTGCCAGTTAGCGTGTGCCGAGTAACAAGTAAATAAATGCAACGAATGCTAGTAAAGGGATGCGTTCAAATGATATGTTGGTCAGATGAAAGCAACGAGTAGCGAGTCACCACTAAATGGGCAACGAATGCGTGCAAAAGTGACTTGTTAAAATGCCAGTAATATGATCAGTTGAAAGTATCGAGTCCCTACTCGTTAAGTATATGTACATTCACTCAAAGAATGTGTTGATCACAGGCTAGTAACGAGTGCCAGCTGGCTAGTCGCTAGTGGGGAAATGCAAAGAGTGCGAATAAAGTGTACTTGTTGAGATGCTTCTATGGTCAGTTAAAAGTAACGAGTAGCGATTGCAGAAAATATGTGATCAGTTGAAAGTAGCAAGTATTAGTTGGCGAGTGACAAGTGGCGAAATGCAACGAGTGCGAATAAAATGAACTTGTTGTGATGCTACTATGGCCAGTTAAAAGTAACGAGTAGCGATTGCAGAAAATATGTGATAATCAGTTGAAAGTAGCGAGTATTAGTTGGCGAGTGACGAGTGGCGAAATGCAACGAGTGCGAATAAAATGAACTTGTTGTGATGCTACTATGGCCAGTTAAAAGTAACGAGTAGCGATTGCAGAAAATATGATGATAATCAGTTGACGAGTGGCGAAATGCAACGAGTGCGTGTGGAATAATTCATTGAAATGCTATTATGGAAAACCGAGTGGCATGTAGAGAGGGACGAGTAGCGATTAGCGTAAATGCAACGAGTAAAGTCGTTGAAATGATACTGATGGCATAATGACAACTGTTGTTCGTAACGTTCAATCGACATTGCTCTCTATTTAAGGGACCTGATGAGGCAGTTCGAATTACATTTTATTGGTAACGCTTTCTAGATATATATGTATACTATGTAGATATATGTATGTATATACTATGTTTAGATATTGTTGTAGATATAGATGGTTGATCTATAGCAAATATTTATATGTATGTATACATATGTCTGTTTGAGGTCTATTGGAGACGGTTCCATTCTCTTCGTCAGCTTCGTTCGATACGGTACGGTTCGGTTTTGGTTAATGTTCCGGTTCAAACACACGCACACATGCACATGCACACACAGACGGACAATTCCAGCTTGGCCTTAAGATTAGTTTAACAGCTATTCCCCCTCGTTTCTCTCTACATCCTCATCTCCGTGTCCATCGCCAGCTTCGATTTCAGACAACACTCGGAAGAAGTTTGACATTGCTGACCGTTGCTGACCTCGTCCGGAGCCGGGTCTTGGCCATGACCATGGCAATTGGCCGGACGCTGGGCGTCCGCACGTGCCGTTAATAAAGCTCCGTATGATGACGCACTGGCGCCGGAATCTTGGACATGCCACGCTCCCGTCGCGGCGAAATCACAGTGGATGCCGTCGCTCCCGCTGCCGAATGATTGCTGCCGCAGGAGGAGGCGGCCGAGCTGCGCTTGGAGCGCGCCTTCGCTGGCGGTGAGCAGCTCTCGGAACGCTCCGGATTGCCATTGGTGTGCACCCACTCCGTGGTGAAGTCCTCATAGACGACGGCCGTCTTCTTCCCATTGCCCGGACTGGCAGCGGCGGGTCGCTCCCGTTGCTGATTGCCAGCGGCGTAGCGCGAGAGCAGCGTCTTCATCTTCTCGAGAATCTGGGCGTCGTTCTTGGCACTGCTGGCCGCCTCGAGCAGCTGCTGGGCCAGCGGCGACGAGGCGTGATTCTTCACTGGGGACGTGGTCAGTGAGCTGGTGCATCCGCGCACTCGTCGCCCGTTGCTGTCGTACAGGATCTGCGAGGATCGCGTCTTGACGCTGCGATCAAAGGGCGATGGCGATGTGGATGCGGATCCGGTTCCGGTTCCGGTTCCGGTTCCGGTTCCCGTTCCCGTTCCGGATGTCGATGTCACTGCCGCTGGCGGCGCAAATGTTTCCGTGTTGATTGTGGGTCGCTTCTTGCCGGGCACAGCGGCTGCTGCACTGCGTCCGCTCCACGTATTGGTCACATCGCGCACCAGCGGCAGCTGCGATGCCTTGCCCCGTGACATGGCAGCTCCCGGAGCCGCTGCAGCGGCCGGACGACGCACGGATCGATAGACTGGCTGCTTGCGACTCAGGGCCAGGGATCCGGAACGTGTGCTCAGGTCCTGCAGACTGCCGCCGCCGCCGCCGCCGCCGCCGCAGGTGCTGTTGTCAATGCTGCTCCGGCGACGACGTTGCGCCAGCGGAGATCGGGGAATCTTGCTGCCCGCCGGCGTCACATTCGCCACTTGAGCGGACGTCTTGTGGCCAGTGGGCTGAACACTTTCCGTGGTCACTGTAATCTCATCGTCCGTGATGAACACACCCGACTGCTCGAACTTGCTGTGATCCCCGTAGGCCGCCTCCCGATGGAGCAGCTTCGTCGTCTGCTTGGGCAGCGCCAGCACAGCGGGCAGAGATTGCGGCCCATCGATTTCGCAGACAGCGTAATCGTCATCCTCCTGCTCTCTCTCCTTTAGCGAGTCATTGGACTTTTCCGGCTCCTGCAAGTGCTCCGGTTCCAGCTCCGACTCCGGCTCCGGCACTGGTTCCGGCTCATCCGTGGGCGAGATCTGCGAGTCGCTCGACGTTTGATCAAGACGCGCTGCAAATTTTAATGCTTCAAATTAGTGATGTAAATCGAAATTATATTTCGAGTCTTAAAATCGATATATCGGGCAACAATTTATCGAGCTAAAGAACTTGAAAATCGCTTCCGCGAAAATCGAAATTAATTAATAATTAAATAATTAACGAGCTGCTGCTCTTGAAAACACCAAAGGAGTGATGTAAACCGAAATTTATATTTCAAGTCTTAAATCGTTAAATTGTGCAAAAATTGATCGAGTTAAAGAACTTGAAAATCGCTTTCACAAAAATCGAAATTAATTAATAATTAAATAATTAACTCGCTGCAAATGTTGAAAACTCTAAATTAGTGCAGTAAATCGAAATTATATTTCAAGTCTAAAAACGATATATCGTGCAAAAATTAGGAACTTGAAAATCGGTTCCACGAAAATCGAAATTAATTAATAATTATTTAATAGCTTAATATATATTATTTTTTACATATATTATTCTGCTTTATTAAGAGATGTACATATCTAAAATTCCCCATTATGTTAAAATATTTGTTATCTTGCGTTTCTTAAGTTGTTTCGAAAAAAAGAGGAGGAAAATTTGGAAAATGTAGAGCCAGTGAGGAGGGGAACTCACCATTGCTTTCAGCGTCCTCGATGGAGGCCTGACTGTGGAGGGACTCGCGTTTCTGGGCCGTCGATTGGATGATTCCGAGACTGCGATAACCTTCATCGCTAATTTCGCTGCCGTTGTCGCTGATGTTCTCAAATTTGCTGCTCTGCTCCGGCTGTGTTCCAGTTCCCGTTCCCGTTCCCGTTCCCGTTCCCGTTCCAACTCCAGCTCCAATTGCAACTCCGGCTGTTTCCTCGGAATTCGTCAACGATTTGGATTCCAGGGAGTTTTGCTTTTTCCGCATGTCGCTGATGAGGCGACGCTGAGTGGGCGACATGCTGCGTCTGGTCAGATGCGGTGAACCAGGCACTGGTTCCATGCCCGAACTGTTCCCAGTGGCAGCGCCGTTCGTCTGATTGAGAAACTTGCGCTGCGGCGTCGGACTGCGACTGCGATGTTTGCCAGCGATGCCAGCAATGGCACTCGGCGACAAGCTGGCATTGACTGTTCCCACTCCCATGCCAACTGTTCCCACGCCCACAGTGCCAGCTGTGGGTGAACCGGAGCCAGTGCCAGTGCCAGTTCCAGTTGCATTCCCAACCGTTGAGATGACGCGTCGAGCTGCATGCGGTGAGCTGTACAAATTATATAAATATAAGTACAAATAAATAAATATATATAAATAACTAATTGAAATACCGCTCAAGTTATTCTTTTTCTCATCAACAAAATTTCTATTTCTGGTTTCCCCACTCGACTTTTATTGGTCAACATTTTCAAACTGATCTTTTAAAATCGATTATAAACCCATTTGCTATCACTTTTCTATTGTCTGCTCACTATCAACGAACTGAACAACCATTTATTTATATTTTTTTTTTACTAATCTATAACAAGTCATTATTGTACTGATAAAATTTAACGACATTTTTGAAGTATTTCCGTTATGAGTTTCTTAAGTTATTGCGCTGTTGGAATTGCTAAAAATAGTGATGGGGAAATCGAACTTATTGTATTTGCAGTGTGAGCAATTTTAGGAATTTTCAGGAATACGATTCTAAACTAGATCTGTCTTCAGCTGAAATTCGAATATTGTTAAGTAGGCTGCGCTGAAAGGTGTTTTGAAAGCTTATTAAGTTGGCTGCGCTTCAGCAACATTTTAAAAAATGAGACTGGCATTAAGAATTATCAAAACAAAATCATTGTTTAGCTTGGCACTGGGGAAGTTTCGGAACGAAATTGAATAAAATATATCAAATTAAACGAAATGGTTTGGGATAAAGGCAATGGTACGACTGTAATGAATTGGAGCAGATACAATGGAATGGAACCAGTGGAATGAATTGGTGAGAGGATTTTTCAATAGTGGAACGAAATGAGCAGAATGGAATAAAATGAATGCAATGGAATGTGTGGAATAAAACAGTAGAAATGCGAGGAATGGAACGAATGAGTTCAATGGAATGAAGTCAATGCAAAGAATGGAACGAAACGATATGAAATGAAACGGAATAGAATTAAATGCAATAAGTAAGAAAACTCTTCTTCTTGCCTCGATCCGATGCCATGTGAAATAGTTGCGAATTTATTATCCGATTGCAATGAAATTTCTAAGATCGATATGATTTGTGGCGATTTGCAGAATACAATGAATATTTCAACTATTAATAATAAGTATGAGTAGTTCACATGCTAAATCTTGTGCCTCTAGCTCTTGGCAACTCTGAAACGAAATTGGGAAACTGTTCTTCTTACGAATTTATTATCCGATTGCAATGAAATTTCTAAGATCGATATGATTTGTGGCGATTTGCAGAATACAATGAATATTTCAACTATTAATAATAAGTATGAGTAGTTCACATGCTAAATCGAGTGCCTCTAGCTTTTGGCAACTCTGAAACGAAATTGGGAAACTGTTCTTCTTACGAATTTATTATCCGATTGCAATGAAATTTCTAAGATCGATATGATTTGTGGCGATTTGCAGAATACAATGAATATTTCAACTATTAATAATAAGTATGAGTAGTTCACATGCTAAATCGAGTGCCTCTAGCTCTTGGCAACTCTGAAACGAAATTGGGAAACTGTTCTTCTTACGAATTTATTATCCGATTGCAATGAAATTTCTAAGATCGATATGATTTGTGGCGATTTGCAGAATACAATGAATATTTCAACTATTAATAATAAGTATGAGTAGTTCACATGCTAAATCTTGTGCCTCTAGCTCTTGGCAACTCTGAAACGAAATTGGGAAACTGTTCTTCTTACGAATTTATTATCCGATTGCAATGAAATTTCTAAGATCGATATGATTTGTGGCGATTTGCAGAATACAATGAATATTTCAACTATTAATAATAAGTATGAGTAGTTCACATGCTAAATCGAGTGCCTCTAGCTCTTGGCGACTCTGAAACGAAATTGGGAAGCTGTTCTTCTTACGAATTTATTATCCGATTGCAATGAAATTTCTAAGATCGATATGATTTGTGGCGATTTGCAGAATACAATGAATATTTCAACTATTAATAATAAGTATGAGTAGTTCACATGCTAAATCGAGTGCCTCTAGCTCTTGGCGACTCTGAAACGAAATTGGGAAGCTGTTCTTCTTACGAATTTATTATCCGATTGCAATGAAATTTCTAAGATCGATATGATTTGTGGCGATTTGCAGAATACAATGAATATTTCAACTATTAATAATAAGTATGAGTAGTTCACATGCTAAATCGAGTGCCTCTAGCTCTTGGCGACTCTGAAACGAAATTGGGAAGCTGTTCTTCAACAAATACGAGTGCTTAATGTGCCATATTCAACTGCTTGCCGTGCTGAACGAGTGCAGTCTATATGAATGAGTGAGTGCATTTGAAAACTACGCCTCGTCTCTGGCTTTTTTTCTGCATAATGGAGCTACTAATGGAGCACTCAACTGGCCATCTGTTTAAGTCAATGTCTCCGCCGACCATCATCATTATCCGGCTTTATGCGTGCAATTAGCGTGGCGATAACGACTTAATGCCTGTCGCCCCAGCCCTGGTTTACTTTTTGGTTTCCCCCCCATTTCGAGAAGCGTAAATGGAGCAGGGATTTGTTTTTTGTTTCGTCGACATTTCGAATTGGACTCACCGTTCGTATATCACCTGCGCATTGTGCAGCTCGATGCCTCCGTTGCCGGACTGGGAGTTGGTGCTGTGGTTGCTGTTCCTGGGCAGGAGACGGGCCTGAATGGAGCTGCGATGCTGGGCACGACAGCGGCAAGGATCGTGCTTGTCCAGATAATGCGAGAGCGTGTCCCAGCCGCCGCCCACACGGACCATCACGTGGGATCGGAGAATCTACAGATGAGTAGAAAAATTCCAAAATTTAAACTTATCATAATCCCATTCGCACATGGCAATTCGGCATCTCTTGGGATTCAACTTACGCGCACAAAGATGAGGACTTTGGTGTCGCCAATTCGATATTTGCCCTCGGAGACGCGCACCATGGGAAACTGTGAGGGGCATGTGCATTTCTCCACCAAATCTCTGACCTGCAATCCGAGAAGAAACAAAACAAATGAGAAAATAGTGAATAACCGAAAATGTGTCAGTGTCTCTCTCTCTCTCTCTCTCTCTCTCTTTCTATATGCCTGTCTCTCTCCTTGTCTTTCTTAGTCTTGGGGCAATGCAACCCGAGACCTGACCCCACAGGGCATTGCATAAGATCAAGAGCCACAGGCGATCAACTAACAAATCCCAACGACCAGAAGACTATCGACTGGACTCTGCGCTAGAGATGGGCAAAATGAACACACGGGATGAACTTCAAATGCACACGAGATGAATAGCAGAAACAAGATATTCAATGCGATTAAAATTGGAAAATGAATATGAAATCAACTAAAGATGAGCTTGAAATGAACTGACGATGAACTCCAAATGAATCGAGACAAAAGACGAAATAGAAAATAGCAGAAAAAGTGCGATAATAATGAAATGAATTGGAAATGAATATGAAATAAACTAAAGATCAATTTGAAATTTGGGAAATGAACTACGAATGAAGAAGAAATGAATTTGATGAAACAAAAAATTAATGGCAATGAATTACATATAATATGTAAACGATATTGAAACAGCCCCAAAAAACGAAGAGGAAGCACACCATTAATCCATTAATAAAATGAAGAAAATTGGAAATGAATTAGAGGGTAATCATCGCTCAAAATGAGCACCTGACAAACACAAATAAATATAAAAAAATATTGGAAATGATGCGAGATGAGTACAAGATGAAAAACAGTTGAATGCAAAATGAAGACAAAATGAACATAAGATCAACAGAGAAATGAATGCAAGTGAATACGAGTTAAGTACGAAATAAGAAGATGAACATAAATTCGAAAATAAATTGGATTACAAATGAAATGAACATGGGATGAAATGAAGTGAAATCAAGAACGTGGAATGAACTCAAAATAAACATGAGTTGAGAGTGAATACACCTAAAATGAATACGAGACAGAGACAAAATGAATGCAAGATCAATGAAAGTGATAATATGATGAGAATGAACACACTTGAAATGAATTCGAGACAATGAACACAAACAAGATGAACTAGAAACACTTTTATTGTTATAAACAACAAAAATACATGGGGCATATTTTAAGCACTCTCAATTTTCAGTTGGAATTGTGTGTCGTGTCACGTCCATCGTGTCCATCTCTAGATTTAAAGTGCTGCCTGGATCAAGTTTAGCTTTACCACTGCATAAATTCACGCGCTGCCATTGTCCGAGCAAATGATCAAACAAATGAGCGGAACAGCCAACGACTTGGCTTCCAGTCCAACACAGATATAGAGACAGAGATCCGACCTCCCCAAGCAGACGGAAGGCAGTCAGAGACAGAGACAGAGAGACAGAGACAGAGAGATAGAGACAGATACAGAGGAGAGCGAAGAGAAGGGGGAAGAATCAAGCCAAAAGCCCAGGGCAGCTGGCTCGTCTTGTTGCGAGATTCGTGTCTATAGGGATCGTTTTGGCCAAGTTGGCTACTGTGCCGACATCGCTTTGACGGGCCTTCGACTTTGGGCTAACAAAGCTCAGTTTTTGGCCTGGCCAACAACAACAACAACAAACAGCAACAAACAACAGACCGTACAAACCAAACAGACAAAACGCATTTGCACCTTTGAACTTCGATAGTTGCAAATACCCTGTAGCCAAGTGGCGACAAGTGGGGCATGCTCACTCTTAGCATTGCTTTGTAACTGCACATGTAAATTTTCCAAAATGTCTCTAAGACTACCGATAAATAAATTTAAAATTTGTACACAGCTCAATTCCAACATTATCCATTTAAAAGTATTCCACTTTTGCCTAGGCTAACGTGAGAATTCAACAAATAAATCTCGTAGAAATACTAATTTTCGTTTGCAGTTACTTTTATAGTTAATCCATATAATCTCAATTCAAGTTTCTTGAAAAGTTTGTCACGGAAAATAGGAAAAAATTAATTGGAATGTTTTTTAGTTTTTTAGAAGAGTACATTGTTAAGTCCCATGTAATACCCTATGATTTGAATCTATGACAAAAGAAAAAAAATGTATAAATTTTAAATTGTAAATTGTAAATATTAAATTGAAAATATTAAATTGTAAATATTAAATTGTAAATTTTAAATTGTAAATTTTAAAATTTTAAATTTTAAGTTTTAAATTGTAAATTTTAAATTTAATTAGAGCTACCCTATAATATAGTACATCCATTGTAAAAGTAACATAAGCATTTAAAGCGAATCTATTAAAGCGTAAAAGTTAAAATATGGATTCCCTCTAAAATGGATCAAATTTTTAAGAACGAATATTAATAATATTAATAAATATATATACATACATATATGTTAAATAATAACAAAAAAATATATGTATATAATTTTAGGGTAACTAAGCTGCTTCTATTTGTTACTTTTGCCGCTAACGAACGCTAGCTAATGCACAGCCTACAGGGTATCTGTTCGTCGTGCAAGCCGGCGACTCCAAAGAGTTTTCAGTGCTGTTAGTTTGCAACAAGGAAAGCCAACAGGAGGGCCCAGGAGCAATTGGGAACTGTGCCACAGCTGAATGCGTTGCAAAAGGGGCGGGGCAAGGCGTTGGAGGGGAAGAGGGTTAGAAGGGGCGGGGAGGAAAGGCGGCGTTGCTGCCTTTTGTGTGGTAGGTAAGTCGACATCACAATAAATCCAGCATTTGGCGATAAGCCGCAAAAAGAGATCTGCCATCGACAACGGCAACAAAAGCACAACAACAGCAGCAACAACAGCAACAGCAACAACAACAGCAACAACAACAGCAACAACAACAACAACAACAATGTTGGCATGACTGTGACGCATGCGAGATTAGCTGGCGCTGGCAATGGCGCTGTGATCCTGGCCAGGCCAGGCATGCAACAGCAACAACGTTAGCAGCAACAGCAGCAACAGCAACAACAGCAGCAACAGCAGCAATGTTGACGACGCGGACGTGCCAAACGGCAGCGACAAATGATTCGTGGCTGGTTTGGACTCAGTTGCCGTTGTTGTTGTTGTTGTTGGTTGTTGTTGTTGGTTGTTGTTGTCGCTTGCCCCTCGTTGTTGCAACGTGGTGGCACATCATTTGATTTTCGACAAGTTGTTGAGGCTATTTGCTGATTTGGCAGCAGCAACTGTTGCTGCCGTTGATGTTGCTGCTGCCGTTGCAAACAAATTGATTGGCCAACTGAGTGATCGTCTAAGCCAGAGCCAGAGCCAGAGCCAAAGTCAGAGCCAGGCTAAGCATTGCCCATTCAGTCGAGCCATTGAGCATGTCCGCCCGCCGGGCCACTTTGTTAAAATACCCTTGCCAAGGGGTATATCAATTGTGCCCTGCAACGTGCAACGCACGACGATCTCAGTCGTTATACATGATGAAATTTGGATCGGATCTGTACCAAACAATTATAAATCAACTTTTTGAAAAACAAAACAAATTTTTGTTGTTAGTGAGATATCTTAACCAAACTCATCAATTAAGTGTTTGGTATGATTTTATTCATTTCGACCACAGTTGATTCAAATCGATCCAATATTACATATAGCTGCCATAGGAACGATCATTATTTCCTATCTTAGAGAACACATTGGGATCACAGATTATATATTTGGCGTTGTTTTATGCAACCTGAACAAATTTGAGAAATAATGGATGACTATATCATATGGCTGCCATAGGAATGATCGTTTGAAAATCAGCTTTTAGTAATAAAACTTTTTTGTATTTTGAGATATCTTAACCAAACTCATAGTTTATGTGTTTGGTAAGATTTTATTCATTTCGACCACATTTGGTTCAAATCGATTCAATATAACATATAGCTGTCATTGGAACGATCATTAAAAAGTCAAATTTTAGTTTAAAAAACTTTGATTGCTATCTTTGGCGTTGTTTTAGGAAACCTAACCGAATTTGAGTAAATTTGAATGACTATATCATATAGCTGCCATAGGAACGATTGCGATCGGTTGAATTTCAAATTTGTTTGTCGAGACATCTCAATAAATGCCTCAGCTGGTATTATATATTTGTGATGGTCCCATTCATGCTGATCAAATTGCGCAACGAAGTTGACAACGAAACGCGGGTCTGGGAAAGAGTATCAACTCATCGGTTAGCCGTTGCTAAGCTCGCTTTGCTGTCGTTGTTGCTGCCGCGCTCGCTGACAATGTTTGTGGCAGCATGTGGCGCTGTTGTGGCAGACAGGCAAGCTCCATCTTGTGTCCAATATGTGCGCAACGATTTATCCATCCATCTATCCATCCATCCATCCATCCATCCATCCATCCAGCAGCTGTCGATGGTGGGCCGAGGGGAGGGGCATTGTTGCTGTTGCTGTTGTCGTCGTCATTGATGTCCATGTTGCTGGCGGCGTGAGGAAATGTTTGCATGGCTTTTCATTGGTTTTCCGTTTGCCGATTTGCTCCTCAATCCTTGGGCGCTGCCCGTTGTAAGTTGTATGTTCAATGTTGTATGTTATCTGTTGCATGGTGTTGTTGCTGTTGTTGTTCCTGTTGTTGTCGCAAGTTGCTGTTGCAGCCGCATGTTGCTGTCATCGCGCAATCGCTGCTCGCAGTCGCACTTGGCAATTACATTGCCAATTGCGATTTGTTGTAATTGTTGTTGGCACATCGGTGGCGCCACCGGGCACACGGTGCAACACGGCAACAAAGTGCAACACAGTGCCTCAAAACATCTTGTCAAATTAATTTACAACACGCTGATGAGACCGACCGCAAATGTGACATAAGCAATCGCATTATTGATTTCAATTGAAATGCTACTGCAGCTAGACGAATCAATAAATGCAACAATTGTTCAATATGTCCATTTAACAATAGATCAATAAATCCGCAATCCATTGCTCAATATTTGTATTACTCCATCAAATTGCCAACCTATCATTATATGATCTTAGACCAATCGAGATTCAGAATATCAACAGATATCAATATGAACATATGTATAAGAATATATCGATCATCAAGTGATCAACACAAAAATCTAATATATATTGGATAACAATCGATCGACCGACAAAACTCTTCCAAAATCACAAATATCCATGCATAATTCAATCAATAAAACAATTGATCAACATTTCGACAGAATTACTAAAAAGATCACTGAATGATTCAATCATTCATTAAATTATTCAGAGATCTGTACGTCAATATATCGAGTAGTTACAAAAATAGTGCAGGAAAATTCCTGAAATTCCAATGCATTACTTTAAGAATTTCTATGAATTTTCTAAGTTACAAAAATATTCAGTATTTATTTTTTTTGAATTGTTTTGAATTTTAAAGGATACAAAATATCTAAAAATGTTGTCGATTCAAAAAATACTTTTTTATAGTTTAGGTTGTTCGTTATTTATAAATATTTTCATAAATTTCAATATGACTGAACTTGGATTGAGAAGTTTCAGTAGACAAAATAATAAATGTTTCCGGTTTTGAAATGAGTATTTAAATTTAAATGTAAATATGAATAAATTGAAAAGACCTTCGGTTAATCGGAACTGTCACCGATTAATCGGCCAAAGAAGGCGACGGATGCGGCAGATCACGGATTACGGATCACGATTCGACAATCGACAATCGACTATAGACAATCATGGATTTTGGTTAGGGTTAATACACATATACCCGATATCCGTTTTTGGATACAGTTTTCACCCCACGAATCGTTGAAACAATTATCCATTGCATTTGTTTGCCTTGTCGCATTGTTGCTGTTGTTGCTTTTGATTTGTTTTGACCAAGTTTGAAACTGGAAACTTAGCCATGGCTAAAAATGGACATGAGAAAAGTCGCAGCAACAATAAGAAAACAGAAAAATAACAAAACAAAAGTCGTGAGGTTTGCCTGCGAAAAATAATAACACTAAAAAAAAACAAAAGCAAAAGAGAAACCACACCAGAAGCACATACACAAATTAAGAGAGAGATGGAGAGATAGTGAGACAGAGATATGGAAGGTAGTAATCGATAGTCGAGTCGATCGATAAGTGTGTGAGAATCGCTCATCAAAAATAATAACAAAAAGAAAAAGGGGAAAGAGAAACCACACCAGAAGCACATACACAAATTAAGAGAGAGATGGAGAGATAGTGAGACAGAGATATGGAAGGTAGTAATCGATAGTCGAGTCGATCGATAAGTGTGTGAGAATCGCTCACAAAAATAATAACAAAAAAAGGGGAAAGAGAAACCACACCAGAAGCACATACACAAATTAAGAGAGAGATGGAGAGATAGTGAGACAGAGATATGGAAGGTAGTAATCGATAGTCGAGTCGATCGATAAGTGTGTGAGAATCGCAAAAATAATAACAAAAAAAGGGGAAAGAGAAACCACACCAGAAGCACATACACAAATTAAGAGAGAGATGGAGAGATAGTGAGACAGAGATATGGAAGGTAGTAATCGATAGTCGAGTCGATCGATAAGTGTGTGAGAATCGCAAAAATAATAACAAAAAAAGGGGAAAGAGAAACCACACCAGAAGCACATACACAAATTAAGAGAGAGATGGAGAGATAGTGAGACAGAGATATGGAAGGTAGTAATCGATAGTCGAGTCGATCGATAAGTGTACTTACCATTTCATCGAGACTCTTCAGATCATTGGTGACGATCTGTGGTTGCGGTCCATACATCAGCATCGGATCCTTGTCGTTCTCATCCTCGTTCTCCGTATCGCTGTCGTACAGATCCGTTTCGACGGCGACGCATTCGGAGCCGACAGGTGGCGCCTCCGTTTGGGTGCCACTTTCCGCACAGCCGTTGCTCGTTTGAGTGCCGCAGCCGACGCCGTTGGCTTTGTTATCGGCGGCAATTTCACGATCGATTTGTCGTTCCATTTGCACCAGCATTGGGGCAAGCATGCCTGTTAATCGATAACACATCAATATATATCGATCACTGGCAACTGAAGAACATTGCTCAACACTTACCAAATTTGGCGCCTCGTCTGGCCACCTCGAGGAGACAGAGAATCACATGCTTCTCATTCTTTCGCATTATCAGATCGTCCGTTTCGAACAATAGGCACTCGATAATTTTAAGACTCTTTCTGCAAATGAAAAACAGTGCGATTGGGATGTCAATCAAATCAATCTGTCTTTATATCTAACACTCTTTAGTTATATGTTGTTCTCTATAGTCGAATTTGTGATCTCTTATAATATATAGTTGCTGATTAGTCTATTAGAAATACTAGATTAATAATCTCTATTCTCTACTGATGTTCGATTGACAATTGAACTGATCTTTCACATTCGCTTGATCATCAATCAAGAATTTTCCTCACAATTGATCGCTTCTGTTTTCTTTTAAATTGATCCTCGATTAATGGTCATAGAGTTGTTACATCAATCAAAGATCCTTTCTTTTCAATTAACTGTGCGTAATAAATGATCGTAGCATTAACTTTGAATTACAAATTGGTGATTATTGATTTAATCGATCAAAACTACAATCAGATCTGTTTTCTTTAGCGATCTTCGCTTGATTGTTTACTATCGCATGGCCATCAATCGGTGATCAATCGAAAGAGTGTTAAGAGTTCTAAATTCAGTGATCACTTTTTCTCTTCATTCTCATATGAGTCGTTTGATCTGTTTTCTATTGAGATCCTTGATTGATCTTTGATTGACGGTTTACTATCAATCGGTGATCAATCGAAAGAGTTTTAAGAGCTCTAAATTCAGTGATCTCTTTTTCTTTTCATTCTTATATAAGTCGTTTGATCTGTTTTCTATTGAGATCTTTGATTGATCTTTGATTGACGGTCTACTATCAATCGGTGATCAATCGAAAAAGTTTTAAGAGCTCTAAATTCAGTGATCTCTTTTTCTTTTCATTCTCATATCAGTCATTTGATCTGTTTTCTATTGAGATCTTTGATTAATCTTTGATTGACGGTCTACTATCAATCGGTGATCAATCGAAAAAGTTTTAAGAGCTCTAAATTCAGTGATCTCTTTTTCTTTTCATTCTCATATCAGTCATTTGATCTGTTTTCTATTGAGATCTTTGATTGATCTTTGATTGATGGTTTACTATCAATCGGTGATCAATCGAAAGAGTTTTAAGAGCTCTAAATTCAGTGATCACTTTTTCTCTTCATTCTCATATGAGTCGTTTGATCTGTTTTCTATGGAGATCTTTGATTGATCGTTTACTATCAATCGGTGATCAATCGAAAGAGTTTTAAGAGTTCTAAATTCAGTGATCTCTTTTTCTTTTCATTCTCATATGAGTCGTTTGATCGGTTTTCCTTTGATTGATCTTTGATTGATTTTTCATTGATCTTTGATTGATGGTTTACTATCAATCGGTGATCAATCGAAAGAGTTTTAAGAGTTCTAAATTCAGTGATCACTTTTTCTCTTCATTCTCATATGAGTCGTTTGATCTGTTCTCCTTTGATTGATCTTTGATTGATCACTGATAAATGAAGCCATCCTTCATTGTCAAACGGTTCTCTGATTGATGGCTGCGGGATCTCTCACCTGCACCAGGTTATGAAGTTGGACACATTGTCGCGGGAGAAGAAGGTGCCGCTCTTCGCCGCTGGCAGATAGTGGACATTGCCCAGGGCGAGAATTGGGCCCGCCAATCCGGAAGTCATCGAGCGTGTCATTGATTTGTTGCGCGCCTGTCGCCGGGCCAAATATCCCTCGGCCGCCTGCCGCACATAATTTGCGTGCTGAAAGAAACAAGAAAGCAAGCAGACAACAAATTAAAGAGCGCAACAACAATAAATTAGACACAAAAGTAACAACAGCAACAGCAACAACAACAATTGCAATTGCAATGCGTTTGCAAGTGAAAGGTAAAAAAAAAAAAAAAAAAAAGAAATGAAAATGAAAATGAAAATACAAAAATATTTTTGGCTTATTTAAAAGCGCGACAAAAATCTAGAAGAAGTTTATTTTTAAGCGTCTCAAGAATTTAGCGCGGCATTTTTAGGCTGACGGCGACGCGGATACCGCCAATGGGGCACCTACCCCCCACCCCTTTTTCTCCCTCACCCCTCTGCAAATCTAAAGCCCCTCAGTCTTGGAAGGAACAGTTTTGAGCTGATTTGAATATCGTGTCAAGCAGGAAGGGAACTGTGCAAGAGGAGCATGCAGAGAGAGAGAGAGGAGAGCGAGAGTGTGAGAGAGTGAGAGGGGGGTAGAAATTGTTTATGGGGTGGAAGGGGGCTGGGGGTGGGTGGCTAATCAGATCATCATGGCGCCGCAATGCTATGCATAATTAATTAAGATGCAGCCACTAAGAAAACACACGCACGACCAGACACTCGTCACTCATCAGTCATCGTTTTGACCACTCGAAATCCGTTTTTGTGAATGAAAGAATTGGATTGAAGAATGCAGGAATTGGGTGTCTGGCACAGATACGAATACTCTCGGAGACACTGTATCAGAGAGCACTTCAGAAATACAAAGAATATAAAACCCCGAACAGAATTCAGAATTCAGTAACAATTAGATTGGGAATTACAATTTGTGAACTTATGAAGCTCATGATTGGTCTATGATATATAGAAATCAGCAGAAATCTAGGCATAACTCTGAAGCGAAGAAACTTTACATAACAACTCTAAAATACGGATAGATTCTTTCAAGCTTAGCGATTATTCTTTTTAAAAATGAATTTTGTTAGCCATCACAGTTCTAATTTATTTTTAATTTTTATTTAGCTTTTCTCCGAAATCAGATTAAAGGTATATGCCTCAAAGAATTTCCCAGTTTGAGTAGTCTAGTGTTGTAAAAAACGACAAAAAATTAATCGAACTGTTGATATATCTTCAAATAATACAGAGATAAGATCAGAAATACAAAGAATATAAAACCGAACAGTAAAAATTTGATTGAAACGATTACAAATGATGAAGCTCGTGATTGGTCTATGATATTTAGAAAACAGCAGAGATATAGGTATCTCTAGGTATATTTTATTTTTTTATATTTATTTATTTTGTTGGTCATCACAGTTTTAGTTTAAGTTGAGTTTACATTCAGCTTAAATTTGAAATCGGATTAATGAAAGAATTTCGAAGAATTCAAAATAAATCGAGTTGTTGATAAATTTGCAAATAACAAAGATTTAAAAGATGTGAACAACTTGAAACTTGAGAGTCGCATCCATTTCACATTTAACAAAGGATCTCAAAATCCGTCAAGTCGAGACTGTTCTTCTCATTTCTAAGTAGATTCGTTTGTCTACGAGTATGGGTAATATTTCGAGCTTATCCATTATCCATTTATTCTCTGCAGTATTTTCTTGTATTTCACTCGAATCGAGTCGTGTTTGATTCGTTGCCTCCATTTAACGCCCTCGGCTTTTCGAATCTCTGAGCTGAGCTGAGTTGAGTTGAGTTGAGTTCAACTGAGTTGAGCTTATGTCATCATTGAAGTCGCATCTTTCGTTTTTGAATGCAATCCCAAATTGAAATTCAATTCCAATTCGATTCGTTGCACGACGAGTGGCAACAACAACAACAACAACAGCAGCAACAACAACAACAACAATCGACGTGTCATGCATTTCCATTTCCATTTCCATTTCCATTTACATCACTCGATATTCATTTATGCACATTTTTGTAATAATTTAATATTTAAACAATTTCAATATTTCTCCCTCTCTTTCGATTATTATCATCTCTCGCTCTCTCTGTCTGTGTTGTTGTTGTTTATTTATTTTTTTATTTTATGGATATCTTTTCAAACTGCATTCAAAGTGCTTTATTTGGTGTTTATTGCTTAACCGTTTTTATTTATTTTTACCCTAACTCTTAAAAAGGGCATCATCAAGTGCCTGACACTGACAACTGACGTCTGACAATTATATATACATATATACATATGTTAAGTGGGCGTGGCAGCTGACCATTTAGGGCAGCAGGATAAGCGAGCGACAATGAAATGAAATGGATCTGATAAATTGCACTTTCATTTGGTTAGAGCATTTCTCCATCGTTGTGTCTCCGTCTCCATCTCCATCTCCGTCTCCGTCTCCGTCTCCAACTTCTTTGTCTTCAGCTTTAACTCTTATCATTGAGCCAAAGCTAAAACCTTTAAGCGCCCGTCACACGATTGCTTTTTCAGCGCCACTTTTTAACCGACGCTGAATTTTGCCATTCAGAGTATTCGCATCGGTGTTCAGACCAAAGTCCCATGGGTTTTTTAGCTGGTCACACTCAACACACTTTTACTCCATGCTCACTTTATTTTTTCCGAAAAGCACCAAAAAGCTTTTTAACAACAAGTGTCGGTTAAAAAGCGGTCGTCTGACGGACGCTTAAAGACGCCCACGTTGCACTTTTACCAGAGGCGTTAAATAGCTCGCAATCTGAATCTGAAACTGAAACTGAAGCTCAAGCTGAATCTTCGTTTACACTGCCCACGTTCGGGCATTTGGCCTTCTTCAATCCATTTGCCATTTGCCATTTGCCATTTCATTCAATTTATTTGGCTTAAAACTCTTTTAATTTAAATTTTTGCAGCAATTAAAGAACTTTTCTCCAAGTGCGTATCAAAAGAAATGCACAACATTTGAATACATAATAATATTATTATTAATTAATTCAATGTATTTGTTGGCTTGTCAAAAGGCAACGTTTCAAAAGTGAAACCATTTGAAAAGGAAAAAACTAAAGCAAATTGGCCAAGACAAGCAGATGGAGGATAATCAAAATTGTGGATGAAAATTGTCCCTGCATAAATAGATAAATATATAAATAAGATATTGAGCGTCGATAATTTATTCAATCTTGGCTCTGACTTTTGAAAGAAAAATTCAAATGAAGCCAAGAAAAATAGGTAAATTTTTAATAAAAACCTACATTATTTATTATTTCATTTTAGCTTGATTTTGACTAAGTGAAAAACAAATAATTTAATTATAATTATTTGAATAAGAGTAAAGAATTAAACGAGCTTAAAAAAAAGGGAAAACAATTGAGAAAATAAAATGATTTTCTTGTACTTATATAATTATTATTGAAGATAGATTCGAAACGAAATCTTGTTGAATGGCTCAAATTATCGATTCGAAATTCAGAATTTTGCAGGTTTGCAGTCTTGATTTTTACTTAGATTATTAAGAATTTTCGATAAAAGATTTAAGTTTTCTAGTTTAGTTTAGTTTAGTTTTGTTTTCTTGACATCTTCTTATTAGTTAAATTGTCTGACAATTGAGTTGTAAACTGCAAACTGCAAACTGCAGTTTTTTGTATGTCTTTCGTGTTTGCTGCTTCGCTCCGACTTTGCCACACTTGCCACACGGGGTCAGAGGCCTCGTGTGGCAGCGTCAAGTGTCGAGTTGTCGATGCAATTAACGTGACTTTGTGAGTCATACTTCCCCACCCCCTTTGTTCCCCTTTGTTCCCCTTCTCCGCCCGTCGACTGACCGGAATGTGGGCCAAACGGACAGACGTCATAAAGTTGCTGCCGCAAACTGATTGCCATGCAACTGTGCCACACTTTTCTCTCTCTGTGTCTGTGTGTGTGTGTGTGTGTGTGTCTGTGTGTGTGTGTGTCTGTTGCGACTCGAGTACGTGACAGGTAGAAAAGAGAGCGAAAGCTGTTAAGGAAGCTCTCCCAAGTTGCCACGTGCGGGGGCGTGTCAAGGGGTGTCAGAGGGGCGGCGGGGGGAGGGGGGCGGTGTCAAGGGGTTGAGGGGCATCATTTGCCAGTGTCGCCGTCACGTAATTAGCTTAGATTTCAGTTTCCCGCCTGGCCAAAATGTATGTCAATATGGCGTTAATAACATTAGGTAAAAGCCAATTGCAAAAGAAAATAAAAATGAGCACAAAAAATTATAAAAAAAAAACAACAAACATAAAAAATAGGCAAACAACGTGCCTGTCGCATTATGAACACAAGCACACAGAGAAATTGATATAGATAAATATATGTACATATGTATGTATGTGGGTGTGTGTGATGTATGTATGTGTGTATGTATGTGTGTATGTATGTATATAGAGCATATAGCATAATACCCGTAACTGTTTTTTGCTTCCGCAAACGCAGAAAAAACCACGACGCCAAATTAAATCAAACAAAATTTAAGTGCAGCTACAACAACAACAACAACAACAGCAACAATTGAAATGACATTGCAAAAATTGAAAATCAACAAAATGAAATTACAGCAATAGCAACAACTAACGGCAAACATAATGTTTATTGTACAATTGCCGGATTTCAGCGCCAATCGCGCAATTACCAAATGTTGCGTATACCCTGTAAAACACGCCCAAATGCCGGCCATGCACGACTAAATCTAAGTCGGTCTATAACTGTAGCCAGTTTGTTTCAATAGACAAATCATCTGTATTTTAGTTAATACTATAACAACAATATCACACTAAGAACTTAAACAATTTTTTGAAAACTGCCAAAAATGACTATTTTGGAGTTTAGTCACTTTTAGCTACTTTTCAAAAATTATTAAAAATATTATCAAAGAGATTTTTGATAATCAATTTGTTGGCACAAACTTTTTGCATCAAAACATTTTTTTGCTTGAGACCGAGGAAAGAAGTCAAAAATCTAGAGCTTTACGAAAATTCGAAATTTTCAATTGGTACCTAATGGGTTAAGGAAAGTTGTGTATCATTCAAACGGAATTTTAATGACCTTTTGATTGATGCAAAAATGTACATAAAGCAAGTTCAAATTATGAAGCCTTGGCAAAATATATATGCCGACCAGTGTAGGTGCATTTAAGCCAAATTGAAAATAGTTAGTGGCATTCTTTAGCTACAATTCTGCAATCAAAATATTATTGAGGGGGTTTCCACAATTTTTTTTTAGTCGTTTAAATACACGAAATCAAAATCTAGCTAGAACTCGCTATTCGGAATACCCTTACTAAGCTATAATATTTATTAAAACTAGGCTTAGTTGTGTTATGAAGTAAAATTGAACATTTATTTTTTTTGTGTACTAAAACGTAATACGTGTTAATTTAATTAATGATTTTCCATATACACATACATATACATATATACATATATATATTTTTTTTTTCTTTATTTTTTTTTATTTTATTTTATTTTTATTTACATGGGGTTTTGGTTTGTTTCATGCTCTGGCCCCCATCCAGTATACCCTGTAATGCATACCCTGTAATACATGCCACACAAATGTCTGATTAGACCCGTAGTCATTGTGTTTCGGGGTTTGGCTTTTGGCTTTTGGCCAAACGCTGACTTGCCCAACGCCTAAGCGGATTTCGCCGTCAGCCAGAAAAAAGGAAAGAACAAGCAGAAGAAATATCAAATCAAAATCGCAAAAAAACAACAAGAACAACAATAAAAAAAAAAAAAAAAATAAGTAAATATTAATATAATTGGAAATGAAAAAGAGTTGAGCTTAAACAGTTGAGTCTCTAATGGAGCGAACTGCCACCGATTGTCAGATAGCCAGCTTGTCTGAATTGGCCATAACACCTAACACCTAGCATGGCCAACAAAGCGGCCTTTTGTTATTGTTGTTGTTGTTGTTGTTGTCGTTGTCGTTGTTGTTGTTGCTTTCAGCTCAATCAAAATCTAAGAAAAAACGGCAAAAAAGAAACTGTCCACAATATGCGATTCAAAGTGATATTTCAAAGCCGTGTCGACGTTGCCGTCATCAGCAACTGTAGTTAACTGGATTGTAGTTGTTGCTGTTGTTGTTGTTGTTGTTGTTGTTGTCATTGCTGTCATGGTTGTTGTTGTTGTTGCTGTTGCTGTTTGGAGTTCAAGGTTCTCATGGACAACTTCCTAGCTTTTTAGCCATCTGGTTGTCTATGTCTTAACGTCTTTTTGACCATTTGGCAATGATGGATTGCTGCCAAATGATTATTGCAACAATCGACAACAACAATCGAAAACAACAACAACAGCAATTGACAATGGACAACGCCTACAACAAACAGAAATCTATCGATTGATCGGTCACCTGCTCGGAAGTCTCTTTTGATCTTGCCTGAATTTGATTGCCACTAACGGTATTTCCATTTGTTTTGCCAAAGTTTGTTGCTCTCACACTACCTCTCTCTCTCTCACACACACACACTATCTGTCTATCTAACTGCTTTTGTATTGTGGGAAACGACCATGGACATCATAAGATGGATGAGATGAGATCATTGATCGCCTGATTGCATCGTTGATCATTAGCCAGAGAATTCTGTCAGTGTGTGGGCATAACACACACACACACACACACACACACACACACACTCTTGACTCTTCACATTGGTAATTGATATGTATGCACTTGCCGCACTTTGGGGCATGCAACTTCAATACGATTTCCCTATGCAATTTCTCACAGTTCCAAAAGATTCTTTGCGTTTGGCTTCAATTGTTTTAAGTATACAGTATGTCCGGTAATTGTTTTGACAATGACTAAACAATCACAAACAAAGAATTTTGCAAAAAAAAAAAAAAAAAAAAACATTTTTATGGTTTTTTCTTATTTTTTTCTAAATTTATTTACGATTTCTAAAATCATTGGCTTTGACTTTTTGTAAAAAAACTGTTAAACGAATAAAAATATCCAAGCAACTATTTTGCCTTATGTCTGCATATATTTTTCAAATAAAAGTTATTTTTTTTAAATGTTTTCTTTTTAATATTATTAAATTTTTGCTCGGTACTTTGATTAGATAAAAAAGAATCTATATAAAATGAATCTTTATAAGAACAACGTCTATAAGATGGAAAAAGATGAAAACACCAAGTGGGAAATTCATTGTTTTTGTTAAATGAAACATGTCATTCTATTTGGTCAAAACAATTGCTTGACTAACTGTGTGTATAAGATATCTGTATGCATATATGTGATGTATTATCTGTAACATGTTGTTTGCAACTTGAATGCTCATTAAGGCGACAACAACAACAGCAACAACAACAACAACAAATGACAACAACATGAAACAAGACAAAAGCCGCTGCCAAAACTAAACCAAACTGAACTGGTTTTCATTATTGTGATTATTGTTGTTGGTGTTGTTGTTGTTGTTGCTCGACTTAGTTGCCGTTGTTGTTGCTATTTTCCAAAAGCCAAAGCCAAAACGAATTTTGAATGTGGGTGAAGTTGTTAAAAATGTGGCAAACGCGCAACGCAATCGAGGCCAGACGCGACAACCCACCACGCCCCCCGCCCCCCGCCCTTCTACCACCCACCCCTTCTCTCCCACTCCATCATACCCTCCCCCCTGCCGCGTCTGTTTTGGCCAACCTGCCAAGCGCATATTTAGTTATAAACTTGAATTTAGACTCGGCCCAAATTAGATAATTTGACTTTGGGCCACGACGGTGAGAGCCGCCAAATGTTGCCCAACCAAAAAAGAATTTGGCCAAAAAACATCTAGGAAAATGCAATTCAACTAAATGATTCAAAATTAAAATTAAAATAAAATAAAGAATTTTATTATAAGTAAAAAAATTATTAGAAATGGAATGAAATTAATTTCAATTTGTTTGAAAACCAAGAATTGCCTTAAAACGAACTCCAAAATTATGTATCTTAAAAATATAAAATTAAATTATTTAAATAAAATACAGTCAACAAAAATAGAAGAAAAGAATTATTTTCTTTTTTTTAAATAGACAAGAAAAATATTTAAAAAAAGAAATCAACGAATTAAAATGTGACAATGGGAAATTAAATGAAACGAACGCGAGTTTAGTTTTATTCCCATTCCTAAAACGATTCTAAATTGAATTCAGTTCGTTTTTAGTTTTTAGTTTTTGGTGTTGTGCTTCCTGTTACAAATTGCCATATTAACAAAATAAATTAAATAAATTAAGAAATTAATTATTGTTCTGTTGAATTCTATTCTATAAGAGCTCGAACTTTTAAATCAGTTGAAACGACATTTATCTACATATGTTTCAAAAATATATATAGACATTTGTTGAGGAAGGTTGGGTGATAGGCGGGGAATACCCATAACAATTGTATATTGCGTGCTAAAAGTGTGCAAATTTTTTTTTTTTTTTTTTTGGCTATTTGTCCAGTTTTGGACACAAGATAACGCAAAAGGCATTTTGGCCAAGTAAATACGAGCATATGTAAATATTAATTTTATTAAACAGACGTGACGCTAACTTAAGTCTTTGTCAACTGTTGCCAAAAACCCACGGAAGGGGTGAGGGAGGGCGGGGGGTTTTGAGAGAAAGAGAGAAAAATATATATAAAAAAAAAAATAGATTAAACAGTGCGCGCTTTTCATATTTGGCTTTTCAATTCACAATTCGCTGTTGTTTGCTATTGCGAATGCGAACTGTTACTTTCACTGTCACTGTTACAGTCACTGTGAGTGTCATTGTGATTGTCACTGTGAGTGTCACTGTGAGTGTCATTGTGATTGTCACTGTGACTGTCACTGTGAATGTCACTGTGACTGTCACTGTGAATGTCACAGTCACAGTCACTGTAACTGTCACTGTCACTGTGACTGTCATTGTGATTGTCATTGTGTTTGTCACTGTCATTGTGATTGTCACTGTGAGTGTTATTGTGATTGTCACTTTGACTGTCACTGTCACTGTCACTGTCACTGTCACTGTCACTGTCACTGTCACTGTCACTGTCACTGTCACTGTCACTGTCACTGTCACTGTCACTGTCACTGTCACTGTCACTGTCACTGTCACTGTCACTGTGACTGTCATTGTGATTGTCATTGTGATTGTGATTGTCACTGTGACTGTCACTGTAACTGTAACTGTCACTGTAACTGTCACTGTGACTGTCATTGTGATTGTGATTGTCACTGTGACTGGCCCCGACAATCGTTTTGAGGTCTTCGCTTCTCTCGGACTTGGACTCGTTTCAGTAAATACATATGTATATGTATATGTACATGTATATATGTATATGTATGTATGTGTATAAGTCGGTGACATCGTCCGTGCTTATAGCTCCGCCCGATCTAAGTATCTACATATATATCTATGTACGTGCTCTCAGTGTCTCAGAGTCGAGAGATCGGAGGCAGTTCATCAACAACGCATCCAAAGTGCGTGGGAATTGTGACGGCCTTGCTTTGAAGTCGCTTGGAAAAGGCTATTTGCGGAATTCCAAACGAAACAAAACAACACAAAAAATAAAATAAAATAAAATTAAATAGCAAAATTACTGAGCACACTCATGTTTAGAGAGTTGAACGATTGAACGCCTTGTAAATTCATGCGCTTGCATTAAATAGTGAAAGTCCCAGTGTGTACACACTGGCGGTCATTGCAAGTGTAACCCTGCGAGCTGCATTTCAACATTTCAACTTTGTCATTTTATTTTAAGTTAATTGCAATTAGTCAACGAGAGTCAACTTTTTATTATTTTAAGAATATGTTATTTTCATTTGTTTAATTGAGAATATTTATGCAATACAAATATTTAGAATTTATTTAATAAACGTTCTAAAATAAAGACCAATAATTTCTTAAAATATATTTGAAATAGAAAACTTCAGCTTAATTACTAGTTTTTAATTAAAGTAAACATTAATAAATTACTATGCTTAAATGAAATCAGCGTAAATTGATTTGATTAGATCTAAGCAAAAATATTGCATTATTTGTTTATAATACTTAAAAATTAGCAGCTTTTTTTCAGAACGCAGAGAGAGAAAGAATCGTGAGCTTAACTGTCACTTTTACTGTCGTTTAGCTAGAGTTTAGCTATTTATTTTGTAATTGCTAAATTTAGCTATTTTTGGCTATCTTGCGATTCGCAATGGTTGGCAAATATGGCTAAAGAAGCATAATAATTGTCACATAATCGACACAATGCTTGACTTGGACTTTAATTGGCCAAAAGTGATTCATCGACGGCAGCAGCGGAAAAAAGCAAAAGCGGCAACAACAATGGCAACAGCAGCAACAACAACAACAACAGCAACAACAACAATAAATAGCCACATTTCGTAGGCGACTCTCGACAACGATTTGAACTTCCTTTTGTGGCGGCCAAATGATTGTCGCCATTGAGACGGCACGACAAACTGGCAACGTGACGCACCAACAGCGCCGCCCTCCGCAACGAACTTGCAACAGCAACAACAACAAAAATCAGTAGGGGAAGGTGAAGCAACCGCAGTCGATCTTTAACCTTTCCCCCCCACCTGGACGTGGTGAGTCGCCTATTTTGAAAACTGTGACAAATATAGAACTCGATGCTCAAGACTATTTTTAAAGTGCGACACATGTCAGCTGCTTGCAGCGAACTTGATCGTAGCTATACTATTAATGAAGACTGTAAGCCTTTTTAAATACAAAAAAAAAAGAAGAGCAATTACTGATCTTATACAAAATACGAATTAATGATTTGATTTGATATCCTTGCAGAGCCCTGTAATCCATTTTCGACAGATCGTTCCTAGTATAACAACTGTCTGATATAGTAGTCCTATTTTAGTTGATTTAATTTTTCTGGATTTATAAGACAATAACAAACATGGCTAGCTTTGTGAACATAGTGAAATTAGTTGAGATATATTAAGAAATAACAAAATTAATAATATAAAGTATATTTTTATTTACTGTACATACATCGATGGAAAAAATGATAGAAACCAATTTATTTTAAATATTATTATTTTGTAATATTTTTTATACTTTTACGCTCTAAATAAATATTTATGAAACCTGAAAAAGAACAAAATTTTGATAAGTACGAAATAAATATGCCGTTTCTATTGTTTTTACCATGAGTGTACATACTATATGGAATCTGTCAAGACACTTGGAATGCATTACAAATTTTCTGACAACATTTTTAACAATAATTATTTGATTTGCTCAGTGGCTTTTAATGTTTTCCTAAATTTTAAAGCCAATCAAATTGCTGAGTAGAAATATTTTCTAAAATATTAAACTTAAGAATATGATTCCAGTAATTTTAAATTTAATTGTCTTAAATAATGGAGTGAATTAAAAAAATGATTTTTTCATTATTATATTAACTAATAATTCTGAGTTGTAATGCTATTATCATTATTAATAATTATTATTCTAACTGTTTCTTGTTTTCGAATCGAATATTTTGCTTAAGAAACTGATCTAGTTCGGGCTGTTGTTTTAAAAGTTCGCGAGCTATTAACTATTAACAAGCTGCAGCTCCACAATGAAGGGGGGTGGGGGGAGGTTGCGGGGTCAGCGACGAGAGAGGCGGCTTGAACAATGGCCAAGTGGCGCACAGTGGCGACCACTTACAAGAACTTTAACACGCCAGAGTTCAAATTAGTCAGCAACACTCCATAAATCAGACAACGGCAAAAACAATCATAAAGACCTCTGTCTCACGGTGCCCCCGACGTGCTGGGGGTCTGTCTGCCACAAGTTGTTGCAACAGCAGCAGCAGACGGACGGACGGACGGACAGACGGACGGACGGACGGACGGACGGACAGACGGACCGACAGTGGCTGCCATAAAGTGACGGCAACTGGCCAATCGAGTTGGCCGCCCGCTGTTGCTGGGTCGAGCGATTAGCATACAATTTGTGTGGCAACTTGTTGTTGTCGTTGTTGTTGCCGCTGTTGTTGCACGTTGCATTGTCAGCAATAAATAATAAAATTGCATTGCGATACCCTTGCCACGGCACACACAACTGATAAGGCTTATCCCGAGAGTACGAAAGGCAATCAGCGTTGGAACGAGTGGAATCGGAACAGCATTAAGTGACAACACTTCATATTAGCTGATCAAATAATTTGATCGATTCGACAGAACAGAAAAGGCGAAAAACTAAACGTTGTTTATGGAACGAGTGGAATCGGAACAGCAATAAGCGACAACCTTTAAAATTGACCGAAAAAAAACAATTAGATTAATTCGGGAGAACAGAAAAGGTAAGCGATAAGCTAAAGGTTGCTTATGGAACGAGTGGAATCGGAACACCATTAAGTGACAACCTTTAAAAATAAAACGACAAATTAACAACTTGATAAGTAGTTTAATTTCAAAAATAATGAGAAAGGCGAAAGCCTAAACTTGCTTAAGGAACGAGTGGAATCGGAACATTATTTATTGTCACCCGTGGAATTAATAATCTAAAAAATTTAAAAGAAAACTGGACGTAAAAAAAAGTGAAAAGCCAGAAATAGATTTTACACTCGTTCCTGAACAGTTTAAAGAATTACGAAAAGCTGGCACAACTGGAAATGAAACAGCAAGCATTGTCTTGAAACAAATGAATCTGAGATTGTCAGATATATTTTATTTGCTTCCACTCGCAAAAACCTCTACGACTGGAACTGAAAGATTGCAATTTGTTCTGGAACGAGTGATATTGAAAAACTGTTCAAAATTTCTCTATATTTGAAAAGTGCAACGAGCGGAATTGGAACAACACAAATATTCCTTAAACGAATGGAATGGAAAGTTTAATTAAAATTCACTTCCACTTGTTTCAAAGTTCTCAGAACAGTAGTTGTGAATTGTAAGCTCACTGGCTATTTTACAGGGTATCTCACAGCAGGCTTCCTGGGCACAACAGGCTGTGGAGGGTGAGGAGGGTAATCAACTGTAGAGAGAAGCATAAAAAACTAAGTGCGGCTTGTGTTGTTGTTGTTGCAGTTGTTGTGTCGTACCAATTGCACCGTTAATAAAGTCAAAATCGGATTAGACACGCCTCAACCGAGCTGGCCTAAACCTCCCCCTCCCCCCTCCCTAACTCGCTACCACCCACCTGATCTCGCCTCCCCTGATCATTAAAGCCGAGCTCAGCTGCACAACAGTTGCAACTGGACACACTTGCAGATCTTGGACCCTGGCGATATCGACCGATGCCGTTAAGATATTTGATCTCGGACAGAAATCAAATAAAAAAAATACAAAAAATATAAAAAATCTATCTATGTATATAGCAACAACAAAAAATGCCAAACAATAAATTGGCACTAATGAATTTGATTCATTTCGATTTGCTTTTGGGCAATAACTAAATCAAGCAGCACAAGGCAGGGACAGGGTGGAAACTTGGGGGATTGGTGGTTGGGGGATTGGGGGTGGGGAATCGGGGGGAGTTATTTATGAATATGACAGTTGTCGTAAGGCAAATACCGACCCATATGTGTCCGTTGAGTGGACTTTAAGCCATCAGATATGGAAAGGCCTTTCTCGAAATTGAACGAACCATAACATACTATATGTTTAATCTCATATCATATTTTTGAATAATGCACTTTTTGAATAATTCTGATAATAATATATAATATCAGTTCGAGTTCCAGCTGAAGACGATGGCACACAAACTATAATGTCCATTATTTCAATTCCTAAATGACTGTAATTTGAGGATCTTCTATCATATATGTAAATATCTCAAGAGTCTATGAATATCTAGCATTAACTTTCGATTTGATTGAGAGTTAGTCAGAGATAAATACAAGTCTGTTTGAGTTCATTTTTTCAGTCTATCAGGACCATTCTAATTTGTATTATTCAGTATTTGAGAAGCCTTAGAGAATTTAAAGAAGAATCGTTTTATGACAGATCGAACGATGGGTAGATTTAGAAAGAATAAATATTTCAATTTTAAGAACTTTTACAGATTGCCAACTTCCATTTCAATTTCTGATCTGTACACTCGTTATGATGGTTATCAATCTCCAACTGTCAGTTGTTATCGATCACTTAGGATCATATAAATATTTTGGATCAACGATCGTTGGCAATCTCGTCGCATTGTGCCACATCCGTGTTGCATGTCCAGGCATTTAGCAGCAAATTTCCCAATAACTTGGGGCCACTTTGTATGCACGAAGGGGCCAAAAAGACAAGAAAACAAAAAGAAAAACAAAAAAAAGTGTGTTAAAGCCAGAGGAGCAGAATCGAATGGAGGCGAGTCGAGGCGAGTCGAGTCTCAATTAAGAAGGCAACGACCGAAGTTGGACTATAAAATTGGATGGGCTCACGAAGTGTCCATTGAGCCATTGAGTCACGACGCCAATGTGACTGACTGATTCAAGAATTCTTTCATTTAATGTCAATGCCGAATCTGTTACTTACAGATACGGAGATATATATAAAAATTGATATTGCTGTTTGCATCATGTATCATGTCTTTTTATTTCTTTTCTCTCAATAAATTGAATCAAATTTGTGACAGAGTTGCATCATGTTTAGTAATGCTATGTTATCGATATGTATCGATAGAATTTTTCAACAACTATTCTTGAAATTATTGTAATATGGGTTATTAAAAAACCTTATGCTTGGAAATAGTTTAAAATTTGTACACAATTTTGGAAATTGTTAAACTTTAAAGAAGTTCCTAGTTTACAACTTGAAGTTGAGAGTTTTACTTTATCAGAAGATTTCATATTTCATTTAATGTCAATAAAAATTGATATTGCTGTATGCATCATGTGTCATGTCTTTTTATTTCTTTTCTCTCAATAAATTCAATCAAATTTGTGACAGAGTTGCATCATGTTTAGTAATGCTATGTTATCGATATGTATCGATAGAATTTTTCAACAACTATTCTTGAAATTATTGTAATATGGGTTATTAAAAAACCTTATGCTTGGAAATAGTTTAAAATTTGTACACAATTTTGGAAATTGTTAAACTTTAAAGAAGTTCCTAGTTTACAACTTGAAGTTGAGAGTTTTACTTTATCAGAAGATTTCATATTTCATTTAATGTCAATAAAAATTGATATTGCTGTATGCATCATGTGTCATGTCTTTTTATTTCTTTTCTCTCAATAAATTCAATCAAATTTGTGACAGAGTTGCATCATGTTAAGTATTGCTATGTTATCGATATGTATCGATAGATCGAATTTTTAACCAACTATTCTAGAAGCTTTAAAGAATTTTCTTGTTTACATTTTGTACTTTAAAAACTTGTAGCTGAGCGCTTTACTTTATCAGAATAACGACTATAGAAGCGAAAGAAATCCACTTTCTACGAGTTTTCTAATCACTCGAACTTTAGATACATATTGTTCCCATTGTTTTCCATAGACTGTCGTGTTGTCGGTGGCATTGTTGATATGATGTCCGTGGTGCGGAAATCAACTTGCGGCACTTGCCACAATCACAATCACAATGCGGTCCATTTAATTGGGCCACGAATTCCAGCCCGAAACTTTCTTAGGCAAATCGAAGCTGTTGTAGCAGTGAAATGCGTTTATTATCAGCTCACCATTCAGTTGAGTGCATTGGGAGAGAGGATGGCAAAGTGTGGAAACTGGGAAGATAGGCATATGTATGTAGTTGAGGGAGAGGGAGAGGGAGAGGGAGGGGAAGGGGAAGGAGTTAGTGATAATTGGCAGTGCGAGTGTTTGGCCAATTAAACGCTCTCGTCGGCTTTATCAAATTCAATTAGTAGATGCGGGCAATCGAGCTGACGGCAGTTCCAGAACGAGCAATTCAACAAGTGAGACAAATGCACGACTAGCAAATACCCTAGCTAGCAAATTGAGAATTTGCGAAATGTTCAAACAACAACATCAACAATTAAATGCAATTTGTAAATACAAAACTAACTTAGCTTGTTGTGCGACTAGTAGATACCCTGTAAATATTTTAATTGAAATGGAAGAGATGACTTTAAAGTCTTTAAGTTGAAGGAACATCTACAGAGCAAGATTAGAGAAAATGTTGAAACTCTTTGTATCACCATGTTATACCTTTTTCCAGTGCTTACAGGGTATAACACAACTCAGAGTACCCGCATAAACAGTTTTGGACGTGGCTGGAAGAATTTATAGAATCTCAGAGAATTTCAAGTCAATAATGATATAATTGTATGTACATATATTATTATTATTATTTATTTTAATTATTATAAAAAAGTTCCTTATAATATAATAACTAAAAAACTAGAGTGATAGCTACTTATTTGTGTATATAAATAACTGTGTACTTTTAATTAATGTTACTAGCTTATTTTGGGTTTATTCTTAAGGCGATCCTAAAATGAATTTCTTTCAGAAAATAAAGATTTGTTTCTCTTCATAGTGGATATTAGATTATATATAAATCGCTTTTAAATTCAAGTGTATAAATCAATTTCTTAATAGACTTCGTGATTCAATTAATATACTGCTATCGACGAGGTCTACATATTTCTTGTTCCATTTTCGAGTGTTCCTAAGAAACTTGTAAAAAAAAACAGTTTCTCTTCTATAAAGAAGGATTCTGCGATTTTTAAAGTAAGTTTTAAACTTATCTGTTGTTAATCTCTAACTTAAAGAGTTCCTAAAAAAAAAACACCTAACATAAGTTATGATATCATGCGAGAATAATGTTTAAAGTTGATTCACAAATGGACGACTTTAATGTTTAGCACTTTGAGTTTTAATTGAATTTCTCATTTTTTGTTTAGCTCAATTTTAATTATAACTATGATAGTTCTGATCTTTGTATAGATGGAATAGATATGTAATTATAAGTGTATAGTTAGTGCCAGCTGGCATATTAATTAGCTGAAAAACTGACTATAACTATGGACGGTAAGTGGATGCTGGGATCGTTAGGCAATTCGCTAATGATGCCAACTAACGACCTGGCAATGCTAATTGGCAAAACGCTCAGAACGGCTGAATCCGTACACCAAATGAGATGCATATATCTAAATAAAAAGCATATATGTATAATTAATACAAGACTGGAGATGGAGATGGAGATGCAGATGGAGATGGAGATGGAGATGAAGACATGACAAACAAAGTCTGCTTTATTTTCATTCAGTTTTCGAGAGTGTCGCATCCACAAGATACAAATGCATCTAGATACATGCACTTATTGCTGCCTGTTGCATCCACATCGCGAGTTTCAATTAAAGTTCCATTAACGCTTCGCGACACACACAATTATCAAAAATTAAATTTATGCTTATGACATTTCCGGCAGCAGTCGACAACCTCCCCCCTCTTCACCCCTGCCCCTACCACTCTACACTGCAAAATCGAAATGTGACGCATGCTGTGTGTGTGTGTGTGTGTGACTAAATAAATAAATAAATATGTGCATGCAATGCATTTAAAGACAGCACAAGTCCGAAGATCAAAGCAACTTTATGATTATGCTCCATGCATATCCATCACCATATGGAGCAGCTGATCTGAGCACCAACCGGACCGCAAACCAGACCAGTAAGACAGACAGACAGACAGTCAATCAGTCAGTCAGTCAGTCAGTCAGAGAGACTGAAAGACAGACAAAAAAGAGTTTCTGCATCTAGGTGCAAATATATGTATGTACATACATACATATGTTGTGTTGTGTTGTGTTCTGTCTCTTTTTCTATCAACTCCTTCTCTCTTTGTCACACACTTCCCATTTCACTTGTTTTTAGTTTCAGGAATAGCCACAACAATACAACACACTCACACACACACACACACACACACACCGCACAGCGGGAGAGCCCCCAAAGCAATGCGATGCAACGATTCCGATACGCATCCCAGTACACTGAGAGAAATGCGCTTGTTACTCCAATATGTTAAATCAATTTTACGCGCTGACGAATTAATTTATAGAACAATTTCTGAGCAGTCAAAAATTAAATTTCTTATGAAAATACGCAGAGATTTCTTCAGTCTCCATGACGCTCGATTAAGTGAGGATCAGGGTTGCCACCCTTCAGAATGTTGGAAAAGGTTCCATAGAAAAAAGCAGTTTTATACCAAAAAATATATTATACTTTTTGTATTATTTTCTTATTACCAGTGATTTTTTAATTTTCTTTTTTTTTTAAAGGAGTTTGCAAAGAGTTATTAAAAAACTCTTAAAATCAAATATCAATCTAAATAAAAATATTAACACTTTATTTTTTGAATGATTTAATACCATACAGAAACAAAAACTTTTTCTTGTTAAGTTTATATTTTAGTAAAAATTATAATCGCTTCGTTTCATGATTTTTTCAGCCCATACATTTATCTTATACAAAGATGTTAAGAAATTAATATATAAATAAATATATGAAAGATTGAAAACTAGAGTTTTAGTAGAAATTTTAAATCTTAATTGAAATTAAATAAATATTTCATCATTATTTATCTACATATTTAATGATGATAGTATTTTTTTTTTTTTATAAGAATTTACAAGTAATTTGTATTTTTTTGGTAATGAAAGGTAATGAATTAATTTGAAAATAATATTAAAATTGAAATGTAAAAACTCAATAGGAAAGCTAAGAAGACGTAAAGTTCAATTCACTTGAAGCTACTTCTAAGTATTTCATTTTGTGCAGTGTACAATTGCAGCTTCAGTTTGTGGCTGCATTCATTTGGTCTGCACTTTTTAGCTCTTCTGCTCGACAAGAAGAAGAAGAAGAAGAAGAAGAAGGAGGTGAAGAAGAAGGAGGTGAAGAAGAAGATGCAGAAGAACAGCAACAACAAGTCGAGTCAAGACAAATTGTCTACGCGTTGAGGTCTTGGCTGTTGGCCTCCAGCCTGGGCAAGACGTTGTTGTTCTCGGTGTTGTTGTTGTTGTTGTTCTCGGTGACGTTGTTGTCGTTGTCGGTGTTGGAGTCAAAGTCGGAGCCGTGCAAAAGACGTTGGCGCCAGTAGCCGCGGGCAGCGCCACTCAGCGCCATATTCACAACAAACCACACACAGACACACAGAGAGAGAGATAGAGAGAGAAAGAGAGAGAGAGAGAGAGGGAAAGGGGGTAAAGAGGCAGAGGAAGGGAATTGCAGTGGCAATGGGCAGAGGTTTTATGGCATGCGCCACGTAACCGAAACCGAAACCGAAACCAAAACCAAAACAGGCAACGGCGACGGCAACGCATCGGTAATTAAAAGTGGCATCATGGAATTTCTCGCTGCAGTCAACTAGAGTATTGTGTGGTGAGTGGTGGTGGTGGGGGGGACGGGGGGTGGTGTAGGTGAAGGGGGAGGTGCTGGGGAAAGGGGGTTGCCGTGTGTTGCAGGGTGGCAGACATAACTCGATTGTGCCACACAGCGGCAAACGCTCAAAGCATTTCGCACTCAAATCTGCGAGTAACTCAGAAAATTCCTCCTTCTCTCTTTTCGTTCTCCTCCTCTCCTTTCATTCTCCTCCTTCGCCTTTGCTCTTCTATCTTAGCCTGCTCTTGACTTACACAAAACTCAGCACAAGTTGAGAACTATTAAGGGATCCCCAAAGAAGCTAGAAAGCCAAAAAGATTGGAGAGATAAATGGATTTTTTTTCCTGAGAGCGGGCAAATTGGGAGGAATGATTTCCCTTACATACTTTCCATCCATATCTTTCTTTCATAATTTCCTTTCATAATTTCCTTCCGTACATCTCTTCCATGCTTCGCTTCTGTACTTATCTTCCATAATTCCCTTCCATAATTTCCTTCCATACTTCCCTTCCACACTTCCCTTCCATATCTCCCTTTCATACTACCTTTCTTTACTTTCCTTCCATACTCACATATTATAGTAAATCAGAATTTCTAAGGAATTTTACTGAGTCCTTAGGGTCAGTTTTTTTAATTTTTTATTTAGATACTTATAGATATTATATCTATAAAAAAATTACAACCTCTAATTGCTATGCATTTTGCTTTTTCATTCTTGTTTAAAAATGTTTCTTAATACTTTGAAAATTTTAAGGAATTTCTAAAAATTATGATATTTCTGAGACCCGCAAGATATTTTCTTAGATGAAGACTTCCTTAAATGTAGGCTGGTAAAAACTTTAGCTAAACTCTTCAACTTGGTTTGAGCTTGAGAACTGATGAAAATTCATGAGTTGGGCTACTCAAAATGAAATGGAAATGGAAATGTCAAAAGTGGAGCAACTGCAAAATAAAGCATAAACTTCACATTTATTCCACTTAGCACAAAGTGCAACATTTTAAGCACTTTGCCTGCGGCCAGAGGAAGCAAAACTTTTGCCTTTACATTTGAATTTGAATTTGCATTTAGCCAGGTGGATGGATGAGGCCTTTTGCCAGTCCGTTGGCACAACGAACGGAGGTAACCTCAATTCCCAACAGGCTATAGAATAAAAAGGGAAGGAAAGAAGAAGCACCAGCTCGTTGGGTAGGTGTTATTGTGGGCCAGTAAGGAGCTTTGACCTGGCCAACAAGATGGAAATGAGGAGCAGGCAGAGGATCAAGCAAATGCATGACGAAAGCGACTGTCAGGATGTAGCTGTCTCTCTCTCTCTCTCTATCTCTATCTCTCTCCCTCTCTGTCTCTGTCACTTACTGAGCAGGCTTTAGCCGGATGGCTTTGACAATTTACTGCTGCTGTTGTGTGATACAGTAAAGCATGCCTATAACAAACGACCGACTGACTGACTGACTGACTGAATGACTGACTGAATGACTGACTGACTGACTGACATGAATGACTGACTGAATGACTGATTGACTGACTGAATGAATGAATGACTGACTGACTGACTGAATGACTGAATGACTGAATGACTGACTGACTGACTGACTGAATGAATGACTGACTGAATGACTGATTGACTGACTGAATGAATGAATGACTGACTGACTGACTGAATGACTGAATGACTGACTGACTGACTGACTGAATGACTGAATGACTGAATGACTGAATGACTGAATGACTGAATGACTGACTGAATGATTGACTGACTGACTGACTGACTGACTGACTGACTGACTGACTGACTGACTGACTGACTGACTGACTGACTGACTGACTGACTGACTGACTGACTAACTGACTAACTGACTGACTGACTCTCAGTCTGGGCCATAAAAGTCGAATGCACCTAAGTCCGTAAATAGCCAGCGCTTTTAACACCTAACGAAACAGACATCAATGCGGCGTTGCAGCAGCTAGAGATGCGCCTCGTGTCGTGACACGAAAATTCAAGACATACATATGTTAACTAAAATAAGCTGGGAAATTGGGTAAAATTTAGCTACAAAAAAAAAAGCTCAACTAAAGTAGCAAAATTTAAAAAGTTGAAAAAAAACATTGCACATGAAAATGAAATCAATACGATACAAATTCACATGTTTGCTCATCTACCGAAATTTGCTTACATATTGATTGATATTTAACCCGAAAATGAGCTTAACTTCGAATGCGAAAGCGAAATCACGTGCAATTCAAATTGATTCCATTTAAAATACACATGTTTCTCATCTATATATTAAGTTAAGAAAAGTTATAGGAACAAGGGTTTTAATCGTCAGCTAAAAAATAGCTACTTAAAGATATTTGAGTTTTCAAGAGAGTGTTTTAATTTTAATTTAGGTTAACTCAACTCAACTTAACTAAAGACTGATGATAAACTGAATATAAAGACAAATAAGTGATTTAATTTAGTTTTCAACTTCATCAGCTTTATGTTAATTGCAGTTATTTTTGAAGAAAAACAAAATGAGCAAACAAAAGCCTCTCGAAATAAATAATCCTTGAGTTAGAATAGAAGATAACTGAAATACGAAATAAAGAGTGCGGTTTAAAGAACTTGTGCACTTTTCTGGACCTCACATATCAATCGATCGATAATTCTCGCATCTCTAGAAGAAACTCAATGTTGCCGCCCACCAACAATCGAAGGCATGTGTGAATTTGTTTTATGGACTGCACGGCACAAACCGAAAGGTAGATCCAAACGGAACTGAGAATGGGGCAGATTCCCCTATGCCATAATCTAATAGATTTCCAGCTGCAGCATCTGTCTAAAATGTGTGCCAGCTGCCGGTCATAAAAAACTACTGCTTACAATTGCCAAATGAAACCCCTTTTTAGGGGGGAGGAGGAATATATTTATGTCTGATTGGACTTACCTTGCATAGAGCAACTCCCGTGTCGAGTCGATCCATAAAGTTCTCAGCATTGATGCTCAGCTCTGGGTAGAGTGTGCTCAGCCATTCGGCGAGATCCTCCTTCATCGCCTCCAGATATTCCTCGCTGGATTTGAATGGCCTATAGGGCCGCGCCTCGAGCATTGCCATGACGCCTCGTTACTCGCTACTCGTTACTTTCACGCGCTGGTCAAGAACTTATTTCGAATCTCTCGTTATAAGTATAATGAAAATCGATTGCTTCTCAATCTGTATCTCGTCACGTTTTTCTCAAGAATGGAGGGGAAATCAATCAATTATTGTGCTCTGATTAAACACGCTCGTCACTTATGGCTCGGACAAGAGCAGAGAGTCGTGCATTGTTATTTTCTCTCGTTCGCGATCTTTTTTTTTTTGTATCGTTGTGTAATCAGTTCTGCAAATAAATAGAAATAGATAAATTGTCTGTTAGTTGAGTGTATTAGAATTGGTTGCTGTAACTCGTTACTTATTGCAGCGAGTGTTTTAGTCAAATATTTCATTGGTTGCCTAACGTACTGTCTACATAAATTTATTGTGTTGTATTCATTTTGAATAATTATGAAACAAAAAATTGGAATGTAACATGTTTTGTGTTTGTCAACAGCACTCGTTACAATTCCAGCGAGTGATTCATTCCAGCAATCCAAATACTGTCTGACATATTTACTTTCTACATAATTCAATTGCGATTCATTTCTAAGTGTTTAGTGAATTTTTTAAAAATTTGTCACTCGTTACAATTCCAGCGAGTGCTTCATTCCAGCAATCCAAATACTGTCTAACATATTTACTTTCAACGTAATTCAATTGCGATTCATTTCTAAATGTTTAGTGCATTTTTTATAAATTTGTCACTCGTTACAATTCCAGCGAGTGTTTCATTCCAGCCTACCAATTGCATTTACACAAAAAAGAAGATTTAATAAGAATGGAATGAAATGAATGTTACTACAATTTGAAATTATTTCTCGCCACAATTGGAACGAAATGAAATGGAATGAAATGAAAACGAACGTGAATTCTAGTTGAGAGTGAAAAGCGGAACATGCTTGCATATCAACTGGGCATAACAAATGAACTGCACGTTTAGGAATTTGATTAAGATATAAAAAAGTGCATTCACAGAGAAGTGGAAACAAGGCTAGCAAAGTGGTGAACGGGGAGGGGGAGGGCGGAAGGGGAAGGGGAAGGGGAAGGGGAAAGGGAACACAACAGATTGAAGTGGAATCATAAATTTCAATATGCACAATTCCCATTAAATCTGCATTCCGTATACATATTTGCACTTAATGGATTGCTCTCTGTTGTTGTTGTTGCTGTTGTTGTTGCTGTTGTTGTTGTTGTTGTTGCTGTTGTTGTTGTTGTTACCTGGCTAAGTATGTTTCTTTCCCACCTCCATCAGCCTGAACAAATGAATGAATGTACATTGAAAGACGGCGCAAATTTATGACTTTGGCACTGCAGCTGACATAATTATGGGACACAGAAAACCACAGCAACAACGACAGCAGCAGCAGCAGCAACAACAACAACAATAACAGCAACAATCACAACAATAACAAATTATACACATAAAATCAATAAATAAAACATAAAAGTGACTCGCTGCTGTCGGTTAACTCAAAGCGACCAACAACCAACAACAACCGGCAACAACAGTTGCTGCTGGGCGCCAACAGCAACTGGCCCAACTGCCCCTGTCACTATCACCTTTTCCCCTTCGCATGTGCAACTCATCTGCAGAGCTAATTAGCGGTAAGCTCAATTGAACTGTGAACTTGCTGTGGCCGAAGGACTGTGGCAAGTTGCAAGATTAATGCCACTAAATGTTGTGCCTTGTATCTTGACTGCCTTTTGGCCAATCTCTATAAATATCACAATATAGAAATATATATACATATATATAAAATATTTATAGTTATTTCCAAGGCTATGAAGCTCATAAAACTTATTGCTTATCTATTTATCAAAATGTTGCTGTCGTTGTTGTTGCTGTCGTTGTTGCAGAAACTTGCATAACCTCTGCTGTAGCCCGAGTGTTGCAAGCTGAGCTCGAGGCGAACTCTCAGCTGAACTCGCTCCAAGTCATCCCAAATCCCAATTGACCTTGCTGATGTTGTAGAACTCACGAAGTTTCTCTTTGGTACTTTATTTTTTGCTTCTTCTCTTCTTTTCTTCTCCTCTTCTTCTTCTCTTCTCTTCTTCTCTTCTTCTCTTTGTCTCTTCTTTTCTTTTTCTCTTCTTTTCTTCTCTTCTTCTCTTCTTCTTCTTCTTCTCTTCTTCTCTTCTTCCTCTTCTTCTCTTCTTCTCCTTCTTCTCTTCTTCCCTTCTTCTCTTCTTCTCTTCTTCTCTTCTTCTCTTCTTCTCTTCTTCCCTTCTTCTCTTCTCTCTCTTCTTCTTCTTCTTCTCTTCTTCTCTTCTTCTCTTCTTCTCTTCTTCTCTTCTTCTCTTCTTCTCTTCTTCTCTTCTTCTCTTCTTCTCTTCTTCTCTTCTTCTCTTCTTCTCTTCTTCTCTTCTTCTCTTCTTCTCTTCTTCTCTTCTTCTCTTCTTCTCTTCTTCTCTTCTTCTCTTCTTCTCTTCTTCTCTTCTTCTCTTCTTCTCTTCTTCTCTTCTTCTCTTCTTCTCTTCTTCTCTTCTTCTCTTCTTCTCTTCTTCTCTTCTTCTCTTCTTCTCTTCTTCTCTTCTTCTCTTCTTCTCTTCTTCTCTTCTTCTCTTCTTCTCTTCTTCTCTTCTTCTCTTCTTCTCTTCTTCTCTTCTTCTCTTCTTCTCTTCTTCTCTTCTTCTCTTCTTCTCTTCTTCTCTTCTTCTCTTCTTCTCTTCTTCTCTTCTTCTCTTCTTCTCTCATTTTCTCTGCTTCTTCATTTCTCTGTTCTTCTCTCATCTACTGCTCTTTTCAATATCCTCTTTACATTTGAGTGTGCATCTGTTCTCAGGAGAGAGCTGGAATTCCTAAGGCCGTTCTCATTTCTCATCCTTACTCTCTGTTCTCAATTCTCATGGTTCCACTTTCACTCTTCATTTGAGCATTTCGTGTTTTTATAAACCTTAACTGGATTTTTAACTTTGTTAAACCATTAAAACTTCTCAATCTAGGGCCTAACTTTCTCGTCCACAAAAAAAAAATTATAAATTAAATTTAAAATAAAAATAATTAATCCAAAAAAAAGACTTGTAAGAAAAGAAAAAGAAAAGTCAATTAATGGCATACAAAATTAACAAATAAAAAATAAATCGAATTGATTAAAGAAAATCATTTTTGTTTCTTTACTTATCTAACAATTATTTTCGAAGAAAATCTGTTTTGGCTTAAAACCACTTGAGTCCATATAGAATTGTCTCTTCCATAAACTTTTCAACAATCAAGCGAAAAACTAAAATGTTTTCATATTCGCTTTTGTGAAAATGCGTTTAATTTCCCGTTTCGTACAGGGTATTGACAAGTCGGGCACGTTTTATTTGCTGTTGGTTTCGCCTGTGCGATTTTATGTAATGCTCCCAGCAATCCAATCCGATGAGACGACGACAACGACAACGACAACGGTCTTAAGTCTTAATTAAGCTCCAGCTTTGCCCAGTTTATTTTAACTCGCAGTTCGCAACTTGAAAGGAAAGCCAAATTTATGCAATTGTCGGTACCACAACGTGGAGATACTCTTACTTTGCCAATTGAGAAATATATACATCAAATGGTAGACTCTTTAGCTGCCGAGCCAATAGTCGAACATAGCCAAAAGAAAATGATATATAGTCCAGCATTTAAATTGGTTGATCTTGATCTTGATCTTGAGAGTTTTAATATCTTTTCAGAAAATCGAAGAATCAAGAGAAAAGAGAGTATAAAACTGTAAAATAGTATTTAAATCTGGTATAAATAACGAAAATTATCAGATACATATACCAGGTTAGCCTAAGACACAAACACACACATACAACTGATCTGTTTTGATATTCAATTCACCCACACATAGATACCCTGTAAACGAATACCAATTGTAGCAAGCGGCAAACTAATTGAGCAACCCTCGTGCTATATAGCTAACTGTTGACTAATTAGTGGCATTGATCCAGCGGATTTGCCGATCAGATCGGATTGCAAAACTCTCCTCAAATAGTTTGATAAGTTATTTTGTTGTGGTGTGCAACTTTTGATTGGAAATTGTAGCAAATCAATACGCCCCGTGGTGTCGAGATCTCCGTTGATGATGAGACAGATCGGTTGGATTAGATGCATGGATGGTTGGATCAATGGATGGTTGGATCGTATAAGCAATTTAGTGTTCGATTTCGATTACGATTTCGATTCCTCATTTTTGATTTTCGCCCATGTTAAATGTTGCGCAAATTTTGTGTAGATCTTCAATAATCGTCGATCAGTGAATGACTCTGAAAATTGTGATCGATGGGATCGATCCCACCCATGGCGAGGGGCCATTGATGAGTGAGTGAAAACAGTGAAAGAAATATGCAAATTTGACCATATTATTATTTATTTGCGTGTCTTTCTTCTTCTGTTTTCTACCCCATTCCCCCATTTCCATCTTTGATTTTGAGTTTCGATTGGGGTTTTTTTTTTTTAATTTACGTTTTTAATGATTAGCGGTATTTTTGAAAGTGAATTTAATTAAAGTCCAAATTGTGCATAGGATGCACCATCGCCAAAATGCTTTTAAGGCCAATCGCCAGTTGCCCGTCCCCAAAAATCTCTCACTCTCTGTTCCTCGAACTGGTAAATGAATTTTTGTGTCTTTTTTTGTTTAATTTGCAATTTGAATTTGTCCATTGACTTTTGACTTTCGCAATTCGAAAATTTGTCAAACCAACTTTGAGTTGATTAAAATTCCTTTTTTTTAATCAAAAAGTCAATTAAAAAAAGTAACTTACTGATAGCAGATTATTGAATGCATCTAATTGTAAATAATAATATAACATATAACAGAATGTGCTAAATAAATTCTTTTCAGATGTTTTTCGAATATGAAATGTAAACGTGCTCAAGTGTAAAAGTAATGACAGAATATGAATTCAATTACATAGTTTTTATCCATTCACACAAATAAAATAAAGCGTTTAGTTTGGCACAACAGTTTCTAATCTTAGATAAAAGTGAAGCTAAATTTCAGCCTCAAAGTGTCAAAGTTGTTGAAATGGAATGAAAGCATTTTGTTCTCTGAAATCTAGTATATAGAATGGCATAAAAATTTTTGAAATAGTTGGGAAAATAAAAAAAATAAAAATTTCTTTTGGAAAAAAAAAAGAAAAAAAACAATAAAGCTAATGAATTTATTGAGTCTCCATGTATGAAAATTGCGTGCAATGTTTGTGTTTCTTTGTTATATGCACATATTATCATTGTTGTTACCACACATATTTAGCTCTCTCTTTCTTTTCTAATACTGTTGCACTATTTTGTTGTTGTTATCGAACGGTCGGTTTTTCATTATCAAATGTCGACGAAATTGGAGATATACATGTTCGAGTGCCTGTCTTTCGATGGGGTGCTTCAAAAAGGTTGTTAAGTGTGAATTGCCAAATGACAGGCAGACAAAAGAGTGCCAAGTAACAGTAACAACAACAACAACAACAACAACAACAACAACAACAACAACAAGGAAAGTACTTTCAATTCGCTGTTGAGTTGGAAAAATTGTATCTCATATCACAAAATAGATGTTGACTCTTTCAATTAACAATTGCCGTTTGATAAATGAGACAGGTTGTTGCAATCGTAATACTTGCTATTACTATATCTATATACATATATTCAGTTATATACTTGTTTTATTTTTTAGGTCACACACTTTTTTGCTGTTGTTGTTGCACAATGAAAAATCATATTGATATTGATATTGATATTGATATTGATAGGAGGCAAGAAGGGAAATAAGTTGGGGCATCCATTTCATTTTCCCGCTCTCTGAACTTGAGCTGTTCAAATCTCCAGATACAACTCCTTCTACAGCTTCAACTTAAACTTCAACTTCAAGTCCAACTCCTTCTACAACAACTCGAAGCTCAGCTTGAGATCCATTTGAATGACACTTGAAGCGACAATCGAAACGATTTTGTTTCAAGCCAAATGACGTCAATGGCAACAACAGAGACATTCCCATTCCCATTCCCATTCCCACTTCCATAACAATTTCCAATCCCATTTCCTTCTTTGTTGTTGTTGTTGATGTTGTTGTTGCACTTCGCATCTGTCAGATTTCAGTGTCGATGCTTTTTTTTGTGCTTCTCTCTCGTTTTGTGGCATGCAACAAAATGCGGCAAGCAGCAGACAAAGTTGTTGAGCAGACGACACCCATGGACCATGATTTTGACAGATCCCCTCACTACCCGACTCCCCCTCCCCCCCTACACTCCTCTCACACACTCTCCTTAGTTCGCTAGGGAATCAATATAGGCGAGTAAATGCAAAAGAAACAACTTATGTGCTACAGTATCAGACTAACAGTTGCCCTGTATTTATGTCTATTTAATGCTTTCGTCTTACCCAACATAACAAAATTTAAAAATATTTTATCTAAGCATTCTTTGGTATATTTTGCGTTACTCAAAATCTTAAAACAGTCATAACTAGCGTTATATTTAAACAATCTTAATACGATTAAACGACATGATTACTAATGTTAAAAGCAACTGTTCACCATTTCAAAAAGTATTTCATCTTAATAACTGTACGCGGTTTGAAGTTTTTCTTTAATTTGTGAGCCAAATTCTAGAAACACAGTGATATTCGTAGAGTCATTTTAGGAAAGCTCAAAATATAGTTAATCGGACATATATTGACTTGATAAAGTAGAAAATGTGTTTCACACATTTGCTTAGTTTTCAATTGACTCCATTTGGGTTCTAATGTTTACAGGGTATTGGCAACAAGCAACGTCAAGTGCAAGAGTTATTTTCACAAGTTATTATCTATCCATTTATCCATTGAGCCAATGCAACAATGCTCCTTACCCCCGTCTGTCCTCTCTCCCTTCACCGCACCCCCACCAAACTGTAGCCTCTCTTCCTTTTGTGCTTCACACTTCAGCCTATAGTCACACACACACACACACACACACACACACACACACACACAGAGAGAGTGTGGCATGTAAAGCCCTATGATGGATGCGTTCGCTGTATGCTGCGGCTGTTGCTCTTTTTGAATACCCTGTATTGAATGCAGCACAAAGGGGGCATGCTCTTCAATACTTGTTAAATCATTTTTTGAATGATACTTTCAAATTTCACTCTGAATCGAACATAGCACCTTTAAATCCATATGTGCTAATTGATTTTTTTATTTATATCATCTTTAACAACGAATGACATATTAAAAATACTAACTGTTATGCCTGCAATTCACAGATAGCTAACAATTTTCTTCGCTGTCAATATACATATATCGATAACATTATCGATTATTTAAAGGATAGTACTTCTGAATCCTTATATGCTGCGAAAGACTGCCAATATATATCGATAACATTATCGATAATTCTTTTAGTATCATCTTTAGCAACGAAAATCATAATAAAAATACCAATAAATAATCATTTAATTCAAAATCAATAACAATGCAATACACTTACGCATATAACGAATTGCTAAAGTCGATTATTTACTCGATAAAAATCGATAATATTTTTATAATTTTCACCATTTTTAAAACTATAATACGTATAATCTTATATTATGATATACAATTATAATCGTATATTAATGCATGATGTTGCTGTTACTACAGGGTATGCGACAGTCGAGCCGATAAATGACTTGTAGGTCTTTAGTCGGCTTAGTTTTCAGTGTGTGTCTGCATTTCCATATGTGCAACACGGCCATTGTCATCGTCATACTCGAGAGCAGCAACAACTTCATTATCATCATCATGATGAGCATTGTTATGAAGTGTTGCCATAAATGTCGTCACTTGATTCTTTACTTATGTATTTTATTTTGTTTTTCTAGGGTAAATGCACTGCAATGGCTAAAAGGAAAATCAATAGACGCTTCGCTTCGCCTACGCGACGCCTCAGACAAAGGATCCCAAAAGCAGCAACGACAACAACGACAACAACAACAACTCCATTACTGGCCACATTAACTATAAGTTGGCCAACGAAATCAGTTGACAATTTCATTTGTTGCGGCGACTTTGTCGTTGCTTTTGACTCATCGTCACGCCGTTGAAGGGGGCGTAAAAAAAAGTGAGAAGAGAGAGCAAGAGAGAGAGAGAGGGAAAGAGAGAGAGAGAGAGAGAGAGGGAAAGGGGTTTGGTTGGAGAGGGAAGGGGGGAACTAGCTGACTAACAGGACGACGACCTTGGCTGAAAGTCCATTGGGCACAATGCCAGACAGAGCTGGGGACAGACAGAGACAGAGACAGAGACAGACAGAGAGAGAGAGAGGGAGAGAGTTTGAGGGGGGAAAAAGTCTGCAGCTGCAAAAATCTGAGTCACAGTGTCTGTTGCATTTAAGCGTGCAACATTCTGAATGTTGACAGTAGAAATATAAACACACACACACACACACACACACATGTGTGTTTCAAATGTATCCATGTGTGTGTGTGTGTGTGAAAAGCGTTTTTAACCTTCGTTTATAATAAAATAAAAATAAAAAAAAATAGGTCTTGTTTCTTTACATTTTTATTTCTAGTATTTTTTTTTAAATTAAATTTCTGTTGTCGAAACTTAAGAACAACAACAAAAATGTCGCAAAAACTTTGCTTACAATATGCTGTGTGTCTGTCTGTCTGTATGTGTGTGTGTGTGTGTGTGTGTGACAGCGACAAGTTAAGAATTCGAAACAAGAAACGCAACTTAAGCTGCGTAGGTTTCTTAAGTAACTTCAAATGTTTTGATTAGACTTTAAATGACAACAACAACAACCAAACAACAACAACAACGAAAGCTGTGTGAATGCCAAATGGCAGTCGGAGTCACAGTCGAAGTGGAAGTCGAAGTCGAAGTCGAAGTCCAACACAAAGTCAAACTCGAAGTCAACTCATTTGCGCAGTCGCAGTGTGGGTTGTTTCAAAAAAAAAAAAAAAAAAAAAAAAATTGAGAATTGAGAATTGAACACTGAGACCAGAGACCTGGAGACCTGCAGAGACCCAAGACCTCAAGTTACACACACAAACACACATATTTAATGCATGACTATGTTTAATTGAAGCCGAAGTTTGAGATTTCTGTAGAATTGAGATTCTCTTTTTTCTCTGCTTAAAGACTATAATTTTTTGTTGGAAATTGTATTTCAAAACCAAACAAATGATTTTTAAAACAATATACAAAAACTTATTCCTAATTTGAAATAATAACATTTTTATTTAAAAATCAGAGTAGAAATATTATTTTGAATTTGTAGCATAAGAATTTAATTAATATTTCACTTTTGTTTATTTCGATCAAAAGTAAAAGTTTAAATAATTTGTATTACAAAAATGTAAGACCAAAGTGCACAGTTTCAGGATGATGCATTCAAAAATGTTATATCTAAGAGTTTTCAGAAGTCCTGACCATCTTAGTCGGAATTTCACATCTAAAAATTGGTCTACATTCTAAACAAAAAAAAGTACATTTTTCAACGTATTTACTTTTAAAAAAATGTAGTTCATATTTCATAAGTTAGACTATAATATTATCAAATTTAAACTTGAAAAAGTCACATGCAGAATGAACTTAACAGTATTTCGCTCAGTGTAGCGCTGTAAGAGTATTTCAAGTTCTTAAATTGCACTGTCAAAAATCGTGTCTTTTGTCTTTTGTGTTTAAAGAAAGAGCTTTATCGTCTGCGTATTCATTTAGTTTGTTAGCCAAGTATCTGTATCTGTATCTGTATCTTTAGCTGTATCTGTATCTGTATCTTTAGCTGTTGCTGTATCTGTATCTGTGGCTGTCGGTCGCAATATCCGTGCGATAAATAATCGACAAGTTGCCGCCGTTGAAGCCTCGGCTTGGGTGGCACAACTAACTGCAACTCAACTTAAAAATAAACAAGAATTAAATATAAAAATATACAAATCTACAATTAATGTTGCAGTGTCGTTCTAAAGTCACTTTCATTTGGCATAAGCAAAGCTTGATAAGTGGCAACTTGGCCAAGCTAAAAAAAATTAAATAAATAAAAAGAAAAAAAAGATAAACGAGGGAAAGATCTGGCTCAAGACGCCGCTGTCAGGCGGCCAAATTCAAGAGATACTTTTTATTTTATATATTGTTGTTGTTGTTGTTGTTGTTCTGAGCTCTGTCTGGGGTGCTCAAGTCACGTTGTTGTTGTTGTTGTTGTTGGCCTGGTCGCTTCGCTCGGACGCAGCTGCGCATCTCAAACAACATTGTATCTGTATCTTTGTATCTTTGTATCTGTGAGACAGACCCGCACTTGACCTTGAACTTGTACAGGTTTACTTTTGTTTTCGTTGGCTCGTTTTTTTTGTTTTATTTTGTTTTTTGGCTTTCAGCTTTTCGTCCGCTCTTCCACTTTTCTCAAGTCTTATTTGCCTTTCCTTTCCTTTTCTCGTCTTCGCTGCTGCTTTTGGCCTCTTTTTTTCATTTTTTCTTTTTAACCTAATCAGGCTTAATGCCTCTCAGTTTGTTGCTCTTTATCAGGCCAGGATTATGAACGAAATGCTTCCAGGAATCATTTTACAGCCTCCATCGACTTATGCAGAACTCAAATTCGATCCGTACTTCATTTTATACGGTATCCATAAATATTTGTGTATGCAAAAGATTTATGCGATTTATGAAATTCCAATCAAATCTTAAGACATTCATATCTTTAGCTTGATCTTCCGATTCTCCGGAAAGACAGTCGAAATCAAAGAAGCGACTTCTTCTTTGTTTCCTTTGTGGCACGTCAAGGAAGAAGCGAAAAAAGAACACGAGCTTATTTCTATTCAAAGATTTATTAGCTAGAAGAATTCAAGTTAGATGTTGATTTTGCCTGCTTCAAGGATTTTAGCGATTTCTTCCTTCCTTAAGGAATCGGTTAACATATTGAAAACTTATTATTTTAAATTTAAGCATTTTAAATTTGCACTTTCGAAGATTCTTAAGAACTGAAAAAACTAACTTTGAGATCTGAAGCCTGGAATACTAAAGATTTTAGAAATCTAGTAAGTTGTTATAAAAAATAAAATATAGTTCTTTCCATTTGAAAAGATATGTAAACTCAAGAAATTTCCATTTCTTTCTATAGTTTCCTATCCACGAAGAAATCATCTTTTAATCTGAGTTTTTCTATCCATTTAAAGACTTGAGGAACAATAATTGTCTAAATTTTTTTTTGTATTTTTAACTATATTTTTAAATAAAAAAGAGAGATAGTATATTTTATATTTATAATTATTCTTTTTATATGTTATTTTTTTATTTGTTGTTTTAATGTTTAATTGCAATCTCAGAGTTAGTTCTTCCTTTCGTTGAGTTGAGTCTTGAAAAGCAAAACGTGATATATGGGCTAGTGTTACAGCACGGCAATTTGGCTTAAATGGATAGATATGTCCATATGTGTAACACACTCACACACACACACACACACACAGACACAGACACACACACACTAGGTGTGTTGTTGCACGAAGCGTGACATTTTCCTCATGAGCGAATTTTTGCCTTATGTAGAGGCCGTGTTTGCTGACAATCTTAGGCTGCAACTCAATCTCAATTACAGACACCGTCAGATCTAGGTGAGCTAGACATGGCTAATGGCCGGGCCAGACTGAGGAGGGAGCGAGAGAGAAGAAAATAGAATAGAAGAGACAGAGACAGAGACAGCGACAGCGACAGAGAAGGAGATGGAGATGGAAAAAGCCTTGGGGCGGAATTGCAGGTTGAGGCTGCACACTGAGAAAAAAAAGTATAAATAAAATTAAGTTCGCCTGATCTCGATTTAAGTACTACGAAATACTGAAAATGAGCATTCCAATTTTTTAATAAATTACAAACAGTCTTGAAATAAGTGCAAAGATTCTTGAATCAAGTAGAACTCTAAAAAATTTAAATTTAAGTTAAAATCAAAATTTTTAACATAAGTTCGGGACTCAGGTTTGACTCACAGTTCAAGTTCATAAGATCTTAAATCAAGTTCTTTAATGCTTATATCTTTTTCACGCTCGCTGGCTTAGAATTCCCAAATGGTTCTGGCTTGTGATGTTGCTTGATAATCATAACATTTATTTTAAAAACATTTCATACAAACAAATCAGGTTTATACGATTTTGATTTAAGTCTGCAGTATGCTTAAATCAAGTATCGAAAGACTTGAAATTAGTAATTTCAATCATAGTGAGAAATTAAGTTCGAAATACTTGATTTTTTCATTCTGTGCAGGGGGAGATTGGACTGTGACTTTGACTATCACTGTTACTGTCACTGTGACTGTGACTGTGACTCGAACTAAGGCTAAAGTAGTTAAGTGGAGCACAGTGCCTAAGAAGAAGAAGAATATATATGGGAAAAGAAGAAGCAGCAGCATCTCTGCAGTTTCAAGTCCAAGTCACACAAAGCGACAGAACATCTATGACAAATGACATTGGACAGGTGGAAAGAGCAGCTTTGGTGTAATTGGAACCAGGTCCAGAGCTGGCAATCAAGAGGTGTGACACAATTGCTCGATATTAAATGACAACAACAACAACACTAACAGCTGAGACAAGAACCGAAACCAAAACAATCGCAACAATAATAACAACAAAGAGTTGAACAATACAGGCGACAGATTGAGATGAAGTCTCCGAGACTGGAGACTAGAAAGACTCGAGAGTTTATAGCATGGACATGGACATGGACATGGACACATTCGTAATTGGCATTGTTGCATTAGCCACAACACGAAATGTCTCTATGCAAGTACACATGTGTCCAGAAAAATAGGTGCGATATTTTAATTCAGTTTTGTGACTTATTCCTCTGATCTCAACCCAACTTTAAAACAATAAGAATCTAGTTGAAAATACAAAATTGATTACATGTTTTATTTATTTTCTATTTTTTGCTGATAGTCATTTAATATAAATAATAAATGACTTTGAAAACATGTATTAAGTTTTTTAAAGCGTACGTGTAAATCATATTGCAAACATTTGGATTTCATGTTTAAGTTTCGATAGACGCAGCTATTAAATAAGTATTTTATTTTTTGAATAATATTTTTTGATTATAATTAATAGTAGTTACGCAAAATAATAAATGATCAATGACTTTAAATAATCATATTCAGTTATTTAAAGCATGTGGGAAATTTTCCACAACGTACCCAATTGTCTGTCCAAATCGATTGCAGGAAAAAATAATTGTATTTATTTCTTAAATCTTTTATCAAATATATATATATATTTTTTTTTAATAATGGAATGCCCTTTTTAAGTTATAGAGGTATTTCAAGAAGTGTGGTAAAAAAATTGTATTAAAAGCTTGCCAAAAATAAAAAACACACCTATTTTGCTATCCACTTGTGTATATATGTGTGTGTGTGTGTGTGTGTGTGTTGCAAGATTAGTGTGTTTTAGTTGCTGCATCAGATCAGGTGAGAGTTATGCGCTGTTGTTAATTAACCATTTACGGACTGATTGCAGAGTGACAGACGAACAAACAGACAGACACTTAATGCCGGACAGAGAGAGAGAGAGAGAGAGAGAGAGAGAGAGACAAAGAGAGAGATAGAGATGGAAAAGAAACAGAAATAGAGTCATAGGTACACAGATACACAGTAAGTTAGCCAGAAGTATAACGAGGTCAGCTTGAAAAGAAGCAAACAGCATATAAAAGTGTTCCATAACTGGAAACCTAACCTCAAATATCGAACTACTACTATCAATCAACGAAAGAAAAGTAACAATAATATATTAATTACGATACAAAGGAACACAAAAGTTAAATAACTGAAACTCTTCGTCTGAAATTCAGAATTTACTGCCTATCGAGAAACGGTAATTCTTTAGAATTTACTTGAAATATGACAATTAATGAATCGATAAGTGTGATCGATAAGCGATAACTTAAGAAAAAAATTTAATAAAATATAAATGAATTTCTTTTATTTTCCTTCAACTTACATTGAGTGAGAAAAATTGTGAATAATTAATGTATCGATAAGTGTGATCGATAAGCGATAACTTAAGAAAAAAATTTAATAAAATATAAATGAATTTCTTTTATTTTCCTTCAACTTACATTGAGTGAGAAACATTGTGAATAATTAATGTATCGATAAGTGTGATCGATAAGCGATAACTTTTAAAAAACAATTGTATAAAATATAAATGAATTTATTTTATTTTCCTTCAACTTACATTGCCACAGTTTCCAGTGTTTGTTGCACTTGTTGCACATAATGCTGCAAATGAGGAAGAGAGAGAGGGAGAGAGAATATTGATTAGTTTATTTCGTGTTTGTTTCTCTTTTCTTAACTTTACTTTAATTAGTATGCAGCACACACTTGGAACTTGAATCAATCCAATTGATGCGGCGATATGTCAAAGCGACAAAAAATAAAACAATCCAGAATCTGATTTAAAATGCAACGTGATGTTTGTGTTTTTAGGGGGCGTTGACAGCTCTGACACACACCCCGCCTCCCCCTTTTCCCCTTTACCCCTCCCCCATCACCCCTACCCTCAACCCTTCCTTCAGTTTAATTCGCTTCTTTGTTTGACAGCATAAACAAGTTGTAATACTCGTAAATAAGTATAAAGTACATTCAAAGAGTTGGACAAAAAATCGTGTCAATCAACTGACTTTTTTGGGGGCGTCTCACACACGTTTTATAAGCCCCCCCCCCCCCCCGCCCTCTCACAACCCTATTTCCCACTCGCTTTATCCCCTCTATGCGCTGCCACTGCGTAGTTGACTTGGCCAAGCTGCCCACTGTGTGTGTTGGCCAAGTTGATAGCACGCACGTGATCTGTAGACTGAATGAAGAATTTATGAATGGAGCTCAATGCGTGAGCGAAGCTACAACAACAACAACAACCAGTGTGCGTGTGTGTGTGCGTGTGTGTGCATGTGTGTGTTAAAAGCAACATCAACTACTACACAGAGAACAAAAAAAACATTCTAAACAAGTAATGCAAATCCAAATTATGTATCAATCAAAATCAAAAATCGAGTTATCGATAAATCGTAAAAAAACAAATTTTTGAGTTCAAATGCTTGAAAATAGTTTTCGCCAAAAATCGAGTTGCTTGAATGTTTTAAGAAAAAAAAATAATAAAAAAATTCTTTTAGTTTATATTTTATATATTTATATTTTTGATTAACAACAAAATGATGTATCGTAATTTGTAATTTTGATTGAATTCGCGGAATCCCGAATCATAATATTCGCTCAGTGTATGTGAGCTCATGCCACAATCTGTGAGATACAAAGATACAAATGTATCTGAGCCGCACGTGCCAAATGATTATCGATAAACGCTAATCACATGGCGCATAGTTGCAGTCGATTAGCACAGCTTTTGTTCTCTCTCTCTCTCTCGCTCTCGCTCTCGCTCTCTCCGTCTGTATCTGTCTCTGTCTCTCTCTTGGTCTGCTGTTCATTCGAAATGCCAAGATGCAACTAAATTTCCGCAACGCCCACCGATTTTAGTGTGTGTGGCACTTTGAGTTACTCAAAGGTTTCTTGGCGGCTACTGTATCTTTGGGATGTATCTGCAAATGTAGCTGTATTTGTGTCTGTGTATCTGTATCTATGTATCTTTGTATCTGTATCTGTGGCTGTTTGGCACGCATGTCTCGTCTGACGCATTGTCTGTGCGTTGTGCGTGGCTTCAACAACTTGAAATTGTGGCATAAACACGTTCTACAATTTCCGGCATGAGTGTTGTTGGCGTTGTTGTTGTTGTTGTTGTTGCTGTTGTTGTTGTTGTTGTCGACTGACGACTGTCGATTGTTGTTGCTGTTGTTGTTTATTAGTTTCATTGATCATCATCATTACTCGCTTTAATGTGATGTGCTTTGTAGTCTATTCTTCTCTCTCTCTTTCTGTCTCCCTCTGTTGTCTTTTGTTTTGAATCTTGCCCCAAGTTGCAAGCAAATTAACGCGCTTCCCTTTGGCAAACGGCAGCAGACAAACAAAAGTTCAAATAACCGCAAAAACCGCAGCTGACCTCTTGCCCTAATTGAAAGCATTTTGTTGATCTCTCATTTTTCGACACTTTGAGCAAAACAGGAACAGGTAAAATTCATTGGATGGCTTTCGATTCGGATTTAGACGATCTGCAGATGGAGACGAGGGCGATCAACCACAAATTATCAAATGCAATGATTCAATCATCATTAGAAAGACTAAAACTAAGCAAAGATCGTCTTCAGAAGAGGATGGATCTAATATAATCAGATATCCCAGTGATCTCTACTTTAAGAGATGCAAAAGATGTCGATCTTCAAAATGATTTCTAATGATCGTTTTATAAATTGCTAAGAATGTCGATCAATTGATCAGTAATAATTGTAGAATTAAATTTGTTTACTGATCGTTAAATTTAATATCGATAAGAAGCTGGATCGTTGGATCTAACTGATTCCTAATAAGAGGGATCCTTAAGATAAATTGAATATTTGCATAATGATTTAGTTCTTTAGATCACTTGGTAAATATGTATATACTACTATCAACTGACGATCAGGAAATAAATAAATAGCTGCTTACTATATAAATTCGAATGATCGACCGATGCTCTCCGATCTCTTAGGCAGATCGATCAATTGTCTAGGAAATGGTTTAAACTGATCTTAACTAACACAAAATCTCCTATATATATTTTTTTATATTTCCCAGTGTCTCCCATTCAAAATAAATGTTTCGCAGCTAAACATTTTTAAATTAGATTAACGACTTGTTCGGCAGAAAATAAATAAAACTAGTTGGCTTTATGGATAGAGATATATGGCAATGACCTTGCCAGCTGGTAAAGGTCTTAGGTCTTGGTCTCCAAATGGTCTTTCATCCGAATGACAAATTTGGTCTTTCTCGTTTTAGAACAATCAATTTGTTGGTTTTGTTAAAGTTGGCTTGTCGATTTTTTGAAAACAAAAACGCAGCAAAACAAACAACAGCCAGCAAGTTAAACAAGTGGGTTGGAGATGGCAGAGTCAAAGATCTTTCAACGATCACAGCCGATCGAGAGACTGACCTTAGGGGACAGAGTCCGACCAAAAGTCGGACGGACGGACGGACGGACGGACGGACGGACAGACAGTCAGTCAGACTGAAAAGTGTGTGCGCACTCAAATGATTGTAAATTAAATAAAAATTAACTTTCGATTTCGATGTCGATGTCGATGTCGATTTCGTTGGCATTTGCTCAAGACAATTGTTGGGGAAGCAGTTTAGTAATTAATTTATGACTCTTGGGGGGCAATTACTGAGACACTTTTTGGGAAGGGCCCGCAAACTGATCAAGTTTCGAGGACAGACCAAAGACAACGACAACGACAATCATCTTCAATCATTAGCCCTCTTCTCTCCAACATGGCTAAAACACAAACATGATGATCATTTGCGATAATGAACCGTGGGTAATCAAACAAGAAAACTGTGTGAATGCCAAGTCAATGGCATGTCAAATGACCAGGTTAAGTGGCCAGGCAAATGGCCAAGACAGCGCCTAGCACGCACTTCATTTTGATTTACCTTTTAGGTTCAACAAATAAATATATATGTCAATAGACGTAAAACATAATAAACATGCCAATGGCATTATAATCAACTTGCATGCGGAAAAGGCAACCGAAATCCAAATCCAAATCGAAATCAATTTCAGTTTCAGTTTGAAAAACAAACGCAATACACAGAGAGAAAAAACACAGCAGGCCATCAGGTTGACCAACTCGAATTCCATTTGCATTTACAAGTTTGACTCGCGTCGACATCGAACCAGCAATTAAATCATGTCGAAGGCTTTACAACACGCATAGAAAGTTTAATTTGCCCTGTGCCTACTTTGTTTTTTCTTCTCTTTTTTCGATCTATTTTGTAATATTGATTCAACGGCAACGATCATTAACGATCATCTCCACAAATATTCGAGTATTAACTGGAAATCGATTAAGCAGTTGATTCTTGAATAAATAATGAGCTGATATTTTCATCTTTAACTCAGATCATCTGACACGATCATTTAAGAAGCACATTAACAAATAGTAAGATCATTTGGTGTTTACTGAAAGGAGAACATTTGACATGATCACTGACGAACAACAAATCCCAGATAATTTAAATTGATCAAGCGATTGATCAATTGCAGCTGATCAACAAGCAAAGATTTGATTTGACACGATCAGTGGGATGTTTTGACATGATCACTGACAAACACAAAAACATTATCAGCAGGCCAACATGGGAAAATCATTGAAAGTGATCAGAGATAAAACTGAAGATCATATGGTGCGATCATTGTTAGACTGATCTATGCGAGTGTTACCAAATGTTAATGTTTTTTTCTTTTTGATCTTTAAGAAGTATAACACAACTCATAAGGTGTTTTGATGAGAATTAGATCACTTCAAAAGAATTGAAATCATTGGAGATTTTCGCAAGTTCTTAAGGAAGTTTTAAAAGTATAATAATTTGAAATGATCGTTAGCTGATCGACTATAGCAAAAGTTCAACTTTTGCATCAGTCAATCAATTCTATAATTTATTAGTTTTATTGATTGTTGAGTCGAAGTCTGGATAATCGATTCATAAGTATAATAATATGAAATGATCGTTAGCTGATTAACTATAACAATAGTTAAACTTTTGCATCAGTCAATCAATTCTGATGAAATATTACAAAAGTTCAACTTTTCAATCAGTCAATCAATTCCATAATTTAAGATTTTTATTGATTGTCGAGTCTATGGCTGGATTATCGATAAGTGTAGCGTTATCGCTATCGCTGATCGGTGTTGTCATTTCCGCATCGTCTTTTGCCATTCGCATGCATATCGCGACTTTCGGACGAGAGCTTTAACCATATTTGCGAACCAACGCCCATTTAAGCATCGTCCACAGCACTATCAGATACAGATATACAAGCAGACACTATAGTTATATATTGTTCCGTCATATATCACTGGCAATTGCCATGATCGAGCCCCTGCTGACAGGAGGAGGTGACAGGCCAACGACAACGGCGCCAATTGCATTAATATGAGAGGAGGAATAAATGCGAATGTGAATTCCAAGGGGAACTGAAGAAGTTGGGCAAACGGGGTAAAAATATTGATGATAATACTAGTTGGAAAATAGTCGTGTGCAACGGCGAACCGATTAATTGCCTAGAACTGCGCATGCATAGATAAATATTAATGTTGACGACAACAATCTATTCCACCCCACAGAGCAGATACAGCTACAGATACAGATACAGATACAGATACATATGCAGCTACAGATACAGATACACACACACACTGAAACGTAGCGAATGACCAAAGCCCAAGCGAATTGCGCAGCGATAAATTGCAAAGGAATTCGAAACGCCCAAACGTCCCCAAAACGAGGCGTAACGAGGCGGCAGCGAAAATTCGCCAGTGTTGTAAATTGCATTAAAGAACTGCAACAGTGCTGGGAATGAAGTGCGGCATAAAAGCGGACAGATAGAATAGGAAGTCTAAGAAAGAGCTAGAGAGAAGTATGACAGAGAACTTTTAAAGTAATCTTAAAAAAAAGTAAATATTGAGCTATGTGGGAAAACAAATATGAAAGAAGCAAGAGAAAAAGCAAAGGAGAAGTTTGAGCAGTTTTTGAATAAACTTTGAGAGAGAAGTGTGAACAAGAAGTTTTAAGGAAAAGTGGAAAGCTTAGGAAAAGTAAAAGTACAAGTGAAAATAGAGAAAATATTGAGATATGTGAGAAAACAAAAATGAAAGAAGCAAAAGAATAAGCAAAAGAGAAGTTTGAGAAGTTTTTAAGTAAACTTTGAGAGAGCAGTGTGAACAAGAAGTTTAAAAGAAATGTAGAAAGCATAGGTAAAGTAAAAGTACAAGTGAAAAAAGAGGAAATATATAGAAAGAAACAAGAAAAAAAGCAAAGGAGAAGTTTTTTTATATTTAAATCTCTAAGTCTTTATATATGTTTATATACTACATTCATCTCATATTCAAAATTTGAGCTATTTTTTGTTTTTTTTACTTCATGTCTTTGCAAAAATAATTTAATGAATTTGCCCGACTAACTCTGTCTTTCTCTTTAATTCCCTCCTCCTCTCTCCCTCTTTCACTATATATATGTATCTCTTTCCCTCTCATCTTCATTAGAGAAATACTTAATGCACTTTCCTTAGCCGGATGAACCCGTTGATTTAAACACAACTTTTCAGTCACCCCCCTTTCAGGCCTGACCCTCCGTTTGCTCAGCATATACATATGTACATATACATATACATATGTACATATGAATGATAGTGAATATTACTCGTATTCACTTATTCACTTACTCGTTGCGAGTACTCGCTTGTGAAATTATTTATGCAAATTTTATGCGCAAACGCAAAAAGCAGTAAGAAAAACATCTGAAGACAGACGGAAAGAAACAACAAAAAACTAGAAGCAAAGTCTTTAAGTGAGCGAACCCGACTTGAAGAGGCCCCTCACTTGTTTTAAGAAAAGTTATTTAGGGCAAAGATAATATAAATTCAAAAATTTGGTGAGGCAGAACTTGAACTGTAAAATAAACTCAAGCTGCTTACGATATAACGTAACCAACATACTAAATTTGCTCAATCTAGCTCTCAAAATTCATTAGATCTAGATTTTCATACAGACAGACGATATGAATATAAATGAGAGTGGCTAGAATTGTTCAATTAGAAAATATGGGTCTTAAATCTAAATTGAGCTTCGCATTTTTAGCGTGAAATTGTGATAAGTTTTGGCTATTCATATGATTTTCCATGTTTATGGTTTCTTGAGCAAATCTTCTTAGAATTCGTTGTAGATTACGATTTTGACAACCGCTTGGAATCGAAAAAAATTTATTTTTACTTCATAAAAAAAAAGTGTAACCACTCCACGATATAAACATATACTATGTATTACCAAGACTATTTGTTTTCTTCTAACTTTTTATGTGAACCAATATTTTCAATGCCAAATGTAGATATGCAATATTTTAGAAAATTTAATTGGCTTTAACGCACATTTCGTACTCGACAAATTGAATAGACCCTTTGCACATTTAGGTACTACAAGGTCGAAAAAATCGCTTGCATTTTCATTAAATATATATACACATATTGATAACAACATAGATGTCTGAGTGTGTGTGTGTGTGCATGCGTGTGTGTGTGTGTGTGTGTGTGTGTGTGTGTGTGTGTGTGTGTGTGAGTGCTTAATGCACTTTTGCAACTTGAAACGAATCGAGTCGAGTCGAGTCTTTGCACTGGGGGCGTGTTTAGCAAACTGGGGGCGGGTAAGTAGCGGTAACGGAGGGCCGGAGCGGGGGCTGGAGCGCGGGCGGGGGAGGCTTTTTTGTCGGCATTTGTCAAAGGCATTTGGCTACCGATTTGTTTTACTTGCAACTTCGACATTGGCGGCAACTTGTTGTTGTTGTTGTTGTTCTTGAGCTGCAAGCCAAGCCTCGACTTGGTTTTTGCTTTGTATCTGTATCTGTATCTGTATCTGTATCTGAAGTGTGTATCTTTTGTGAGCCAGAGACGCATGCAACTAATGAGGCTGCCACGACGCAGTCGGCATGCAACATGTGTCCACATAATTAAACAAATCTCCTCCACACATGCGCATGAACATTTTATGCCATACACTCAATGCTAAAAAAAAGTATCTACACATACAAATGTTAATATCTGTAGCTGTAGCCAGCAATAAAAGCTTTACCAATCGACCCAGGTTGTTGTTTTTCGACCCTGTGTCTAAAATATACAAAGGGTCCATTGGGTTTGTCGAAAGTGAATTAGGCATAAAGTACAAAGGCAGACAGCTCCAACCTCATAAAGTCCTAAAGTATACATATATGTATATACATATGTTATTGAGCAGCATAAAAAAAAATAAATAAAAAAATTTATATTTATATGTACATTGAATAAAATAAGTTGAGAGCCATAAATTTTTAAAAATTAAACCAAATAATACGGGAACTTCATTGAATATTCTTGGTATTTTGTCTAATTCGAACAAAAAAATATTTAAATCATATATTCGGGATATTTGAGGCCGATAGCAAATTTTTCAAAATATAAAGACTTTTAAAACATAACTTGAAAGATGGAATTGAAGTTCGTTTCGAAATAGAGTTTTCATTTTTATGTTTATATCAATTTCATTTTGTTATTAAAGTAAGAATTAAATTACATTTAAACAATAAAAACAATTTCAGGCAAAAATGTAGTAATTTTATTTAAATGAAAGAATAAAAAATTTTAATTAAAGATTAAGAATCTGAGGGCATTTAATACTTTCATTATTTGTTTTTTAATTTGAAAAGAACAAGCACAGAGTCGTCTTTAAGTCGAGTTGGCTTGACTGGTTTTTGTTGTTGGTGTTGTTGTTATTGTTGTTATTGTAATTATTGTTAATTAATGCAGAGACAACAAATAAGAAACGCACCACGACGACGCGTCGTTGGCAGGCGGCAAGTTTTAGTCACTAAATTGAACTTTTCAAATGATTTAAGCCAAATGCCACTTTGCATTCAGGGCCATCGACTTGGCCACACACACACAGATAGACACAGATAGACACAGATACACACACACACACACACATGTAGAACTAGAAAGACAGACATGGAAATGGGCGTCTTGTAGCTGTAGCTGTATCTATATCTATACATTTGTATCTGTATCTTTGTATCTGCGTCTGCAACTGCGTCTAGATCTTGGATGCCTTGACAAGTCAATTTTAGTTTCGTCTAACGGTAACAAGCTGTTGACAGAACGCTGAGAGATAGAGACAGAGATGGAGACAGAGACAGAGACAGAAGCAAATGCAGTTGCAGATGTCAAATCAAATGCGACTGCAACTAATGAACTATTTGAATCCACAAGTCAATCAGCTCTGGCTCCATTAATGGACTCTCCGAGCTGCTGCTTAATATACTTACTAACTCATAAGTGCAAATCTGTATTTTAGATGCAATTGATTCTAAGATACTTCTTCAACTATTGACTTTTTCCACCTGGTTTATAAGACAAATTATCGTATCTTATTTTCATTTAAATAAAATGTCGAAAAATGTCAAGCCCAAACAATAGATATTTCCTCTATATGTACTATAAACTCGATCAAACAGAATACTTTTTTTTTGAACTATCCAACTTTTAGTTTTCTTAAGATATCATCAATAAAACAAAAGTTTTTGAAACCAAATTCAAATGTTGCTATATGTTAAAGATATCTGATTGGTTCGTACTAAATATATTTAATTGCTAATAAAATAAGAGGCAACTGTACCAAGTTTCAGCAAGTTGGTAACATCGAGCGCTGAGTTCACATAGTTAGGAGTTGAGTATTTCACATTGAAATTGAAGACGATGTGAAAATGTTAATATGCTGCACGTGCCAAGATAATTATAGTTAATTATAGTTACGAGTTCGACGGATCAATCAATGTCAAAGCGAATGAATGCTAATATTTAAATGATGATAACGATATCGATAATGATAATGATGATCGTACAACAGATCCCTGACAGACATAGCGTGCAAAGTCTTGTCCATATTTTTTTTTCTGGCCAAGACAAAAGAAATGCTGAAGAAGTTTTAGCCACTCTCAATTAAAGCGAACCTTAAATGATGATATCCGGGGATATATATCAGATGAATGGATGAATAAATAACTGAATGGATGAATGAGTGAGTGAATAAATGAGTGAATGATGGCATTGATTAAATTGAGCAACCCCAAAGCCAACACTGAATTGTCAAGAGTTTAACTTATGCATGCCACAATTCAAGTTGCACCAGAGGGAAAGAGGAAAGTGGGAGGGAGGGAGGTAACTTGCCACCGTGTGGCAAGTGGCAAGTGGCAAGTTGCTTAAATGAAATAAATGCAATCGCAATTGGAATTGAAATGGGAATTGCAGTCGGACGCAAGCGACATAATTCAGATAGGCGCGACAGACGAAGCTGTATATATGTATATATATATATATTCTGCCACAGCCCCCACAAGTGGAAAGGGCTTTCCAGCGAGCGAGAGAAAGAGAGAGCGACAGAGTGCGAGAAGGAGAGGGAAGATGGAAAGGACACGTGCAGCGCAGCCAAAAACCAATAAAATGCAATGAAGCAAAATGAATTTTCCAGCAAAGTGTTTTTCATTTCACATATGTATGTCTGTATGTGTGTGGAAAAGTCGGATAATTGAAAAAGTCGAGAAAATGCCATTGCGAAACGGGATTGGGCAGAACACAACATTTTCATTTTGTCAACGCAAGAATTCAAAGTATGGCAAAAACGCAGCCGACTTATGAGATTCATTAGAAGGAAAAACTATAAATGAAAATGAAAATGAAGAAAATACACAAAAGCAACAAAAAAAAAAGGGAAAACAAATTTGTCTGCCATTTCTTGGCTGCTGAAAGGTAATAAATAAGCGCTAGATGCGGACACGTGTGTTGTTAATCCCAAAAACGGAGTGAAACACGCACACGGACACAGCCCAAGTCGGAGTAACCCCTTAACACCCCCCCCCCACTTACCCTTACCCTTACCCTTCCCCTTACCCATCAACACACCCTTCCACTTACCCTTCGTCAACCCGTCTCTCTTTCCGCACACCATATCATATCCCCCAGTTGTGTGTTTCCTTCTTTTCTCTGTGCCCCTCGACAAAACTCGAATTCGAACGATCCACGCATGGTGCATCGTTCTAATTAACGTCACAGCAAAAACAAAACCAGAACCAGAACCACAACCATAACCATGCCATATAGCATACCATATACCAACCATATCATATACCATGCCATATCAAAACTGAACCGTACCGAACTGAAGAGAACTGAGAACCGAAAGTGAAAGAAGTCGTCGTCGCACAGTGGCATCTGTTGTCATTTTTCATTGCAAAAATCTGCCATTCTGTTTTCAAGTTTTCCCACATTTATATTGTTTCTTAAGTACTATCTTCTTCAATTTATTGAGTTATATATTCTCTGGTCAAAAAAAATAAATTAAATATCTTGTTTAACTCTTTATTTATTTTATTTATTTTTAATTTCCAATTTAAAATCAGCAGTTTTATTAATTTTTTTTTTTTTTGTTAATTTAAATTGATCTTAGAGCACTATCATCATAAATTTATTGTGTCTTCTAGTAAAATTATAAAATTACCCAAAAATACTGTGAATTTTGTAAATATTCGAAAATCTCAATTTATTTTATGCCTTCTAATTGTTTTTGAAAGTGAATGGTAATCACTTCTTCGAAGTATCTTAAATTTTATTGGGAATTGTTACAAATTTAATAAATTTTATTTATTCAATTTATTTGTTAAATTTGCACACAATTTTCAAATTCATTGGAATTCATAGTCTTTAAGCAAAACTGTAATGAATGAACGTATTTCTTTTCTTTAGACTATCTAAAAAGTTGTCGGAAATACTTAATTATTAAAGGCATTAATTGTTAAATTTATTTGCACACATGTCATATTTTAAATACGATTTCTTTGTTTAAAATAATAATTTTTGTCGCGCTTTTTGGCTTGAGACCCCATAGTGCGTCGCAGCATACAAAAGATGAAAGCGTCAATGGAGGGCGAGAGCAGAGGGGTGGAGAGAGGAAGTGGAAGAGAAAGAGGAAGAGGGAGGGGAGTATCGAGAGGGGACAGAGTGTTGCAAATGGGGGAGCTACAGCTGCAGCTACTTCAATGCTCTGTCCGAGAGATGCACACACGTATTTAGATGCCCGCCTCGAAGGGGTAGCTTCCCAAGAATACGACAGAGAGCAGGAGATGAAGACAGGGAGAAAGGGAGAAAGGGAGAGAGGGAGAGCGAGGAAGAAGAGTTGATTTCCTCAGAAGGTGTAGCTCGCATATTTCTTCAATTAGGGATTCGTTACGAGTCAAAACAAATGACGTTTGCCAATAAACATTTTACAGTGTCAACCAATCGTATGTTGTCCCTCTCATTCCCCCTCCGCAGGGTCTAAATGCGCAATTCTAGTCAGAGATTGACGCTACTGATCGTCTTATTATAGAGAGATCTTTATCTAACTTAAAATGTGATCTTACCGAACTGGAATAAATTACAAATTTAAGATCTTTTAATATTATTCAAATTAATTTATATATTTTAGCAGATGATAATGTGATCATATTAATTTAAGAATATCTATGCTTAAAATGTAATCAGTCAACTGATTTTTTCTACTTGCTAATCAATAATTGATCATGATTTATGCTTTCATTAAGCGATCAATTCACAAAATAAAAACCAATAACTTATTTCAACTGATCAAGCTGAACCTTTACTGATCAACTGTTCATAATTGAAGAATGATCGTCAAGTGATGCGAATTTGTATCACTTAGTATATAATGAATCAGTCAATATCTTTAACAGACTAATCAAGAAGTGATCGTTTATCATTCTTTACGATCTTCAAGATCACTTTGTTTTTGAATTAGGTGATCGTTGTATCAATTTCTAGCACTGTCCACTGATCCAATTGAGTTTTGAGTAAACAGTTTCCTGTCCTGATCAACGATTGATTTGCAACTAAAGCAATTCATTTAAATGCATTCATAAATCAATTTCATGTATAATTGTTGATCATATTGTGTATTATTTCACTATGTTCTTGTAGATCAGCTTGATCATTTATTAAGTGATTGTATACTCAGTTTAAAAGCCTATAAATGCAAATGAGTTTCAGTATCAGTCGACTGATCATACTTAATTCAATTAGTTAAGTCATTAAGTTGTTGTTATTGATCGTTGTCCTAGTTGAGACTGATCATATTTAATGGTATCTAGTCCTTTCTCCCTCTCACTCTGTCTCTTGTTTTTTCTGCAATATCAAGTTAGCCTAGATCTGATCGCACTGATCTTGCCACTCAATTACTGGAAATGCATTGGCCTAGCCCATAAGTGAAGTGCCTCAACTGACGACCAAGTGATGGAGGAATATCGACAGATGCCTCAAGTGGAGTCTTTTTTTTTTTTTTTTTTTTTAGTGTGTTTACACCCACCAGTAGATATAGAGATGCAGATGCAGGTTAATGTGGGTTGGGTTGGGCTATGTTTTATTTTGTTTTTGTTCTTGTTTTTGTTATTAGGTTGGGCTAATAACCTTGACCCGAATTATGTGGTCGATGTGTCTGGTCTGCGATGTGTGTGCTGAAAGCGTGCTAATCGCTAAAAAAAAAACAGTTTTCAAAGCTCTCTAACAAAGCATAAACATAATAAAAATAAAAACAAAAACTACGACTAAATATCGAAATACCAAAGAGCCAAAGAATCATCCGCATAAAGAAAGAGATCGACTCGTATCTCAATTCTCCAAACAGTTTAGACAACTTTATGGACACGCATGGCCCACAAGTGGTTCAAGTAGAAAGAAAAGCCAAAAACAAAAAAAGAGATTGAGTAAACCACAATTCGATGGATACAAATGGAGTGAGAGCAGCAGTCACAGATACAGATACAGATACAAATACTAAACATAGGGTGAACAAATGTGAAGAGAATTCAACTTAATAAACAGTCGCAGAAGACAAATGGTTTCAACGATTCTTTTGTTGGAGGTTCGTGATCCACCACACGTCGTCTTCGTTCTTACCATATGGAACAATATGTTACACACATTCCCAATCCCATTCGCAATCCCAATCACAATCACAATCGTGCACATATGGAATGGCTTACCAAATACAAAAGATTAGATAAGAAATGCCACTCGGTGTTGACATTTGGCTCAATTTCCAATGCTGTTTGCCTCGTGGCTTGATTGATACGACCAACTATTAGGTATTGGATATAAACTTACTGCTATGTAGCATAAAAAATTTATCTATTCAAGTATTTCTTAAGTAATTTCCAATTTCTAGATGACATTATTTGAATTCATTCATCAAATATTCAGCAAAAAGCAGTTTTTTTTTTTTTTTTTTTTTTTAATAGGCTAAGGCTGCCTAAAATTTCGAGCTACATTACTTCAAATATAAAATAATATTTACAAAAAATATATGCATATATTTTAAATAAATAAAAGTTTACAAATGAATTCGATAGTTTACATAGATTCCAAAATTGTATTACTTGCCTGATCCAAAAATCAGATATGTTTCCAATTTGCATAGAGCACATTGTTATAAAAAATATCTCTAAGATCATAATTTTTGTCCTTATTAAGATGAATCATCCAGTTATAATTAGCACTATTGGTCAATTATTTTAATTAATTAGAAATTCAAAACCAGCTAAAATAAAAGTTTAAGCATTTCCCATTTTGATTTTTAAGCGATTAATCCACTGATTAATCACAGATACAACTTCAACGCTTGTTCTACTTTATTTAACAAAGTATCTCAATTTAAGTCCATCTATATACAATCAATAGAAAGTTCTGTAAAACTGTTAGAATTTAATCAGCTTTAAGATAAACCTTAACCAGTTTAGTTGGCGGTTTATATAGACGTTTTCCAACTCATTCACGATCGCATTTCATACAGATAAAAGCTTAAAATCCAATAAAACAAAAAAAGCGTTTGATGACTATTTCTTATGTTTTTTATTATAGTTGAAGTCTATAAGCCATCTTTGGCTTAGCGTTCGTTATTGAAAATGGAAAGTTGGCCAAATTGCGGGAATCAAGCGATTGCCGCATATGCAAATCCATTTCGAACTTCCCTCGGACCAATAAAAGAGCAATAAATGCTTAAATGAAAGACTCAATGCTCGACATATCGTGCATTTGTTGGACAAACTAAGCTTTTGGCTCAATTAAGAGCCACTGCTGTAGCTTAAGCTTCCAGTCTTCTCGGCCATAAAAACTACCGCTGGCCATAAAACTGGGCTAAGTGGGCGTGTTAATGTTGTTGTTGTTGTTGTTTTTGTTGTTGGCTTTGGCCTGTAGAAGTCGCACGCTTCACTTTTCTTTCTGGCTAAGACGACGAGCAGGCGATTAAGGTGTTGTCTCGGATGAAAAACAAAAAAGACAATAGATCAACACTTGACCAGGTAGACCCAGAATAGAGCGCGAAAGAAAATCTCAAAAAATCCCAATGAGTCAAAGGACTCCCTAAAGATCAAAAGAATTGATTAACAATTAAATTACAATATCGGTGGAAATGCGTCTTTATAGTATAGCAATATATGCACATTACCAAAATTGCCCCAAATCGTTAAACATTTTCTCTGTCTTAAACTTAATTCAAGTATATTTTGGTACCTCACTGCCATTCGGTAAAGCTCAATGAAATCCACAATGCAGAAGAGATCAACTTGTGCTTTGGTATACAAAAATTAAATAATGTTTTCTAAGTGTTCTCAAAATTTCACAAAGATCGCATAATAAACGCAAAAGTTATTCAAGCAACAATTTTGCATAGAATAGCAATAGCAGTGGCGCCATCTAGTGTGCATAATTCGCAACTTGTTGGTTTCTATGCATGTGTTTGTGAACAGCATTATATTTAATAAGTCTTAAGTCATTTTCGAATTTTGTACAGGGCATCTGTCAGTCGAGCACACTCACGCTGTCTATTAATAGTCTTGGGATCGTTTAACAAAAGGTAAATCCCAAGGGTGTTGCTTTTTGGACAGGGATTAACTGGAAGGGTCTCCCCACACCCTTTCTCTCTGTCTCCCTCTCTGTCTCGCTCTCTCTCTCTCTGTCTCCCTCTCTCTTTTGATCCCCTGTATCTTTAAGATAAAACCCTCTCTGAAGTGTTCTTGAGTTCGTTTCATTTAATGAAATGTATGCTGGGTCAATTTATTGTTGTTGCTATTCAGGGTTGCACTTGACATTCACAAGATATGCTGGAAAATTAGCAAAAAAAAAAAAAAAAAAAAAAGATGATAAATACCAAGATGAAGATGAAGAAGAGGGAAAGAAATATGATCACAGACACACACACACACGCACAACAATGCTCAACGTAACTTAAGATTGCAAAATCTTCAAGAATAGAATGGAAGTTGGCTTTGAACCGAAGGAAACACACACTCAACACACACACAACAATTATGAAGTGTGAAGTGCATTAAAAGAAAAAAAAAAAAAAAAAACAATGAGGTAATTCAAAAGACACACAACAAATTAGATAAATACAAGAGATGAGCGGGAGCGGTAGCTAAAGATGGAGCTACAGATGGAGTCGAAGAGAGAGAGACAGAGACAGAAAGAGAAAGAGAGAGACGACAAGCCCAAAAGACCCGCATCACAAACAACAACACAAATGACATTGACATAATGATTCTTAGTTAGCGTTTACAATTTCAAAGTTGTTTCTATGGTTGTTATTTGTTATTATTGTTGTTGTTGCTATTGTTGATGCTGCTGTTGTTGTTGTTGCTGCTGCTGTCTTTCAATGTGACGGCAACTGTGTTCCGGCGTGTGTCGCTTGTGAGGCTTTTGACAAGTTTTCTTTTCTTTTCATTTGTTTTGTTTTGTTTCTTCAGTTTTATTTTTTGTTAAATTTGCATACCCTGTAAGAACTCGGCAGCGGGTATACCAAACATGTTCAGCTAGCTGGTTCTCTATTTTTAAAACGCTTAGTTATTGAGTCGAAATGTTCGTTAAGAGGGAATTTTGGTAGAAAACTTCGCGCCCACAAGTGGAAAAACCGGAAGATAACTTTTGGTCAAGAACTGCCCATTAGTTTTCAACTGAACTATGACAAAAAAAATAGATACATGTCTGACAATTTTTAGAAAAATCAACCGCCCACGTGAAAAATGTGAAAATAAAGATGGGATATATTTTAAAATATTCAATTCGTGTAGAATCAATTTTAAGCTTAGTATCAAAGCAAAAGGTTGAATATATAATTATATTAAAATATTCATTCATATTTGCTGTATATTTGTATTTTTTTTATTTTATTTTATTTAATGTCGACTAAGTACAGTTGACCAAGATTATAGTAAAAATTAATTTGAAATTAAGCAATATAAAAATTAAAGAAAAATATAGCAATTATATTAAAGTTTTAATTTTAACTCAAAGGATAAAAAGTAAAATTAAAAATGAAGAATTAAGAATCTGGGAGTATTCAAAAAATTATTAAATGATTCAAGATTTGTTGCAAGGATTGAGGAAAATCCAGAAAAGCCCAATCAGATGAAAAAGTATTAGTAGCAATAATTACTAGTAATACACAAGTAATTAGAATTAGCAAGGTCAGGGATTTCTCGAAAGGAAGAGGAAAAGGGATATTTAACATATACATATGTAATTTAATGCAATTGAGCAGCATTTCTCATTTATTTTATTGAATTTCCCGAATGGCACAATAAGATTGTCTCAAGTGAAAATTTCAGCCTTATGTTCCTTAACGTTTTGGCTCCACAACGATTTGTCTATACATAAAGATTGTGTTCGACAAAAGAAACATACATTTAAAAGAAGATGAACCTGCTTGGTTGCACCCATTATCAGTGTATTCTTAAGTTTATAGGGTATTCCAACTTCGACATGATTCGTTTTTTTTTTGGCATAAATAAATAGCAACTGAGCGAAGCTTGAACAACTTAATGAGCAAGACACTTGAGGCTAAGTATTTAGTTGCTGTCGGTCTCTGCTTCTCTGCTTCTCCGCTTCTCTTCTTCCTCTTCTTCCCTTCTTCATCTTCTATTCCTTTCCGTCTTCCTTCTTCTTGTTGAGTAACCCCAAACCGATCGCCCACCCAAAACGAAACATTAACCAAAAAATTCTTAATTGCACGCCTTTGGGGCAGTTTTGTGATTTTTGTGTTTTTCGTTGCTGTTCAAAGTTGTTGTAGTCGTTGTTTTCGCATAACTCTTGAAACTCAGTTGGCAAGATCATGATGTAAGCTGCCTAATTTGTCTTCACCTTTTATTCATCAGGTTCGTCCGGTTCGGTTCCATCATAATTCATAAGCGTTTGCACAATTTTCGCAGCCATTTGGCACTCGGTTTTATTTTATATTTTGTCGTTTTTTGTACCTCAGTTTACTCGCATTCATGCTATACTCACACTCATACTCATATTCACATTCATTCATTCATTCATCATTCGTTCGCATGGCATTTGATGGTGTTTCATTATGTTCAATGGGTTTAACACTCGTTTTCAGAGTGCAACCACCCAACGAAAACACAAAAAACAAATCAAGGAAAATAAGAACGCTGCAAGCGAGTGTGATCGACTACAAGATACCCTGTAATATCTTGAATTCTTGATAACTCGAACTTCTTTAAATCGAAATTTCTCCAACTTCAACTAAATTCACACATAAAGAAAGACGTTTGCCAGTCGACCACGCTAGATGGCGCCACTACAATATATTTTCTCTGCATCAATTATGCATTCGTATTGAAATTATTGGAACACATTGGAAAAGTTCAAAAGTTTTATTAAATCTTTACATGCCAAAGTACGAAACAATATCTTGTAAATTGTGACTTTTTATCGATATTCCAGATATTCAAGGAAATTTTCGAAACATTCAGAAATTTGCATATTAAATTTACTGCCAAAAATGAACTTGTATATCACAAACTTTTTCCTACGGTTTCAATAACCTTTTTCGCACATTTTCACTGATTACAGGGTATTAAGAGCTTAACAAAAAAGAAGAAGAAAAAAATCCGTTGATGACTAAACGTTATTAAATGTAATGAAATTTAAGTACGCGCCGCTGTCGTTTGTTACCCCTGACCCAGTAACGAGTTTGTAATAGGAACACATACAATAAACACACACACACACACACACACACACACACACGCACAAACACATACAACTACAAGTCTGTTCATATCTCATAAATATGCTTTTGATTAGAGCCGCCAGCCGCCCGCATCGTAGTTGATTTTGTTAATAGGCAACAATCGTGGCGAGGCATTTAATCGACCAACTTCACCCCACCCCACACCCCGCCCTCGTGCCACGCCCAGCGTTGAGCGGTTTAAGTGATTAGGCCCCATAGAGTGTTAATTTGACAATTGCCTCGACAATGCCAAAGCCGAAGCCCAAAAGCCGCAGGTAACTGAAAATTGGCCACTTACAAAACAATCATCATTTTGATCAGAGATCTTGAGCTGAAGATAAACTTTGATCTCATTCAAGATCGATCGCTGGATCACTAGAAAATCGAAAATCGCTTAAAGTCTTTGAAAAAAAAGAGTGATGATCAATATAAGATCAGTTTCAAAGTTATAAATTTTAATAAAATTACTTAGAAACTCAAAAATTAATTATATTTATAAGGCATACGCTTGAGGCTCGATCAATGATCGTTGAGATCAGTAAAAGATTTACTTAAAAATTGCTTAGAAGTAAAAATAATCTAATAGACTTTTCAAAAACTCGCCAGAGTGATGATCAATGTGAGATCAGTTTCAAAGTTATAAATTTTAATAAGTATACTTTGATCTCAATAAAATGAAGGCTTGATCAATGATCGTTAAGATTACTTAAAGATTTAATTTAAAATCGCTAATCAATATCCGGATCATTTAGAAAGTTGAGATCTTTGGCATACATTTTAGATCAGCTGAATTATATTCTTAAGATTAAATCAATTGTTTTTTTATACTTTATAATGGCTAAGATCAATGCAAGATCGTCTCAAATAGCCAATTCCTTGCTAGGTAACCAAGTTTAATTGTCTTGACATATTGATCTATCGAAAAGATCTTTGCTAAAATCGCATTGTCAGCTGGATAATGATCAGCTCGAGATTTCTAGAGTCTCGATCGATTGATTTAAATGGAAGATCTCGTTTAAAATACTCCAATTGAATCAATTTGCCAGTTAGATCTACTAGTCTAGTCCAGATCACTAATATCGCAGCAGAAACAACATAAAAGTAAGTTTATTTTAGAAAGACAAGATAAATTAGAAAATGGCGATTGCTTCAATGAATACATCCTTTATAAGCCTGAACTGAGACGGTGGCTTCACTCGCGATCGTTTGGTTTGGCTTAACCATTAAAAGTTCGTTTCACTTCCAGTGAAACTTTGGGGTTACATTGTCGCCTAGCCATTGTTGGGGCGAGTTTCAAATGGTTTTATTTCACCCACAGCCCACATATTATGAGACATCCATCAAAAGCTGGAATTGCCAACATGCGATCGGTGATATGTGATGTGCGATCTGCGATCTGCGATCTGCAGCTCGAAGCAATTAATAAACAAATAAAAATGGCAACAACAATGCGGGTCCATGACCACAACACGCCCCCAGGGGCAACAACTGAGTTTACAATACGCTGGGAATCCGGCAAACGATCATGATCGTGTTGATCATCATAATGATGTGACGTTGATGTGATGTTGATGGAAGCCAAACGAAGATGCGTCTGCGCAATTAATTGAAATGAAGTGAGCGAAAAACAAATGAAAAGAAAAGAAAACTACAAAGACTCTGACAAATGCGACAGACGAGGTCAATCTTAAAGTTCCATTGATGACTAAGACGATATAAGAAGAATCTCGAGTGCCAGAATTGATGTTAGATAATTCAATCAACTGAGTTGCAACCAGTGATTAACGTATTTCAGACTGTTGCATTCTAAGGGATCTTCAGTATTTATTTGAAGTGATATGGCTTCTCAGTTCCAAGCATTTTGAAAGAAGCACGATCACTGCAGATCACTGATCAATATGTAATTTAAATATAAATTCCAGCTGTGTTCATTGACTGTTCTCAAACATTTCTAAAGGCTACCAAACAAACAGGAAATACATAAGTATAAAATAAACTAATACGTTCAACAACAAATGAGGATCAATGATCGTCTTAATGATATCTTATAAGTCTACGATCTCTAATGATTATATTTATATTACAATAGTTTCTTTTGAAATCCTTAAAAGCAAGGATCAAACATTAAAAAATACATCATAAATTGAACGGCTTTAGATACTTCTTCAAAGAATCTTAAAGAGATTGAATGAATATTAAGATATGGTTTAAATCAATATTTTAGAAACACAACTTGAACGTTTTTAGTAAGTGAACAGTTTTAGAAGTCTGTTAATTACAATATCGTTGAAATGATCAATATTTATTTGCTTGAAAACCGAAAAAGTCGATCATTAAATTGAGAAGTACTTGGCAACTTTACCAAAGTCAATTTCAATTTCTTTTACAACTGTTTCTTTCTTTACTCCCCTGCATTAATTCTTTCATTTTCGGATTCTTTCTGACTGATCTACCTCAATTGATATGCTCAATGTTGGGCCAGGAACTCAACTCATTGCAATCGTATCGTCGTATTATCTAACTTGGGAGATCTTTACAAAAATCGATGCATCATTATCACTATCATTATCATCGTCTTCAACCCTTGGGTAAGCACTTGACATACACACACACACACACACACACACACGCACATACGTCACTTGATATTGTCCAATAGATATTAATAAATATTAAAAAATGGCTAGAAAAAAAAACAAACCTGTCGATTAATGACAAACGACGACAAATGGTTTCCCGGCCGATTGAGCAATCGCTCGCATCGATGTTTGGAATCACTGGAATCAGTCAAAATCAAATCGAATCGTTGGTGTTTTTATTGGATGGATGAATTGTGTTCGGATCGTTGGGATTGTCGTTTATTATTGTTTGCTGTTCACCTTTAACGTCATCTTCGATCTATGAATTCATTTGTGCCACGTCGTTGTGCCCAATTTGTCTTTAGCCTTTTTTATTTCAAATCAATTCACTTTGTGTCTTTATTTAGTTTCTTGTTGCTGCCTCGTTTGAATAACAATTGAGGCAAGTTGTGATAAGCGACAAGAAATTTAATTGAAATCGAAACCAAAAATCCAATTCAAAATGATGTTGATGATGATGCGTCACATTTTTGGCAAAGAGACACAAATTCTTGACCTACGACACATTAAGTCAAATATATGTGTGCATACATATATACGATCTATATACGATATATAGTGAACGACAGCATCTGCCGACGCAATGACGAAACTTTTGGTATTTCTATTTCAATCTCTTGGCCCATTGCCTATGATTCACACCGATTTTCACAGAACCAACTGATTATTGTTGTGGCATTTATATATCACACACTCAGTGAGTGTAACCGGGATCATTAATGGGTCTGGGTCTTTCTCGGAGCCCCTCCGATAAGCCCACTTTGCGTCACTTCTTAATGAGTGCAAATATTAAAAACCAGATTTTATTTTCCCATTAAAAAGCCAACAAAAGAATGAGAAATGGGGAAAAACTATCACCAAACTGTAGTATCCATTGTTGAGTCTATAGCGTCCGTTTTTTTATGAATGAACCCCAAAAGCGTCAGCAAATAAAAACATTCAAGTCAAAACTGATAATAATGCATATCTAGAGAGCTATAAATAGTATAGAGTATATATTACTAATTGTTGACCCTAAATGACGGAAATGTCGATAAGATAATGATCTGCATAGCAACCGATTAATATACAAATTTGCGGATAAATCTTTTGATTGATTGATCAAAAACTTTGCTTTTCAAAATGCTTCAAATCAACAAAGATCATTCTATGATTTCGAAAGAACAACATTTTTCATCAAGCTCCAAAAACCATTATAATATTGGAAGAACTTGACTTGAAAAAATCAAGAAATCTTTAGAGATGGGAAGAATTCTTTCTAGCGTAAATTTCAAAATTCAGTATGATTTCGCTTGAATATGGAAATGATTATAGGACAAAACCGCCTATCAAAAATCATAGCAAAATGTTGGGAAACTTTTTCGATTTTTATTTATTTTTTTTTTAATACAAAAATGAATATATTATTTATATTATATTTATGTATAAAATGTGGGGCTGTAAACTCAGCTTACCTTTCAGTTTGTGGAGTCTATATATATTTATATAAATATATATATATTTTTATTTGTTTTGGAATCGCCCTGTAAAGAGAAAAGTAAAAACGAAAGACTTGTAACGTGAGAATATTTTAAAATTAAAATTTAAATAGTATTTAAATTTATTTATATGTATGCGAATGTATTTTGTGACATCATCAGATATATATATAAATATGTGTAAGTGAAAAACGGTAAATGGAGCTTTTATTTGCTTTTTGTCATTGAGCGTTACACACGCACACACACACACGCAGAGACGGACTGAGTGAGTTGCTCTAAACAAATAAGTCAATAAATAAAGGCGTTAACTTGGCTCGAATGGCCTACGTAAATATGCGATGAAATGCGCGAAAACTACGAGTGCGAGTCATGATGAATACGCCGTGGGACAGACAGATAGATAGACTGACATTATATATACTATATATACATATAAGACATATATAGATGAATGGACGGACAGGCGGACAGATACGAGTAAAACCGATACAACTCGTCAGCTTCGTGTAGGCTTGTTTTGCAATAGCACACACACACACACACACACACATTCTGAGTTTAGCTAAGTTGGCCATAAGCTAAAAGCCGACAAATGTTTGACAAGCGGAAATGGCAAAAAGCACAGCAAACACACGCAGAAAACAACACACAATAAATTCAAAGAGACCGAGATCCATTCGACTTGACTTCAAACCATCAAAAAAAAAAATATATATATGTATATATATAAGAACTGATCAATAGAACAAAAAAGTACTTAAAAAAAAGTCCTGTCTTCCAGAAAGTAGAAAAACTCTAAAACTCTAAAGTCTCTTTAAAAAGCTTACAATGTGCTCAATTCTAGTCTTTTTTTTTTTGAAGAACTTCCAATTCTTCTAAAAGCGATTGCCCACTGTGGAAAAATACTTCCAGTTGCACTGGAAATTCTAGTAGATTCTAGTAGATTTTGAGATTTATCATAAACTATTAAACGCTTAAGGCAAAAGCTCAAATTAAACTTCCAGTTGCTAAGAAGATACTTCCACTGGAAAACAGCAGTGGAAACACTTCCAATTTTGCTTAGATACTTCCAATAATGGAAAAATACGTTCAGTTTTACTATAACTATAACAACTTTTAGGCTACAATTAATTTAACTATAAGTTTTAAAGCAGAGCTGGAAAGTTACTTTCAGTTATGGAATGTTGGAAGTACTATCAATTTTGAAAAAATACTTCCAGTTGTCGAATGTTATGGAAAGTTACTTTTAAAATTGCCTTAAAATATTTCAAAACTGTAAGAGAGCACGAATTTTGAGCGATTCGTTAATAAATTATGAAATATTTTGAATATATTTGGAATATATTTTGAAGATGCTTTCGAATGTGTAAAACTTGCTTGCAAGATACTTTCATTCTGACCTGAGAGGCGCTCAAATCAAACGTCTTGACACCTTTCCGTTGTGACTTTCTTCAGTTCCTGCCGTTCCAGTGAAATGTGTAGTGCTCAAAATCGTTTGTTGTGCCTTGAGGTTAACACCAGGTAGAGTCGTGCCTCGGACAAGGTCATTGCCATAACATTTTCATTTGCACATATTGTATGTACAGATTTTTTGTTGAGCCGTTAATGAAGGCTCCCGTTGTGCATTAATTGTTGACCTTTGGCTTGGTCCTTGGTGCGTCAACTGCCTGCGAGTGTGTGTGTGTGTGAGTCGTGTGTGTGTGTGTGTGTGTGTGTGTGTGTGTGTGTGTGTGGGTGACAAATGCCTGCGCATGCGGTCATCAAGGTCGCCGCCCGAACAGCTGACATGACTCAATCACTCTACCCCCCCCCCCTACTCCCCCCCTACTCCTTGAGCAAACAACAACAAACTTTATATTACACATTGCATGTGACTCATGACAGTTTTCCCAAGACCCCCACCCCAGCCCCTTTTAGAGCTTTTACCTAGCCAAAATTTGACTACTTTCATCATTTTTATCGCGTTCTATTGCAATTTCCATTTGGACGCATTCCATTTGTGGGCGGAACTAAAAAAAACTCGAAAACTTGCAGATAAAAAAAAACTAAATCCACAACAAAATATTGTGTTATTCACAATTAGAAAAAAACATAAATAAAAAAAAAAATATTGAGTCGAATTTGCTATAATTATAACCTATGAACTTTTGATTCCTTGTAAAATAAAATTGATTTGAGCAAATGAAACTATTGTTAAAATTTACAAACTTGTCTTTCAATTTTGTTCATAATCTAACAAAAATTCTTAACCAACTGTTAAAATAAAAGCATATGTATTAAGTGGACTAAACTTGATAAACGGTTTCAACTGGACCAGAACAATCACCATCGAATCAGCAGAGAACCCGATGGGGTGTCGGAGCAGAGCACTTCCGAGTTCATAAAACAACTGTAGTTGTTGTTTAAGTCTTATCATTAAGAGAGAGTCTAATACAAAACAAAGAAATACAAAATATACAAATATTGTATATGTTAATGTAGCATTTAATTGATGTCGATAATATGTATGAAAGTAGTGAATAATGCATGCCTAAGTCAGTGCATTCCTCAGCAGACACACCGATATGTGGACAGATAGACAGAAGCAGGACAGCAAAAGACACAGACAGAGACAGAGAGTGTGTCTGACAGTCCGACAAGCTGACAGTCTGACAGTTATTGGGTGGCCTGGCAAATGGATAATGGGCAATAATAACAATAATTTTTAGCACCCAAAATAGACAATCGAATTGTTTTATACACAATCGCGTTTTTCCCCATTTAATTTGTTTGACTGCGCGACACGCAAATCGATGGTTGCCACCCTACAAAAAACAAAAACAGCAAGAAATGAAGACAACAACAACAAAAGATACAACAACAACTACAACAACAAGACTTACGTTATATTCTGCGCCTAGTTTGCTGCACGCGACGCAAACGCCGAAAAAAATCGCGATTAACACAATGCAAAAAAAAACCAGAAACTCTGATGAAAACAAAAATCGTCTATCGACAAGGAAGCACGTTATTATGTATAACGGTAAATGTGCTAAGATGTTGTTGCTATTTCTTTAGCCACAATAAAAACACACACAAAAACACAACAAAATTTTGAAGAGAAACACAAACAAACGGCACAAGAAACGGCAACTTCGGCAACGACGCGGCGTTGACGCTGACGGCGACGACGCTGGACGCTGACGGCAGCCGTGCAAAGCCGCAGACAATTCGCGAAAACTGCGGCGATTGCCAGCGACGTCAGCGACGACAAAGAGCGACACAGGACGAAACGAAACTGCGACTGCGACTGCGATTCCCAATTCGAATTCGAATTCCAATTACTCTGACTCTGACAATTGACGATGCACGGCAGCGAGGGTTGCCTCGGGTTCGTGGCCAGCTTCGTTTATGGGTTCGGTCGTGAATAGAGAGTGAGAGAGAGAGTGAGCGGCAGAGAATTCAACAGCTTCCGCGCAAGTCCTGCCGCAGCAGACAAAATAGTGTGGTTAGCGACAGTGGTGCAAGTGCTAACCGAAATCAATTGAAATTGAAATTGAAATAAAACAAAATGGAAAAAAAATCTTGTTAGCTCACACAGAAGAATTCAAAGATTGATTGCAACATTTTTCAAGATATTAGCAACAAGTTATCAATCAATAAAAGTTGCAAATAAAAGTTGTAGAGTCGAACCTGAGTTATAGTTCGAATTATGGAGACTTCGACTTACGGAATTCTGTTTTTACAGTTACAGATATGTCGAGTTATAGAATATTTCATAAATTTTAATTCCAACCGTTGTACAGTTTTTTGCAATTTTAAACCAGTGTACAATGGACTTCAACTTGCTTGAATATTAAAATGTAATCCATAAAATGCTATCTGTTTTGCTGTTTGGGAAATAGTAGCAAATGGCAGTGGGGAAAGAAACAGGCGAGGGGATGGAGAGTAAAAAAGGCGCATGCGTTTCGAAAGGGGACAAAACATATGTAGTATGCCAGAAGAGAGAACAGACTCAATCTTCGACTCAGCATAGTGTGCATGTGTGTGTATGTGTATTTATCAGCCTTTGTATGTTTTGGAGTGTATGGCAACCAGCTCTTTGGCTTATCAATAGTTGCATTTGTTCCGCTTGAAAATAAATTACCACAGCAGCCAGATTGAAGTATGACAAACTCATCACGCAATAAAGCCGCTCTCATATTTTTACTCTCCGACTTTCGGTCGCTCTCGCTCCCGCTCCCGCTCTCGCAACTGGCGCAGTCCTTGGCTCTCTTTTAGATTGTGGATCCGATTGTGAGTGCAAAGCGGCGTCCAACAGGCGTAAACAGCTGTCAATTGTTTGTCATGTTTGTTGATACACACACACACACTCTCACACACACACACATTCATACAAGGGCCCATGCAAATTTAACACTTTTTTATGGTACTCGTATTGTTTTCGGTGTCTTTCTTATCAAAATGTATCCTGTTTCATTTTGTTTTGATTGGTTATTTTCTGTGTCATTTGTCATTTGCTGATTGCTGTTTTTAATTAGCAGCCTGGTACCGTTAAAGCAGCTGTATGAGTTATGATTGTACATGATTGTGTGTGTGTGTGTCTGTGTGTCTGTGTGTGTGTGTGTGGGTGCTGATGCACTTCCTGACCGCACAGTGACCCACTCCCATTCTATAAATGTTGACTTGACATTTGTGGAATTAAAACATATTTTACTTTCATGCATAGCATGAACATTTCTAGGAAAATTGCACAAGGCCAAGTTAATGCTATTAAAGCAGAAATAAATTTAAAAGCTACATTTTTAACTTCAAAGTTCTTTAAACGATTTTGAGAAGCAACCATTATAAATTTAATAATAGCTTATTATTTATTCTACGGTTGAAATAAAAATGAAGTTAATGAAAAAATCTCGAAATAATCGAAATAGAAACAAAAAAAATATATTATGCAGCTTAAAAGAAATTTAAAATAATAAAATCCATTGGGCATAACTATTTTTTGAAAACTAAAATGCAGTCATCATTTTTTGTCTTAGCTAAAAAATTACTTGGTTATTTTCCATGCATGTATTTTTTAGACATAACGATGATCTTTCTAATCAACAAGTGCGTGTAATTAGTTGAGTTGCACTGTTGACGCTAATGAGATAGAGAATGCAACTATAACCGATAAACAGAGCTTGAGCTCTTCTTGATATGCTTCAGAAAGTGACCCACAGATAGTCAGACACACACACACACACACACACACACACACACACACATATATACGAGTAAGTTGTATCTTATGATAATAAGGGGGACTGAGACGAGAGATTGATGCTTGTTGTTGTTTCTGTTCTGCAAACGTGTGCGTTAAACAAAAACTTTTTTCGCCAGCAGATTTTGTTATTATTTTGTTGCCATTTTTTTTGTCACAGATGTTGATGCTGTTGTCGTTGCTTTTGTTGTTACTGTTGCTTATCGAGTGGCAGCAAACAAACAATTCAGTTTCAATCTGAGATTCATTTTTTTCGTTTGCAATCAAATCAAACATGGAGCATGTGTAACGGCACATTGACGATCTCTTTTGTTTTGATACCCTGTACCAATTGAAAGTGGACATGATTGGGTATAATCACTTTGTGCAAATATATGTGCAGTAAATTAACATGTGTATATAAAGTATATAGAAAAACATATTCTGAAAAAGGTTAAAAACAAGTAATAATTCTAACCGAAAAAATAAAATAATAATAAATAAAAACATAAACCCGTCGAAAAAGCTACTTATGATAACCATTTTAAAGCGAGTCTTTTCTAAGTTTTCCTCAATTCTTGCCACAAATGTTAAATAATTTCAAAAAAATTTTGAATACCTCCAGAGCTTTAAAAACTTGTATTTAATTGATTTATTTGTATCCTTTCACTTTTAATTTAAAATATATTTTTTTTAGCTTTTAACATAAAATATAAATTTCAGAATTTTTTACAAATTAAAAATAAATTTTGTTGGCGTTAACTAAATGAATTAATTTGTGTCAGACTCTCTAAGGGTCGAGGCACAGGGTATCTTGCAGTCGTGCCGAATCCACTAGCGTGTTCTTAGATGTTTTCGCAGCATTTTGGCAATCGTTTAAATGCCGATGCGCCGAAAGGGGAGGGGGACAGATAAACATACAAATACATAGACAAGAAGAAGAAGCGACGATACCGTTATATCGCCATTTTCATTATTTGAAAGTATTGTCTTTGACACTTTCGATGCATTTATGTATGTACGTATGTATTATTTAAATAGATTTCGTTTTTTACAGTTACCACGCACCTTTTTCTGTATCGTTTTCTGCAACTGATCGAAGCGATTAATGTCAATTCAATTTATTCAAATTGTATGCAAATTCACGAACACACCAAGCAAAAAACACGCACGAAATTAGCTCAGATCGAATTAAAAATTCATAAGTATTCACAACAGCCAATATCAAATATAGTTTAACTCAATTCGAATTCGCAGCTTGTAAATTTGTTATTTCAATTTGATATTTTTTGCAAATATGTTTCGAGAAACAAGAACTGAAATTGACACCAAAAGTTCGGTAAATTTAATTCGACTTTGTCTGTTATTGTTAATATTAATAATATTTCAATTATTTATTTCATTCACATACACAACAAAAAATAATCAAAAAAAAAAACGTAACTAACAGAAAAGGCCGTCGGAAAAATGTTGCGCTTAACGGAAACGCACATGCAACGGTGCACGCGATTGATAAACAACTGAAGTTTTGGCGCGCGTGCTGAGCGATTGTGCGACCAGCTGAGCAAAACCCGAAAAATACCACCACAACTTGCCCACATTATGCCGGCTGGTCACACTCCATCCGCAATTGTTAACTTACAGACACTGTTAACGTTAATGTTAAATGATCAGCTCCACACTTAACAGTGTGAATTAAATGCATCGAATTATTAAAATGTATTTAATTACAGTACATAATCAAACTTGAACAGGAAAAATGAATGCACTTGTAATTATTAAAAAAAAATCGAAAATAATAAATAAAAATTGCAAAAAATTGTACATATACTTTACCCCAGATGGGACTCGAACCCACAATCCCCGGCTTAGGAGGCCGATGCCTTATCCATTAGGCCACTGGGGCTTGACGACGTTCGTGACAAAACTCGAATATAAGCTACGGCAACGTCCGAAAACACAACAATAACAAGGACAACAACTGTTTCAACAATAAATGTTTAAAGTAAATAAAAGAAAACTTGTTATACGAAATATGAACAAATGTGCGATACAACGCTTATTTAATTTAGAAATACCATACATTTAAATAACAATCGAGCTCAACTAATTAAAGTAATATGAAATATTTCGAAAAGGATTTGGATAAAAAAAAAAATCAAACAAAATTTCATCAGATTTGTGGGATGGAGATGTTGTTACCTTAGATAAGTGACTATACAGTTGTATAAATAAGTGGATAAAATTGATCTTATTATAAAACATTATATTCTAATACTATGAAGCGTTACGAATGGGATTTTCAAAATCCAACTGAGAGATTCATCAGATTTGTGGAATAGAAATGCAATTACCTTACATATTTTACAATACAGTTGGATAAATAAATGGATGAAATCGATCTTATTATGAAACATTAAATATTAGAATTATGAAGCGTTTCGAAAAGGATTTTTCAAATCTCTGCAGAATGGCGCTATAATTTGAAAATGTAGAACAAAGAGTATTCGATTTTGTGGAATGGAGATGCAGTTATCTTACACATTTGACTATACAGTTGGATAAATAAATAGATAAAATCAATCTTATGCTAAACATATGTGGAAATGAAATCAGTTTGTCATCTCTCCATCGACATCCTGCCAGAAGGGCTCCGAGAACGTATCCGATTCGGCATCTTCCTGCGGCACAACAGCGGGCGACGACAGCTCCAATACATCGTTGGACACCTCGTCGCAGTCGAGCAACCATTCATGATTCGGTGTGCCACATGGTGTTGCCATTGCGTTAACTGCCGCGTTCCCGCTGCCTGCCACATTTGTGCTGGTGCTGGTGCTGCTGCTGCCGCCGCTGCCACTGCTGGCGTTATTCGGTTTACTTGCAACATTGCTGCTGCGTGCCGCCTTCGTCAGCTCTTTGACGCCCTTCAAAGCTCGCTTGAATGTCGGCTCTATCCTGTAAGGAAACCACAGATCGTAACGATTACTATTATAACAACATAACAAACATAACTTGAACTATTATAAACATAACCGTTTGTGCTGTGTGAACAATTTGGACAACACTCTGTTTGAATTGAATGGCTTAAGCTCATAATTCGTATATCCCTGAAGGAAACAGACGAATCACAGTTTGTCAATTGGCCACAGGGACAAACAGGACCTTAAGCACCTTAAAGCCAATGTGAAGAAGTGCAATGCACCATCGAAATCGTTTTCCTCGCTCAGATATTCGGCGAGCATGGCAAACAGGTTGGGATGCGGAAAATTCGTGACTTGTTTGCGTAGCAATTTGATGGCGTCCTTGGAGGCGCCTTCATCTTGAAGGAGGCCCGCCATTAGGGCAATGCTCGGTGGATAGTGTTCATCGATTTGCAGCGCCTTTTCCGCAAATTTCTTGGCGCTCTTTTTGGCATCCGCATTGCCTCGACTGAACAAGGTGACGCCCAGCATTGTGTAGCCGCGTGGCGAGGTGGGAAAATAGCGCACGGCGAGGACACACATGGTCTGGGCATCCTTCAAGCGCTTCAGCTCCAAATAGCTGGCGAGCAATCCCTTGTAGACCTCAAATCGATATGGCGCCAAGCATTGTGCACTGCGAAACACATCGATGGCCTCCTTGTGCCGTCCCAGCTCACCAATGAGCTTGCCACGCAACAGCAATGCCTCAATGTTGCGCGAATCGATGGCCAGAGCACGATCCGTAAAGATCAATGCCCGCTCGTTCTTGGCGCCCATGTACGAGAGCTGTGAGTAGAGGAACCAATGCGATGATGTGAATTCCCCACTGCCTCGCACTCTCATCGGTGTCATTAGCTTCTCCTGTTCGGCCTTCTTCTTGCTGTTGTACCCATAGACAACGGCCAAGGGACATAGTGCATTCATATTGTGTGGATTGATCATGGCTGCAATGGCCAAATACTGCTCCGCCTGTCGGTAATTCCCATAATAGTACAAGCATTTCCCAATGTTTGTCAGCAAATGCTCGTTCTGTCGCAGCATTGTCGTATCATTCAATTGCTGGAATGTCTTGGCCGCCTCCCGATGCTTGCAGCCGTACATCTGGGCATGTGCCTTAATCCAGCTGCTCAGCCATTCAATGTTCTTGGGCAACGGGGCCGCTAAGGGAATAGCGAGAAAAGAAACAAACATTATTATCGGCAACTTTGTAGGATTAATATCCTCGACGAATCGTTTCTATGACAGCTACATATAATATGATAGGGTAGACTAAATTAATATCTTAATAACAAGGATTCAGTAGTGCTCCGATCCGACTAGTACTACTCAAGGGCAAAATTAAAAGACCCTCTGCAAGGTCATCAAAAAAGGAAAAGGAAATGAATCGAATCATTTGGAGTAAACTATTTAAGTAGCCTACCATTTACCACCATGGAATGCACCTCGCTGCCATCGATGCCCAGCTCAATGAGCGCCTCAATCGCCGTCAGCGACATGGGACATTCCCGCAGGACATCCTTGAAGGCCACCGCAATTTCGCTTTTGCCCACGCCACGTCCATGATGATGCAGGAGGCGGGCGAGCAGCATATTGAGACGGGGCGTGCGTGACTTGACCGCCTGCAGGGTGCTAATTGCCATGCTGTATTCGCCCAGTTCCTTGTAGCAAACGGCGATTCTGTAGCGCAATTCGACATCCTGAAACTGACTGTAGGAGACTTCGATGGCCGACAGGTGGCTGCTCTTGTAGCGCAGCATCGCCTTGCGCTGCATCACGACGGCCTCGAGTTGGTTGCACGCCATGCGGTAATTGCGCTCCTTGTAGTTGGCACTGCTCAGATACAGCATCGTTTGGTATTCCATCTCCAGAGTCGCCACATTTCGATCATTTTGCAGCACTGTCGACAAAAGGCTCGCCTGCAATTTTCAGCATTTTTACATATGTATGTATGTACATGCATACATATTTATATGCAGTTGTGTGTGTGTGTGTGTTTATGTGTGTGTGTGTGAGTGAAGTTATGTTTTTCATGGACTCCTTTAAGCGTTGGCTGCTCTGCAGCAGTCAGCGGTACTTACCGACGGTATCACGCATTCGTATAAACCATTGTCATATAACTTTTGCACATTAGCAAACAGCGCGTTCTCCATAATTTTTGATGTGTTGCCGCCACAGAGAACAAACACACTGGTGCTGCAACACCATCGATATTGTTATCGATAAGCCATTCCATGTTATCGGTGAAGCATTCGCATTTTTATTGTCATCGATTTTCGACCCTAGCAGAAATTAAACAAATATTTTTTAAAATTACGTTTATATATTAATCGTAGCGTAGTATTCGCAAAAAAAATGCTTAACAAACATGTGTGTTGTATTTGTATCTTGCAATTGGAACTTGTTTTGTGAACAATTTGAGTGGCTGCAATTGGCGCCTCACTTATCGCAGCAATTCGATAGGTAATATATCGAATTGAGAGTTATGGCGATTAAGTAGTTGTTTTATTTTCTTCTTATGAATAAAAATATAAATAATAAAATAAATTGAAATGATATTAGCGCGTGTTGCTGTGGAAGCGGCGTTCGTTCGAAGTCTACGCGCGATACCCAAAACACAGACCTACAAGCTGCAAAGCAGCCACTGGAGTCCAAGACAAGTACAGTGGGAGCAAACAATAATCAAACGCCTAGCGTCGAGCATAATTAAGGACACAACGGGTGGTGACGGAGGCGCCCCCGAAACGGCAGCAATCAACCTAAAGAAACGTGTGGCGAGCGGCGGTGTTAAGACGCTGCCACAGGTGGATGAGCCACTAGAGACGGCGTTATCGCCAAGTCGAACGCGTGCGTTGCGCAAGAAGCGTCTGGCAATCGATGAATTGTCGGCACTGGGATTCCTCAATACACGCGGCTATACGACGGCCGATGAATACAATCTGGAGGAGTTGCATGCGGCCCTCAAGCAACAGAATCTGTACGAGACGAAGCGTTTCTTCTCCACCGACAATCTGGGCATCGAACAGAATGTCTTATTTGTGGCCGCCAAATATCCGACGGGTGAACTGCCCCGAGAGATTTTCTTCTTTCGCGAGGGCAGCGTTGTGTTCTGGAACTGCAGCGACATTGAGACGAACAATGTGCTCAACTTTTTGCGCAACTTTGAGCGGGAATCGTATGTGAGCGCCTTGGTGCACGGTGAGAGCGAAGTGATGCCCTACACATATATTGCATCCAGTGCTGTCGATGTTGAAGGTGATCTCGTCGCGGACTGCAATGAATTGAATGTGGCATCGCGGGCCTTCTTTCAGAACGGCAAGTTCTATGTGACGCCGGATAGCGATAATTTCCTGTACAAATACACATTCTCCAATGCAATGACGCAGTCCATCAAGTTGGGCATGTGGGAGGCGACATTGGATCGTTATATTGATTCCATGGAGTATTTGACGGAAGATCTTAAGCGTGGACGACGCTTGCGCATCTCGCGTGCTGCGATGCTGCGAAAAACGGGTGAATTGTTCGCCTTGCGGCATTCCATCAACCTGTCGTCGGATCTACTGGATGCCCCGGACTTTTACTGGGATCGCGAGGAGCTCGAGGGTCTCTATCTGCAGGTGTGCTCGTATTTCAGCTTATCTCGTCGCACCAAAGTGATGAACGAGAAGATCAACCACTGTGTCGAGCTCGCCGAACTTGTCTCCCACAATCTGAACGATGCCCATCACATTCGCCTGGAGTGGATGATCATTATACTGATTATGGTCGAGGTGGGATTCGAGATATTGCATTTCGTCGAGGGTGCATTGCATCAGGGCACTGATGCCATTCATTCAGCTAGTCCCTATCCCATTTCCGAAAATAGTGCCTAAGCTGTACAGAAACATATGTTTTATATTTGCAGTATGTCAATTGTTTTCACAATATAATTAACATTTCTATTACTGTTAACAGCGTGTTCTCATTTTGAATGTTGGAGCAAGTTTCAGTTCTCGGAACTATGCTGTGTCGACGATAACAGCAATCGATAGTCGCGCAAAGTGAGCAGATGGACTATCGATTGCATTAACGATGTTTTTGCTGCCCTAGTCAGTCAGCTGTGGAGCGACTTGTGCAACAACATTTAACGTGCGCCGAAGGGAAAATAAACTTAAAATATGCACTTAACTTTAGTGAATTTCTTTAAGAAAACCGTGCCCGGACACATATTCCGCGGCAAGCGGCGCCTCGTCAAGCCGGTAAGCAAAAAGGCCATGGAGACCCTCACACGGGAGTACGAACGACAGGAGCACATCATGTTTCTCCTGCGGCATCCCTACCTCTCGCTGGTATGTAACTGGTATTTATGTATATTTATACTAAATAATACTAAACTAAACGTTGTGTGTGTGCGCGTGTCTAGGAACAATCTTCGGGTCATGCCCAGGAACTGCAGAAACGGGACAAGCTGGTGGCCAAGTGGACAAATGAGCAAACACTGAGAAAGATGAAGCCTCATGTGACCATTGAGGAGCGTCTCAATCAGCTGAAGATCAAGGAGGCATGGGATTAAATACACTCGACCTGTTGCTTTTCACACACCCCAAGGGCATTACAAATTATAGAATAAATATGTTACTATAACTAACTAATTGAATGAGTAGTCTTGCAATGTATGAGTTATTCTATGGAATTGTATTGATGTTGTACATCAAGTTTCTTGTACAGCTTACATCATCTACTTTTCACTGATATATAGTCCACTCAAAGATGTACTTCTTCCAGTCTTCAAAGAAAAAGGTTTATCATATATTTCTAGAAACTGTTCAAGTTTTCCTTAAGAATCGTTTTTTTATAGCGAATCTATCTTCAAATTCTTCTTAACATCTCACTTTAAAATCCATTCCATTTCCGCTGTCCAATAATCCCAAAAGATTGCTGGAAATCAACAATTCTCAGTTTCTCTCGCTCGGTTTCATGTGGATTAGTTGAAATCTAAACACGATGTCATTTGCATTCGTTTTTATTAATTTGATAAATTGTATATATAATATATATATATATGTATATTTGTATATTAATATGAATTATGTTATGTACATATGCAAGCATACATATATATACATATATAGTATGCATGTAACATGTTTTCTAGGCGCGCTCAGAACAAATCTGGGCAGCTTCGTTTTTTTTTATTATATTCTATAAACTTTATTCAATTTTATTCGGGGCCTACGCGGCAAATTTCTTGTCATTAGTTTTGTGTTACTTTTAGAAAGCATTTGTTTTACTTCTCTGGTTTTTTAACATTTTCGAAAGTACGGCTACAGATTGAAAAATTCAATTTTCCAAAAAGGGGGAATGAGTTTTTTTCTTTTTGATTTTTGTTTGTTTGTTTGTTGCTGATTGATGATATTTCTAGACGGTTTTAATATGACTAAGAGAGGGTGAGGATCACAACGAAAATTCATAGGGTTAATATTTATAATATAGATTTTCATTTTGCAAAATGTAATACAATTTTCGAAGCGTGTTTCTTTTGTGTGTGAGAGTGAGAGTGAGAGACAGAGAGTTAGTGATAGTATTAAAGTGAATTCTTTGACTTTTTCTTCAATAATTTTTGTTTGAGGGGTGTTCTCGAAAACAGAAACGACGTGTTGTCGGTGCGCGCATAACCTCAATAAAAACATGTTCGTAACAATTTGTTAAATAATGGTATTTGTTAAAAAAATAGAGATGTATTTGTATACATATATGCATATTGTTGTTCTCGTTAGTTGGATGTGGTTTCTTTCAGCTCCCGCTAGCCATTGAGTTGCTGCTGTTCCGGAAATCATAATCGCAATCGTTTCGTTCTCGCTGCCACTCAATCTGCACTCAGCGGCGCCGCTGTGTTGACCCTTTTGGCAGCAGCGGCAGCGGGAGCGAGAGTGGGAGTGGGAGTGGCAGCGGGAGCAGGTGCTGGTGGCGATGGCAACGCCACATCCGTTAGCTCATCATCTGGATCAATGGGAGCGTCCTCCTCGTCGGCATTCAAATCCAATTGCATATTGCCATCGCCAGCGGCATGCAACAAGCTTGATTCATCCGCTGCTCCGCCAACGCTGCCGCTGGGCAACGGTGGCGGCGAGCTGGACAACATGGCCACCGGTGAGGCGCTGCTTGTTGCCGCCGCGGCGCCATCGCCCATGCCACGTTCTCGCTCGCCCACAACAGTTGCTACGCCTCCCACAGCCACGCCGGCACCGCCTCCGATGACAATGCTTTCATTGCCGGGCGTCATTGGTGAATTGGGCAGCGGCGAGTCCAATTGCTGCTGGCTAAACTCCTGATTCGGGCTCTCGCGTGTAAACAATCCCATTTTGGACTCAGCACCGACTCCAGCGGCAGCTCCACCGCCAGCCACGTTGCCCGTTGCCGTGGCGGCACCTTCGCTGTCGGTGCTGCTGCTGATTAGGGAATGGGCAACTGTTGGCGCTGCCGGGCCGCTGACCAAATGCGGTGGCGCATGGAGCGGCACATGCTGATGCTGGTGATGCGATTGCTGTTGATGCTGCTGCTGCTGCTGGGTGGCATGATAACGCGGTATGTCCGCTTTGCGCCACAGCGTTATCTCCTGCTGCTTAAAGTACCGACGATCCTCCGTGTCCATCAGCACCAGGTTCAGAAAATACTTGACCGAAAACTTTTTATTAATATCCCGCATCGTCGGTGTCAAATTGTAGCCGGCTAGGAATACACGGATTGGTATACTCTCGCCCTTAACCGGCGCTCCATCCATGATCTCGTATTTCGCAATCGTTTCGTTCTCATTGAAGACATTCGGCCCGGTTCCGGTTGATTCGCGTTTGATGATCGCTATCTCCATATGTTTGATCTTGATGCGAACGAGCAGAAAGTAGATTTTACCAATTATTGTATCCTTCAGATGATATTTGCTCTTGTTGTACTCGAACTCAATGTGCAGGCAATCCTCGATGCCCACCTCCATCTTGATGGGATTGTTCATTTCCGGATAACTGCACAGCGTATGCACCGCAATGTCCACCTCTCTCGTTATATCGCTGAGACGTCGCACGATTGTCGCCCGGAGAAAGTAGCGCAATCGAACATTGGAGCCGGCATAGACCTCGAATTGTTTCTCCACATTGGGGAAATCGAAGGGATAGCTATTGTTCTGGATGAGATCGCCGGGACGTGCCAACGCCTTGGACAGGCACTTGAACTCATGATGGTTGCCCCGATCGTAGTATAGTTCGATTTGTCCAATAAACTCAATCTTAATGCCCTGATGTTCCAGTTTGCTGCCAGGCTTCTTCAGCGTTACATTTACCTAAGATAAACAATACAAATTATAAATAATCATCATATATTCACAAATATATACGTTATATATCTCTGTGCCTCCCTCAGTGACGTACTTGATCAGTGTTGCCGTCTTGACTATTTTATAGCCAGACTTGGCTTTTTTGTCATGAGAAACGATAAGCATTTTTCTTAAATTCTTTAAGCCACTGTTAAAAATTATTTAAACACTTGTTCAATTGCCAGATAGCTTCAATATTTTGTAAAAACTTAATTTGTTGTCCTGTAAGCTAGGAATTCAAAAAGTAAGAAAAATCTATTAGCAATATTAAAAATAATTTATATTATTGGATATTTTAACAAGGTCATTTTTTCTAAATAAACGGTACGAAAGAATATTGTTCTTAAGCCGGTTAATTTTTAAAGGTATTTCTGACACTTAACCAAATTTCAATTCCAATTATCCAATATAAGCCAAAAAAACATTTTGAGTGTGATCATATTTTTTAGCTATTTCTGGCTACTATTTCGTGATCAAATTCTGGCAACACTGATACTGATAATTGTCACTGGAGGGAGGCAACTAAAAACGGAAGCCGCCGTCAGTTTCTTTCAACTTCCTATCGCCGCCTCCATTGCAACTCCCTCTGCCGTCGCCTCCACCTCCACCTCCACCTCCGCCAACTGGCCCGTTTCGTTCCTACCTTGCCGGATACTGTTTCGCCATCGTAGAAGAGCAGCATCTTTTCCACTTTGCCATCTTCGCCCTTCACCTCAGCGGTTTTCCTGCTCTCGGCACCATCAAAAACAATTTCAATTTCGGCTGATTGGCCAAAGCCCAAGAAATTCATAATTGATAAATATGAATTGTTGTTTTTCTTTGCGTGTGTTGTTGTTGCTGTTGCTGTTGCTTTTGTTGTTGCCACACTTTGGTTACACTGGCAGGTTGGCGCAGAGTTGGCTGCAACTCTGCTTATTGGAATGTTTTGTTGCTTGTTCTGCTCGTTGGCTGTGTGTTGTTGTTTGCCTGTGATCAGCAGCGCGTCCTCACCCTGATGAATTTGTTATAAAACTTTTTATTTGCCTTGCCTTGCCTGCAACTGTAATTTATTGGGCGTTTTTGAGTGTGTGTGTGTGTGTGTGCTGGTTGCTGCTGGTGTGTAAAAAAAATTATCCCGAAACGTATCGACGACGATTCATCGCCTGGCACATAGAACAACAACAACACGAAAAAGATGAAACAAATCGATATATCGCGCATGCAAAACCGATACATATGTATATCGTTGCAGTGCTGTTAAAAATGCCGGCTCGATGACACAACAACAGCCGCTGAGCATTTGTGACGTCATGTTATCAGTTTTAAATAAATTAAATAAGTGCGCTATTCAGACTTAGCATCAGAAGAACCTATTGTTTATATAGTTGCGTACAATAGAATGCTGATCAATTAATTAAGGTAATTTTGTTAGCAAATGCCTATGCTAACAGCCAAGTGCCGTTTAAAATAATACCAAAGCAGATTGCAACTTATTGCAGGGCTCTTCCAATTTGGGACACTGTGCCAGACACGACACAAGCTCCCACAGGAAGCGCAAATACTGCAGGACAATGCTATGATATTTTATATTTTTGTCAGTTCCATCAACGCCTCCAACTGCGAACTGTTTCCGAAGTACACTCTCCTGCAATTGTATTTGATCGATATTGCTGTTGATGAAAATTAAGTTAAATTATGTCCTTTTCGATTTTACACAACCATTACGTTTGAAGACACGTGCTGGCAGCTGCAATGGCCTTTGCTTTGTCCTGAGCATTGATTAGTTCCTGCCCCTTCTCGATCAGGCGATAGACGAACATTAGACTCCGTGATTTATATAGCTCCATTGTTTCCCTTTTCTAGCTCAGCAGTCGATTAATATCTTATGCTTCCAATTAAGGAGAACAATCACTTACCACAGCATTCAGCTTGAGATTGTGTTGTCTTGAATTCATGTTAACTGCTTTAATTTCTTCTAGACTTTTTCTGACACGTTCGGAATTTGCTGCCTTTTTGAGGAGCTTTTGCCTGCCTAGTGCTAAATGCAATTTGTGGTCTTTTAATGTATTTTTGGCCAAGCACAGTTGATACTGCAGCATCATTATTTGATCGACCTTCTCTCTGTATTCGTGATGAAAGAGAAACTCTTTCATTCCGGCATTCGCAGTACATTTGAAGAGTTTGTCATTCTGAAATTGTCGCTCCCTTAAGATATTCTCATAACATTCGATTTGCTTTGCTGCCAGCTCAATCTGACCATGCATACAATATAGAATAATGTTTACTATCTTATATGATCTCAAGCTATAGCTACCAATTCTTTAAATTTGATAGCCGTCGTCTGCAGCCGTCGAAATTCGTCGTTCAGAGCTCGCCAAGCGGCCAGCCAGTTGTACAGGGCACATTCTAGGGGATTTTCTTGGAGCTGATTCTCTGCCATATCTGCATCGATATCTATTAACAAGGGCAAATATTACCAATTTCGAATTTCCAATTTTGACAATTTTGAGGCTTACAAATCAGCTGGTTTTTCGCTTTCTAAACTACCAAACAAAAATTAAATGTATTCAAAGAATCTTCAAAAAAGAATTAATACTTAATCAAAAATATGACTAACATTTAAAATTGACGTTGCAGGGCTACGAAACATCGATAATTGCATAATTTCTGTAAACATCGATAGCTGCGATGTTTGCATCGATGTTTCTCCATCACTACGTTAAAGTTATCGCTTTTATTAATGAATTTATCCAGTTTCGTCAACTAAAATGGAATTCCACTGTACGTTTTTTTTTTTTTTATTAAATTTGAAGTGTCAAATTTGAATAATCAATAAATTATTACTTTGCAGTGGAGGCAAAGAAATGGACTTCGGAAAATACGCAATTGTTGTTGACCCTTTATGGAGAAAGGAAATCCAAATTTCGCGATCCAAAAATAAAAAATAAGAAAATTTGGCGCGAGATTCTCAGAGGCATGGAGGACAAGGGAGTGCGAGGATTGGATGAGCTGCAGCTAGATAGGAAAATACGCAATTTACGGGTGACTTTCGACAATATCAAGAAAAAAATCAAGACCACCGGCGAGAGCGGAACAAAATGGAAACATTTCGATGTTATGGAGGCCATCTTCGGCCGTGACAATAACAGACCGGCAATAACAGTTCCAGGGCGTCACACGTTGGCAGCCCTGCTGACGGAGGACGACAATGTTGCCACACACATATTTCCCGACTTCGAGGCGGCCACCTTCGTGGAGTCCGCGGCCCCTTTCTGCAACTCCATGCTCCTGTCCGAGGATCTGTCCAACAGCTCCCAGGCTGCCTACGACGAAGAGCAAGGCACTAGTTCCGCAAAGCGCAAGCGGAAATCGGAGTTCGAACCGCAGTTCAACACACATTGCCCGAAGCGAAAAAACGCCAAAGACGCTCACTGTGCGTGCACGGAGGAATTCCGCAAAATGCGCGTCGCCCTGGAGGAGAGCAATGCAATTCAGCTGGCGCGCAATGCGATGTTTGAAAAGCTTCTGGATAAACTTAAAACTAAGCTATAAACGAACTGAAGACTATAAATTTAAGCAAAAACTAAACAGTCAATATTTCTTACAAGTGAGAGGACCACTTGAATGGTTGGAAGAAGCCAAACAATTTTATTGTTGTACGCCTTATTTTCTATAGCTCAAAAATTAGCTATAGCATTGCTCTAAGATATGTATATTAAGGTGTATATAGCATTATTTCCGTTGGATGTGGCACACCAAATCTAGCATTCTTAACTCATCCAAATACGGTCACACTGCACATTGAATACCGCGTCCTTAAAAACAAAATGTCGGACTCCAAACAAAAAAAAAACCGATATTTATTGAAAACAAACGCCTTTTTTCAATATCTTGACTACCAAGCTTTAATCAAATATATAGTCATTTAGTCCAAAGTATAGTATAAAAATTAGTCTAATTATTCCAGGAAACGTAAGGATACTAATTATTTAAATACAAAATCCAGTTTGTATATACAGTGACTCACGGCTTATTTGATCCACTTAATTTTTAGGTATGTCTTGTTTTAATTGTTTAATTTTTAATAAATAATAAAAAATAAAGAAAATTAAGCTTAAGCTAAGACAATAATAAATAAATCTGAGTGTAAATTTGACTTATATCTTTTTTCCGCTAGAAGATACATTCATTTAAAATTTGCAATATGTAAGCAGAAGAAAGTAGAAACAATCCCTCGAAGATTAAACTTGTATCCATCTTAAAGTATCTCAAGCAACATCTGTAAGATTTATTTTTATTTATTTATTTATTAAATGTCAACTTCGAACAGTTGACCATAATTAAAAATAATTAAGTAATTATATTTAAATTTCATATTTAAACTGAACGAATAACAAAGTTAAATTAAATATTAAGAATTTGATTTCTTTAATTTTTGTTTAAACACATACTTTAAATATCTCTTCTTAGAAGATATTCTCCAATAATTCTTGCCATCAACAATGAGAAAAACGAATTGCTGATAAGAAAACTCAACGTATTTATTGTACAAATCTCATTTGCTTTGGTACAAGAATCGACACAACCCACAGTCATGATATAATTTTAAAATATAGCAAAAAAAAAAAAAAGAAAAAAGGTTTCCAGACTAATACGATACGATAAATGGACAAATATATGAGTGTGTGCGGTTGCAGCTTGTACACATTAACAAATTTAACAGTATATACATATATATATGTATATATATATATATATATAAATTTAGAATACAAATATATATATATGTATAAAGAGATATATCTATGAGCGGCGATATCCGAATGCAGCGAGTACTAATCACATATACTGGCATGGGGTCCTGAATATTTTGCTTGATTTCCTTAGTCAACTGAATCCTTAGCGCACTTTGGGCAACGGCTCCTTGAGCATCGACGTCCAGGCCTGACGATTGGCGGCATCCGCGATCTGATTCCGTCCCAGGCATTTGCCCTGCGCGATGAGCTCGGCAAACTGGGCGACAATTGGATCCCGGCCGCAGGATGCCACGGCCGTAACGGTATCGGCATGATTGACAAAGTACGCGACAAACGACAGATCCTCGAGACTGCCATCGATGATGACGTCCGTGTAGCTGCCATGGCCCGCATAGCGAATGCCCTTGCCAAAGAGCATGGTGAAGAAGAAGGGCACCGCCTCGGCCTTCTTGACACTGCCGCACATATTGATGGCCGCGATTCGAGCGTGATATTGGGCCAGCTGATAGTGGCCGATGGTGACGCGGGATTGGGCCAGGCCATAGATATGGGCATTGGCAATATCGCCGCCAACATAGACATCCGGAATGTTGCTCTCCATGAAATCGGTGACATCGATCGAACCGTTCTTGTTCACGCGCACACCCGACTTGGCCATGAACTGAGTGTTGAGCGTGGAGCCGGTGCCCATGATGAGCAGATCACAGGGCAGACGCGATTGATCGGCCAGCTGGACCTCCATGACTTTGCCCTCATCGTTGCCAATGATCTCTGTGATGCCGCTCTCCATGATCATGTTCACCTTGTTGTCCTCGAACAGTTTCAACACCCGCCCGCCAATCTGCTCACCGAACGCCGCCTTGAGCGGCACATTCTCCCGTCCCACGACCGTCACACTGGACGTTTTCGAGACGAGGAATGCGGCTGCCTCCAGGGCAATAAAACTGGAGCCTAAACAAACGATCCGGGACTCGGGTGTTATCGATGCCAAGACGTTTTGGGCATCGCTAAATTCACGGATTGTCATGACATTCGCCAGATCCGCACCGGGAATTGGCGGCTTGAAGGCCGAACAGCCGGTGGCAATGTAGATCTTATCATATTTCACCACATAGCCATTGGAGCAGTGGAGTTCCTTTTGTGCCGTGACCAATTTATCGGCACTAACGCCGAGCCACAGTTCGATATCGTGCTCCATGTAGAATTGCTCATCGCGGAACTGGAGTGACTCGATCTTCAGGTTCATCGACTTGGAGACCTTGACACGATCATAGGGTAAATACTGTTCGCGGCTAACCAAGATCAAACGGCCGGTGAAGCCCTCCTGACGCAGTGCCTCCACACAAACGGCACCCGACGGCCCGCCGCCGACGACAATGAAGCAACGCTCGTCCTGGGGATTCCTTTTCACCATATTCTTGTGACGCTTCGATTTGGCCAGATCACTGTGCTTGGCCCGCACCATCACCTGGCCATCGGCGACATCGACCTTGTAGCAGGGCAACGAGTCCAAGCCGGGAAAGTCCTCAATATCGCCCGTCGCCAGATCGAAGCAAGCGCCATGCCAGGGACAGCGAATCCGGCCCGATCCCAGAACGCCGGTGTGCAACGGTGCTCCGTAGTGGGTACACTTGGCACCCACCGCCTGGAAGCGGCCATTTTGCTTAACCAGCAGGATATTGGTGTCCCCATCGAATTCCAACTGCTTCATCTCGTTCTCATTGAGATCGGTCGCCTTGCAGACGGCCACCGGCGAAGTGTACTCCACATCCACATCGACAGCGTTTCCAGCACTCGACGACATCTTATCCGTGCTGCACTTGGATTGATATGAGCCAACGGCACCTGGAATATTCAATTCAATTCGATTCAATTTCGATTAGAAAGGTTTTTCCCCAATTCAAACTTTTGTCTTTCTTCCTCTCTCTCTCTCTCTCTGTCTTTATCTCCTGGTTGTCTCAAATTAAAACACATAAAAATTTTCCCGTTTAATGACAATTTAAATTCGGGCAGACCCAAAAGATAGAAAGTCTCGTCTCGTCTCGTTTCGTCTAACGCCTGCTGTGTGCCAGTGTTGCCAACATTAGCTGCTTTTTCCTCAAATCTCGCCAGATTTCAGTTAGCTTTTTATAATTTTGAATGAATTTAAATGACTTGATAAAAATAACAATATCAAATGTTTATAAGAAAAATGAGTTCGTTTCTTAAAAACTGAAATCAGTAAAGTGAAAAAAATAATAATAATATTTGTAAAAATTTGTTTAAAGAACATCTGCACACTGTATCTAAATCTTAGCTCTAAGAATGAATTATCAGTACATTAATCTATCAGACTGTACGTTGATTTCTAGAAACTTCTGTTTAATAAACTAATAAAAATGAATAATATTTATTTATTGTATATTTACATTTCTGAGTCTAAGAAAAATGTAAACCAAAAATGAATAGCTGAACAAATTCCAGATTATCCTGAATAATTATTTATTTAATTTTTTTCATTTTGAAATATTTTTGACATTCAAAATTAAAAAAAGGTCTTTCGAATAAATCTATTATTCCAATTGCACTTCTAGTTCAAGTAAAATGTTCATTACGCAAATAATTGTTATTGTCATAACACTTTTTTGAATCGAAAGTCCAATAAAATTCACAAAAGAGATGAAAATTTGCAATTGAATCAAGCAAAATTTTAAATGCCTGGCAACCCTAGCCAAAGTCCCCCCGACAGCACTAGGCTACAAATCTAGCTAAAAAAAAAAAAATTGTCAAAGTTCCTCCGATTTCACTCGACTGCAAATCTAGCTAAAAAAAAAAAAAAAAAAAAAAAAAAACTAGCTCTAAAGTTGTCAGCACTGGCTGGAAAGAAAGCAGAACTGTGATCTATGAGCCCAGAGCCCAGGAGGGCTCTGCATCTGCTGATTTGTCAGTTGAAAAGATGTCGTGGCCGCGTCCAGAACTTGTTGCTCTCCTGCTGATCGCTGGACTCGTCGGCTGCGTCACTGGCAATGCCAGTGGCAGTGGCAGTGGAGGAGCTGCCACGGCGGAACAGCAGCTGGAACTGAAGCTGAGCGCCTTGCGAGTGCATCGGCAGCTGTTGCAGGCGGAGATTGCTCGCTTGTATATGGATCGATTCAGTGCGGAGACGCCGCTGTTGCTCGAGGAGCTGCAGCGACGACAACAGGATGTCCAGCTGCAGATTGACCGGCTGGAGGGGGAAGCACACGAACAGGATGCCCAACATTTGGCCAGCAGCTTGGCCGCTGACTTTGGCTATCTGCAGCAAAAGCTGGACGAGCTCAAGCAGCAGCTGCAACAACTGAATGCCATGCAGCAGGGCAACAGCAGCAACAAAAACACGGCCAACAAGCAGCCCGGCGAAGCTCAACGTGATGACACCACGAATCTGACTCCAACGCCAACTCCCATTTCCTCAACAACGCCCAGGCCTTATTTCTGGACACCTTTGTTGGCCATGCCCGAGTTCCCCAGTGGCAGCGGCGGCCTCAGCCAACCAGCCACAAATTCCCCCTCGCTCATCAAGCGTCTAATGGCCATAATACGACCCACATCGCCACCGTCGGGCTCACTGCGCGGCCATTGGCCGGCACTGGACTCATCTGCCAGCCCGAAGACGAAGCACAAGTTGCAACTACTCAGCGCCGAGGAGCTGCTGCCACAGCTGCAGTTGCAGCGCCAGTTTCTGGACGATGCCATCACTCGGCTCGAGCTGCTGGCCACCAAGCCGAGTGACAGCAAAGTCTAAGGCCGAAAACTGCAACGCGGCAATTATTCATTTTAGAATTATCACCATTTTTTTTCTAATCATACATCTTATATATTGATATTGATATAAATTCATAATAAAAACTATCTACATATTTATTAAACTTGGCAACTCTTACATTTTTTTTATTCAAACACTTTAAGTGAATGCTTAGTCTGGAATTGCACTCAAAAAAATATTGATATAAATTAATAATAAAATCTATCTACATTAAACTTGGCAACTCTTACATTTTTTTTAAACATACATCTTAAGTGAATGCTTAATCTGGAATTGCACTCAAAAAAATATTGATATAAATATTAAATAAAATTTATCTACATATTTATTAAACTTGGCAACTCTTACATTTTTTTAATCATACATTTTAAGTGAATGCTTAATCTGGAATTGCACTCAATAAAATATTGATATAAATATTAAATAAAATTTATCTACATATTTATTAAACTTGGCAACTCTTAAATTTTTTTTAATCATACTTTTTAAGTGAATGCTTAATCTGGAATTGCACTCAATAAAATATTGATATAAATTCATAATAAAATCTATCTACATTAAACTTGGCAACTCTTACATTTTTTTTATTCAAACACTTTAAGTGAATGCTTAGTCTGGAATTGCACTCAATAAAATATTGATATAAATTTAAATAAAATTTATCTACATTAAACTTGGCAACTCTTAAATTTTTTTTAATCATACTTTTTAAGTGAATGCTTAATCTGGAATTGCACTCAATAAAATATTGATATAAATTAATAATAAAATCTATCTACATATTTATTAAACTTGGCAACTCTTACATTTTTTTTAATCATACTTTTTAAGTGAATGCTTAATCTGGAATTGCACTCAATAAAATATTGATATAAATTCATAATAAAATCTATCTACATATTTATTAAACTTGGCAACTCTTACATTTTTTTTAATCAAACATTTTAAGTGAATGCTTAATCTGGAATTGCACTCAATAAAATATTGATATAAATTCATAATAAAATCTATCTACATTAAACTTGGCAACTCTGACATTTTTTTTATTCAAACATTTTAAGTGAATGCTTAATCTGGAATTGCACTCAAAAAAATATTGATATAAATATTAAATAAAATTTATCTACATATTTATTAAACTTGGCAACTCTTACATTTTTTTTAATCAAACATTTTAAGTGAATGCTTCATCTGGAATTGCACTCAATAAAATATTGATATAAATTCATAATAAAATCTATCTACATATTTATTAAACTTGGCAACTCTTACATTTTTTTTATTCAAACACTTTAAGTGAATGCTTAGTCTGGAATTGCACTCAAAAAAATATTGATATAAATTAATAATAAAATCTATCTACATTAAACTTGGCAACTCTGACATTTTTTTTATTCATACTTTTTAAGTGAATGCTTAATCTGGAATTGCACTCAATAAAATATTGATATAAATATTAAATAAAATTTATCTACATATTTATGGCCTCCCTTAACTTAAAAGAAAAATAAACTACAGTTTCGTAGCTACCTTATTAACCCTTTGTTTACAGTTGATGTTTTGTTCATATAAAAAGTATAAAATCTAAAACCTTCATTCACATATCTTAAAATATTTCTTTACCTTTTCAATGAAAATGATTTTGTTTCTTTGGAAAAAGTATTTTAATTATAAAAAATTCTTTAGTTTGTGTAAATATTTTTTAGAATCTTTTGGAAATTGCTAAAAATTACTTTTTAGCTACTTTTTTCTCCTTTTCATACAAAATAGTAATTTTTAGCTATTTTCAAAAAAGTTTTAAAGAATATTTGCAAGCCGATTTTGGAAAGAAAAAAAATGTTCCAGTCTATTAGAATTGTTTGAAGAAACCTTTTGCATCAAAACATTTTGTGTTTGAGACCGACGAAAAAAGTCAGCAAAAAAAAATAGACCTTAACAAAAATGCTAAATTTTCAATGGGTACTTAATGGGTTAAGGAAAGTTTTGTATCATTCAAACGGAATTAAAATGACCTTTTCATTGATGCCAAAGTTTACATGAAGTAAGTTTCAATTATGAGTAGAATCAACTTTAGTTTTTTCACTATATTATAACTCATACATTCCAAAGTTTTTTGGGCAATACACAAAAGTTTAGCTCAATTATTTATGTGAAAGAGTCCAATTATTTAAGTTAGTTGAAATTATAAATCGAAAGTTGCATAAAAAATCCCTTAATAAAATCCATAACATTTACAGTTTCAGACAAGTTTTAAGAAATTGTAAAATAATTTGAATGCTTTAAGCATGTTGAAAGATAACGAATTAAAAAGATATGATATGGAAGCTTATTCTACTGATAAGAGTTTTACCCATGATATGGCATTAGCATCAATGCCAAAAGTCAAATAGACACATGTTCATTTCCATATTTGATATGGGTTTATTTATTGATTAAGATCGCAATGTTATGGCCAAAATACAAAATCAATATGCACTAAAGGTAACCCGACAAATTGCCTTAAACAATTTGTCGACTCATTTGAGAGTAGAAAAAATTGAGTCAGCAGAAAAAAAACAAAACTATTTTATTTATAGGATCTCAAGATAAAAATATATGAAACTTGGAGAAACTGTAGAAATATGACGTCAGAGCTGGACGAAGCTGATTAAAGCCAAATCTTGTTGGTGCGCATTACTAAATATGATTCCGACTTTTTCGATAGGTCCGACAAAACATTTCCGAAATACAATTGTTGCGACAAGTCGAAGCACTTAAGGTAAAACCGGTGTACAATCTAATTAGTTGAATTTTAAGCCATGTAAATGTGTGAATGTGATATTTGAAATACACACACACACACACACACACGAGAGAGAGACACAAGAAACCAGTTAGCCTTGTCTCACACACAATTCAGCAATTGTAATAAAAGCGAAAAAGGCAGTAAAAAATACCGAAAAAACACCAACAACAAAATAAACAATAAGCAAATATATTTTTTTGGTTTAATCAACGCTTACCTCAAATAATCCGGTTGAAATTAAAAAATTGAACGGATTTTAAGCGTGATATGACGTTGTTGGTTTTTCTGCGAATGTCCGGTCAATTTAGGTATTTTTATCGGATCTATCCTATGGCAATGTCGCCGTCTCGGCTAAGTTCAGAGTGTAAACTGACTGACATGAGACGGGCAAAACAAAGCCAAAGCCAAAGCCAAATGCCAAAAAGCGAATGCCTCAAGCACTGAGAGCGAATACTCTTTCTTTATTTAGTTTTCACGCTCTTTCAAAGCCTCAAAGCTCTTGTGTTATTTCTGGTTAGATGAATGGAATCGAGGTTAAATGTTTGTAAGTTAATTACAGTTGAACACACGAAATACACATAAGAAATAAAACTTGTAATTATTGATTTATAATCAATCCAATTGACAACCTGTTAAATATTTAGAAAGGAAAAGCAACTGAATGGATAGAGAAAGTTTCGTGACACTGCGATATAACAAGTAAGATCAATAATCTTTAGTAATTTCTACAATTATTATACATAGTTAAAATGCTCAATATCTTGTGCAACAGAAAAAAACCTTGAAATATGGTCACCTTTATTGCAGTGAACTAACTATAATGGTGTCAAATTCTTTGTAGTCTTCAACTACATTTCTATTTCTACATTTCAACTACAATTACTATAAAACATGGTCACCCTTAATTGTAAAGATAGTTTCTACAAAGTCGGGCTTTTATTATTTCAACTAATTTCTTGAGTCTCATACCAAAACTTCCTTGAAATATGGTCAGTCTAAATATTAACCTACCCTATTAATTGAAATAAATGTCATACTAAGCGAATTAATCAAATATGGTCAACCTAAAAAACTGAGGGACTCATTTCAGTTAAATTTCAAAATACAGGGACATATTTTTTCGATTTTTCAGATCAATTACCTGAGACTTGTTCTGGATTGGGCGTTACTTTCCCCGTTGTTTTGTATTCCTTACAGAGCATGGAACCCATTGTGTGTATTTGTTGTTGTTTTAGGTGATTATGAGTATTTCGGCACAACAACAATGGCACTCGATGCGGTCTGTGCTAAAATTAAGAGAATTACTTGGTTTCATTTTTAAATCTTTATTAACTTTACCGACAAATGCATTTACGTACCTAGCGTGTGAACCAATTAAAATTGGAAATTGTTTAACCAATGTTAAAACTGAGCAATTTTTTGACTGCAACCTGAAATTATTAAAAACATAATGTTAAAGAACAGATATTTATTTAAGTTCGCAATGAATCATCATATTTTAAAGCACGCACACAAAACACCCACATCGCTAATTAGCATAACGAACACAGTGTTTATTATTATTATTATTATTGTTTGTTGTTTATATTTAAAGTTAGGGCATGCACAAGTCGGCGTTTCTTTAGCACAATGCAAAATTGTATCGTGTTATTTGTGCATTTTTCCATCATTCTGCTTTTGCAAGGGATTACGCCATATTTCCATCTTTCCGTGGTTAATGATATCGCACGCGCTCTCTCACGCTCACGCTCTCGTTCTAACATTCTCTTTTGCGCTTGCCGCTCTCAAGTTCTGAGTGCTATACCACATTTGTATGTATGTAGGTATGTACGTGAGTCACAGCATGCACAGTGGGGGAAACCACAACACAAAACACACATACACAAGCGAAACAAAAACAAAAAACAAACCCGGCGCGACAACAGCATGCAGCAGGTTTAATATTGATGAACGATTAACGACGACGATAACTTTGCGGACGATTCTCTTTTGGATTATTGTGACGATTCTGGCTGCGCTTGGAGAATACGTCCGACGTTCATGAGTTGCGAATCGAGTATGCCCCAAACTAACTTCGATACTAGGCAACGTCGCGGCTGCGTCTCCATACACATATGCACACACACGCACACCCATTCACTTGCTTGTGTACACATATGTACATACATATGTATGGTCAAACTTGGAGCCTATGCAAACGGGCAAGTTGTGTATGACTAACGAATCGTATTGACCTTGTCAGCATCAACGAACATAATAATAATAATAATGAGCATGCCAACAACTTCATGCCGCTCGCAACATGTGGCCAACATTAGCCACGCCTTGCCGCATTACCGGTTTTTTTCTTTCTCTTCAGAGATGCGCAAGCTGCCGTAAAGTACCAGCCAAACACGTGAAGATGTGCAAAAATTATGATTATTTATTTCGTTATTATTTTTTTTTAAATATTTTAAGCTTTGCTTCCTTTTCAAACAATTTCACACAGCAATCAGCTCGTGTCACGACACGCGCTCATCGCCAGTTTGTAGCGCACAGCATTCAGCAATTGTCAATTAAGCGGAGAACAAGAACATCACAACAACAACGAGCAGCACACGCAACAGGTTACAAAACAACAACAACCTTCAAAATATTGAAACACAGACTTTTGGCCAACATGCGCTGTGTGTGCACTGGCATAAACTGTTGGCAGCATTTACTGTAGAATAAATGTGCAGAAATTGCCAACATTAACCGGATCTTACATATGTACACATTTGTATGGCCATACGTGTGCAATTAACGATAAATATCAAATTTATTAATAATTATTTATAGCAAACGATATCAAAGTACAAGCAAAACAATTAGCAAGATTGAAGATACTGTTTATAAAAATAAAACAAATTGCTAAGTTTTTTTCTACCAAATTTAGTAGGACACGAACAGTTTGAAGTTCTCGAGTACCGAAGACACACACACACACACATACGCACACACACACACACACACACACACACACACATAAATACACTTGTGTGTCTTAAGCTGCTGGTCTGACTATCTACAACTTATTGTTGCTATTGACTTACTGCTGTTATTTATTTATTTCGACTTGTTTTAGCACGTCGCTGATAAGACGGCTTACAGTTATGGAAATGTTGAATGCTTCGTAAGTCAATGAAATTGATACATTGCACAGACAAACACACACACACACACACACGCTCGCATACATATGCTTCATTAATAATTAAAAGCTGCAGCTTACTTACATCTCTGTCTGCACCTTACACGCTTTTTGTAATTTAGCTGCTTATTTGTTATTAACGTTTTTGACATAACTTTTTTGGGCCGGCATTGTTTACATTTTGCCACAGTGCTGGCTAGAGTTGTGTCGTTTCGTTCCGAAAATGTTCAAATGAACGAGTCATTAATCAGTCGGTCATGAACTAAATAGTTCATTTAGCCAGCTTGATTATATTTCCCTTTTAGTTATATACCAATATACCCTTTTTCCCATATTCATTAGGTTCAGGGTACATACATTTTATCGATTATAAACAGCCGACCATCTAATTCATCTTTCATCGCGCATGACCTACTGAAAAAAATCGTTATAGTTCGATTATTAACTAAATAGGATCCTTTATCGTTCATAAAATATGACCAACTAAATAACTGAACTAAATGACTTATTTAGTTCACGACTGAACAATAAACGATTGAATAATTTTAGTAAAAAACTCAACTAAAAATCCCAGCTCTAGTAACAGACACAAACAGCTGTTATCAAAATTATCGCGTCTATCGGTCGAGCGCCACAAATTTATCGACCGTGTTTTTACAACTAAAGCAATCTTGGTTGTAATAATCTAGTCTCAACATTTTTTGATTAAAATCAATAATAACAAATTCACATCCCGAGGGGTGACGAACTTGAAACATTTAATAATTTCAAATTCTTTAATTAATCTTATTGCAAAATGAAACAATTGTTAACAAATAATACTTTTAATTTGAATACGCGCGCAGTTGTCGAACGCGATAGCTTTGATAACAGTTGCTCATGTCTGTTACTTTAGCGGCAATCGGACATGTTAATAATAACATAGCTTGCTGCTTGTTGGCTAGTACACAAAATTACCGAAAGATGTCGCTCAGCTGCCGCCGTGGCGCGAAGTTCAAAAACGACTTTAACAGCATTTATTTACCCTCTGAGAACGCAACGAAAGTGGGGAAGAAAATAACTAAAATGTTGATTTATAAAGAAAAAATATATAAGAAAAACCGGTTGTAATTTTTAGCAAAACAGTTAGATAAATTAATTTATTGTTTCGTATATTAACTAAATAGTTCTAGGTCAAAGTTAAAGTTGAACTAAGTATGCACATTTAGCAATATTGTAGAAATGCTGAGCTCAGTTTTGATGGCTTGCTTGTTTTAGATTTGTTGTTAATTAGTATTATTGCTAATTGATATTTTGATTGCATTACTATTTGTAAGAATGTATTTGAAATTTAAGTGGATTCCATATATTCTAAAGGTCAGCATGTGTTTTTGTTTTATTATAATTATTTGATTTAATTAATGACTGATTAATGTTTGCGATAGAAATGCGGTTAAATGTAATCTAATCAATTGTATAAGTGTATATATTTTTTATATATACACATATATATGTATATGTACATATGGTTTGTTTACAATTGATTCCACGCGACGGACAAGTGATTGCCGTGTGCCGATTACAGATGTTGATTTGTGCCTCCAATTCATGAGAACTGCACAATTCGATTCGAATCGAATCGCATCGCATCGAATCTAAAGATTAAGTTCAAAGGTCACAGGCACATGCTCAACGCACAGGCACACACTCACACACACCCGACCGACTTCTCATATTGATCATGATGATGTTCATAATGTTGCTTGATGATGATGATGATGATGATGTTGTTTGGGCAGTGCAATGTACAATGTTCAGCTTTTTTTTGGGTGCGTTGCCAAGGTCATCGCTGCCAGACAGTGCGACGTCCTCAGTGCTCGTAGTTCAAGTGTCTAATTCACAGTTTCCAAATCACAATTTAACCTGTCCCCGCCCCCCACTCCCCTTCGTCTGCCCGCCCAAAAGAAACAAGCGCCAAAGGCCAAAAAACCGAAACTTTTCTCGCTCATTTATTTATATATTCTTCACTTTTTTTATTTGTGTCTCTTTTTTTATGTGCCAAGCATTGACCTTGACGATGGCCTTTCAACCTCGCACTGTAGAGCCTTTGCCAATTTCGCGCGCAAATTCAATTCAATTCAATGTCAACGCATCCAAATTTCTAAAAATCAAAAATCTAATGAAATTGAATCAGCCAGCGACAAGTGGAGAAACTTTTAATGCCGCAGATTCTTCATTCTCATCGGACATGGGAATATACATTATATAATTGTGGTATTATTTTAGGTCATCCTTTTTTTTATGATTAAAAGTATTTCTAAGTATTCCAACTCCAAACGAAAATTCACACTATCATTATAATAAAGTATCTTTGCATGAATTTTGATCTAAAAAAAATATCATCAAATTTTAATCTGAAGTATTTTAAATTATTGAATCAATTACAATACAGCAGAACTTATTTGAAAGTTAACAATAATAAAAAAAACTATTATGAAAGAAAAGAAAGACAGATCTTCATAACAATAAGTTAAGTTGCTTATGACCTTAAATTATAAATATATACTAATCTATACTATCTGAATCTTAGAATTTAGATGGCATAATAATAAATGATGCTTCAAGGGCAATTAATTATTTACAAAAGATCCTTGAATGGATCATTATAATGCTGAAGTTTCTTGAGAGAAATGGGAAAAGACAGTACACATATTTTTAATGTTACTTAATTTCAGGTTTAAGATCGATTTTAAGGATTTGAAAGTATTATGATTATTATCTAAAATTAATATTAGTAGCATTAAGTTTAGTTTGACTTATTCAATAACTTGGCAATTCGAGCTTAAAGCTAAAATTTAAGCTACGGATATAATGAATTTTAATGCTTAATTATTTTTATAGTAAACGAAAACAAAAATGTGAATTTATAAAAAAAATAAATATATATACAAAATTGTAGGCAGTAAAAACGATCATTGTACCACTGTGCGGTGCACTGTGGAGTTCAGTGGCATGCGGCCCAAATGGCATGCTACCAATATCTCAGCCTGCTATTGGTAACACAAAATATGTGTCTATGTCCGACCTGCAGTCGGTTGAGCTTCGTTTGCGGTCGGTCAAAGGCCGAGGGATTCCAATGGATGTGGATGGGGGATGTCAACGACGCGACAACTGTTGTTGTTGTTGTTGTTGCTGTTGCTGTTGTTGTCAGAGGTCAACCTGGTCGCTTAACAGTTTATTGACACTCGCGATAATTTCGAGTTGTTTTATTTATAATTCTGTTTCGTTGTGCGATAATCCTTATTTGTATTTATTTGGGAAATGACAAGAAATATAAAAATAAAATGACCAACCAGTATTATCACAATAAGAATTAAAAAAGCTCGAAGAAACAAAAAATTAAAAATAATAATAATTCCTTCTTTACAATCAAGGTTTAAGCTATATTAGAGTATAAAACATTATACAAATATAGATTATAGTCGCTTCAGATTCCTTCAGTTCTTGATTTGTTCGATTACAGAAGCTATCGAATCGCTCTCGATAAGTTCGATAGACATATCGAATGTCGAATCCCCAACATTCGAAAAAGTGCCGAATCAGAACCTTTGTAATACAATTTTTTTTCAGTTAGTTTTTTCATTCAAATAACTAAAAAGATAACAAATGGAAACTCTCGAATAGAATGAAAATTCAAATTTCACCACTGTATTGAAAATCAACAGAGATGTTCCCTAAATTGATACCACAATTAAAATGATGAAATGTGAAGAACTTTTGTTTCAAAACCTCAATATATAAAGTGAAGCAGAACTATCTATAAATGGATGTAGCCTAATCTAAAATTCAGATACTTTTTAAAGGATTTTTTTTTATTAAAAAGATTTTCACAAAAATTCAAGTGAATCTAAAATTTTTTAAGTTTAAATAAATAAAAGTTGACTTAAGGACTATATTATTCTAAAGAAAAAAGAAAAATTTAATATAAATCCGAAAAAAACATTTAGAGCTATTACAAAATTCTAAAAAATTTAAATTGAAAACATTTTTCAGACTTTTTTTTTGAAACTTCCATAAAAAAGCGAAATGAATATACAAATAACTGCCTTTAAATATTATTAGCTCAATCCAAAATCAAATTAGATCTATAAAGCTTAAATAAAGGTAAAGGTGAAGTTAATTAAAAATTTAATTTCATTAAACAAAATAGATAAAAGACTAAGCAATGCTTTAATTTAATTAAGAAAACTTAACAATTTAGAACAACTGTTGTTTTCAACTTTAAAATATCAAGATGATAATAATATTTGAAATTTTTGAATTGAATATTCAAATGGATTTTTTCCAGTGCAAATAGTGGGAATTCGTCAAGCTTATAGGGAATACGAGGATTGAGCTTCAAATCAAAGTTCAAATTGCAAATTGTTTGTTATTTGTTTACAATTTGTTGCTGTTGCTGTTGTTGTTGTTGTTGTTGGTCTTATTGCAATTGCAATTTTAATTGTAATTGTTATTGTTATTGCTATTGCTATTGTTGAGAGTGTCTGGAATGGACTCTCGTCTAGGCCTGGTACCCGTCACCCTGCACGCTTCTGGGTCAATAATCTCCGTCTGCGTCTCCGTCTGCGTCTCCGTCTCCGTCTGCGTCTCCGTCCACATCTCCGTCTGCGTCTGAGTCGCACTGAGTTGCTCTGGCGCCCGCTTGACGCGTAATCAATCAATGAAGATCCAATTTTAGCACAAGTAAACAATATTTGCACACTCCCCAGTTTCAACGCCACCCCTCCACCAACCACCCCTCCCTTCACCCCCTACCCAGCCCTTGCAGAACCAGACCGAAGCATTCCGTGCTGTACCGTCATCATCATCATCATAGATTATAGACTCCATATACGAATGTCGAAAAATCTTACTCAGAATTCGAAAATTCGGAAGAAAAAATTGGGAATCCAAAATTAGGAATACAGTTATTAGGAATTAAAAATTAGGAAGACCAAAATTAGATAAATTGACATTAGGAATACAAAAATTAGGAAAATAAAAATTAGGAAAATCAAAATTAGGAAAATCAAAATTAGGAAGACAAAAATTGGGAAAACAAAATCGAAAATAAAATTCTTTATTAAAAATCGCGCAAGCTATGGGAATAATGAATTATATATATTACTATTTGAAAGAAAATTTAACCAAACTCAGAAAAACCTAAGCTACTTTTCTTGGTTGAATTTTTTTCATAATTTTTTTACTCTAAATATTTTTCTTAGTCAAAATTTCTAATTAATGATTCCTATTTCTTTCTTCCTTATTTTCGATTCCTAAAACGTTATTCTTGGTATTGTTTTCTTTTTTTGTAATTCCTAAAAAAAATTTACAAGTCACATTTATATCAACATAAGCTCTCTCTCTCTCTATCTCCCTCTCATTCCGTCCATCTACCTCTTTCTCTCTCTTTCTTTTCACGATCTTCTATCTGCTTGCCTTGTTTCGATAAATACATATATTATTTTCTGGCAGATTGTGAACTTATCGAATTAATCGATCAATTGCAATCATAAAGTATTTAGGTCAGAAATAACAGTAATTGAGTAAGCTTTTGTGAAAAGCTTTAAGCGCAGCTTTGACCTAAATATAAATAAATTTCATTTTTGATTTAGATATGTGTACACATTTAAGATCAAATCAAGCTATCGAAAGCTGTCGCTACAAATGCCTAGTTTACACGACAGCTTAAGTAGGTTTAACTGAGTTGCGTTACGTGATTTAGCGAATGGTCTTTGTAGCAATCACAAACATTGCAAAGAAAACAATGAATAAAGTCTATGGAAAACAAAAAACGAGTGTACACATAAAAAAGTTGAATTCATTTAAATAATAAATAAATAAAAATGTTTTGTCAGTTGTACTGATTGTGGTTCAATCAGGTTTAACTGCCTTATAAACTTGGTGTACAAGTCTTGCTCATCGCCAGTTTGGACTTTGAGACCTGTTGCGTACACAGTGCACATCCCCTACCTCCCAACCCCAACCCCAACCCCAACCTCACGCGCACTCCCTCCCCCTCCCCCTCTCCCGCTCCCGCTCCCGCTCCACCTCCCCGCTAATCACTAAAGTGTAGACACCCTGCCGAAGCCGAGGCCCAACGCTCGCTTATCGCTAAAATACAAATGAAAACATTTCTCTCTCTCTCTCTCTCCCTCTCTCGTGCGCTCTCATTCGCTCCCGTTCGCTCTCGTTCGCTGTCGGCGATGCACTCAAGAGAAGATTGTGCTAAAAATAGGAGGGTCGCTGTTATTATTTTTATTTTTATTTTGAATAAAAACTAGATCACGTTGAATTCACGTTGCCGTTGTTTACGTTTTTACGCCCACAGCGCTGCAGTTGTTGTCGAGGGTTTCCGTTCTTCGTTCACGGCTGGCTGCAACAAGCAACAACAACGACAACAAGAACAACAACAACAACAACAGCTGTAGCTCCAAGCAACCAAAACATCAACAACATTATCGGAGAGCAGCGCGCTTACCGTTATCAAAGCAGCACTCACTCACAAGCACACAAATACATAAATATGTACATATGTATATACACACAGACGCCAGTGTGTACTGTATGCGTAACAGACGATCCACAACAAGCCAAGGACCCGACTACTACATACATACATACATACATACAATCCACACTTAACAGTCACACACACACACACACACACACACACTCGCACACACGTTGTATACCACAATTCGTATTAAGATCAAATCATGAAACGATCTTGACTTAATTTTTGTTGTTGCCAGTTTTGGCATTTGAACGCATTAAGAGGCAGAGGGAAGCCCCGTTTCAATATAAGAAATTAATAATAAACAATAACAAGATCGCTGATAGTGCGTTATCAGCTTGTTTTTAAAATAACATGCATTTTGTTGTTACTATATTTACATATTTGTATGCGCATATGTATGTGTGCGTGCGTATATCGATAAGTCGATAACAGCTGTTAAATACTAGACTTCTCTCTGTGTCTGCTCTTATCGACTGTTAATTGCTCTGGATTGCATTCAAATTACCCGAAACAAGAGCAACAACAATGACAATAGGAGTGCACAGGTTACAAAATGAGGAAGAGTGGGACAGATGGAGCGGGAGCAGGAGAGAGGACGATTTTATTGTCGTTCACTGATGGATTCACTCTAGTTGTTCTTTTTGTTTGCATTGTAGCGTCTTCTTCTTCTCTTATACTTAAACCGATAACTTTGTGTGTATGTACACATAAATGCACTGTCTATATCTGTTTATAGGTGTGTGTGCGTGTGTATGTGTGTGTGCTTTGTTCAACAGCAAATATTATTATTAATATTTTCATTGTTATAGTTATTAATGCTGAATACAGCACAAACTCACACACAACACACACACACAGCTCACGCACACACACATTGATGTACTGTAGCAGAACAGACAGTGGAAAAAAAGGAGCATTCAGCATTTTATTTCATTAATCATTAATCATATTACCTGATGGCTAGATTTGCTCAGGCATGTTTTAGAAATATCATATCTTAAGGAATATTTCGTAAAAAGACAAAAGTTAAAATGAACTAATCAACACTTTTAAGAAAATAAAAAATTTGTTCTATATTCTGTCCATTTTATTTAATATTTTTAATCCTTTTTCCGTTTTCTTGGTCAGTTTGCCTGATCACCGATAGTAAAATTATCGACTGAATGCCCCTCATGTTTTCATAAGCTTGGACACAGTGTGCTTGCAGTCACCTACACACACACACACACACACACACACACACACATGTACATATGTGAATTATGTATTAAAATAAGTGTGCATGCAAGCATGTGTGTGTGTGAGAGTGTGTGTCACTTGAGAGATCGACGCAACCGTTATGCTTGGCTGCTGTGCGAGGCAGAGGCAGAGGCAAAAGCAAAATCAAGCCGAGGCTTCGTGCGGCGCTTGCAGCTCACAAAGAATTCTTTTTCAATTTGGCTGTGAAACAACGAGCAACGATTGCCCCCAAAAGCTGAGCTGCCGTAAACCATAAATACATACAAACAAACAAACCTACATACATACCTACATACATATGTGTGTATGTGCATGCCGTAACTGTGTGCAAATTAAATGAAAATTGAAATCAATCAAACATATCAACTGCATACTGCTGAGCGTGTGAAAGGCGAATGCAGGAAACGCCAAACTTGCCAAACAGTAAACAATTAATACATACATAAATAACAAATAAAAAAAAACCAAACCAAACAAAACGAAACGAAAGCAAGTCAAAAACTGAACCCCAAAATGATGACAACAACAACAACTAAAACAAACAAATAAACTCAGCTTGCAAGTGCCTTGAGTGCGTGCGCGTATGTGTATGTGTGTGTATGTAAATGAGATAAGAACAAGAGGAACCAGAGCTTATACACACAGCTTCAGAGTTGTGCCTCAGTTGACATCGCCGTCACCGTCGCCGTTGCCGTCGCCGTCTGCATCTGTGCCTCTGTTTGTGTCTGCGTCTGAGTCGCAATCGGAGTCTAATTATAGCGCACAGTACGCTAAAAATACAATTCACATCAATTCACACAAACACTGGCAAACATAGCAACAGGCAAACCCAAACGATACCCAACTTATTCAGTGTGTGGGAGCTGGCGAGAGCAACAAAAAAAAGAACACACACACACAGACAATCCAAAAGGGTGAGAGCGAAAGCCTGAAAGAGCGCGCATTGAGAGCGAGAGTGAGAGCGTAAGCATGTGAGCATAAGTTTTGAATTTCGTAATAAGCGAACGACCACGACACAGCAGCTGATTGTTTATTTGATATTTGCCGATAGCGAGACCGAAAGTCGTGAAGCAATTGCAACGTACCCGATCATCGATTGACTGGCTGATAACAAAAGCAAAACGGGTGCAAGTTCAAAAAAAAAAGAACAAAAGCAAAAGACAACTGACAACTGACAACTGACTGCACAAATTCGCCAAGCTTAGTCAGCGAACTAGACACTGCCCCCACCGCACAGCCAAGCGTACCCTGCAGCGATTGGGCGCCAGAGAAAAAGAGTGTCAACGAGAGAGAGAGGAAGAGTGAAAGAGAGAGAGAGAGAGAGAGAGAGCGAGGCAGATAGAGAGTGAGAGCGAGAGCGAGCAGCAAAGAGCTGACGCGATTAACCCGACGATTGATCAGCGCTGAGCTTCATCATCAAAGCGCGTTCCAAATCCAAGCCCGAAGCATCATCGTTAAATCGGTGCGCTCGAAAGCATTTTGAAGTCCTCGATTAAGATCCACACGCACCACAAAACAGCAACAGCAGCAGCAGCGACAGCGACAGCAGTTCAAGTTCCACATAGCGGCATAATCACGAAATGCAACAACATCGCCAAACATCGCGTGTGACCATCAATAAGAATAATAAAACTCGTCGTTCACCAAAGACTCGCCCGCACACAGTTCCCGACTCTCTTGTCTTTACCGTGATCATAATCGACACCAATTAGCTACTGCTCTACATTTATAACTAATTATATTATCATTATTGCTATTATTATTATAATTATTATTATTGTTGTAGTACGTTACAAATTTTTTTGTTTGCACGAACTATCGTATCTCCAAAGCAGGACAATTTGTTATCGTTTTTTTTTTTTTAATATATATATATATATTTAATTTTTTTGTTGTTGTGACAAATAATTGTGATTTCTGAAACCGTGTGATTGCAAAAGAACGAGACAAAAGTAATAACAATTAAAAGACAAAGAAAAACAAAAGAAAGTTCCTTAACCAACGTGATAAGTCGACAACTGAAAGTCGTGCATAGGATCATCGTGTAAACCATCATTGAGATCGTATCGGAGCCCCAAGGAAATCAAATTCAATCAACGCGCATCAAATATAGCATGCAAAAGTAAGTGCTAAATGCAGAAATTACTCTTTCTTTCCCAATCGCATTAAACATTTATTTATTTTTTTTTTTTATTAAAAATACAATGAAATTTTTACATAGGATGAACGTCCTGCTACCTTACAAGGCAACTGAAACGAATCAGAAATTAAACTAAAAATAAAAACAAAATTATTTATGATAGAACATAAGAATCAATTAAAGATAACTTATAAGGGGAAGGCTTAAGGGGTGACACTGGGGAGATCGTCTACATTTTGGTCGGAGATCTTCAGGTCAAGACCCGATTTAGAAGGTCTTGAGGGTGGTGGCGTTTGAGTCTCCTCCTTACTCTTCAAGCATTATACAGAATTGGAATTTAATCAATTGCATACTTCTGGCGGTCTCTTCATTCACTTGAAAAGTATGCTACACTAAATTGGTTCGATTTAAAAGCGCTTGTAGATCTTTAACAGATCGAAGTCAAATAATCGACTTGTGAACATACACAGAAAAGATCGATATATTTTTGACAGCCCAGTGGGAAGAGAAACGTTATTTAAGGAACAACCTTCTATACAAAAATTGGAATCTTTTGGTATAAGAAGAAATGCTAAAAACAGTAGAAGGAAAATGGGACGAAATGGGTTTGTCATTATATCATGAGCCACGTGGCACATGAGCTTACACTGGATTAATCCACGAAGCTTATCTTGCAAATGCTTTCCAGAAGACATAAAAAAAAACCGGGAGACTCCCACAACTATTTTTAACCCTAGCGTTATCAGAGACCATGTTTTTATTTTTGTTTTCATGTTTGGTTTCCTCGAAATCGGTATTTCCCATGAAATGAAATGAAATGAAATGGTTTGCAATACGTTCCATATAGTTGTATGTCTTGGATGATAATACAACACCAGACAATACAGCATAATCAGCTTTGAGGGCATTTTGTTTTTCGAAAACAAAACCAAAACGAAAACTATAAATAAACACAAAACTCACTTTTTTGTGTGTTTTGGATTTGATTTGAATAAATTCATGTTCCAAATGATAAGCACACAGAGCTCGGGTTTATTTTTAAACATTGAAGTTTATGTAAATATTTCCTGGCCGCGACGCAAACAAAAACCGAGTGTGAAAGGAATGAGAGTGAGAAATACAATAATATTTGATATTGATAAGACGTCAGGCACCAGACGCAATGCGATGCGATAGCATATGTATTACATGTATGTATGTATGTATGTATGTATATGTACAATATATATATATATATATATTTGTACAGGGGGAGGGGGATGTCAGAGGGCGACACACGTGTTAACTCGATCCAACGCTTTCATAATTATATAATCTTGCATATTCTTCAAACATATGTTAATCAGTGATTTGCATTTATTTTGCAGATGATTTTCCCACTGCCAAATTCATGTGTTCTGTCACTGCTTGCCACAATTGTGTTTGTGGCATTCAGTTTGTCACTGGTTTCCGGTCTTCCCGTTAGCCAACCACCTGAAGGAATCGAATACAAGAGATATTGCAGCACTAGTCTGGGCGATTCCATAAATATAGCCTGTAAAGGTAAAACCAAATCTCTGGCTGATGCCTACCGTGAGTAACTGTACTAATCTCTAATGTTATCGATAAACGATTAATTGTTAGTTTTCTCTTTCTCTCGCACAGCTGAAAGCATTGGGCAGCGCAGCAAACGTTTCAGTCCCGATGAGACCTTCTTCAGACCTATGTATAATGGTCCGATCCATATATGCTGCCTTCGTCCCTGCGGCTATAAGGAGCTATCGCGATACTGTGCGGAAGATGAGACCACACGACCATAGATCGATAGATTCTTATGAAAGCCTCACCCACACACACCCACACACACACACATCCCTCTTCTCCTCCTATGTAAGCCCATATGCCATATACATATATGTATGTACACACACACACACACACACACACACACACACACACACAGACATAGACAGCCCATACACTAAGTATATTGTACTAATTTAAGTTATGCACTAATAAAAATGTATACAATTATGAGAGCATTACGAGTATGAACAATATGAACACCCTATGTGGAACAGGTTTTATTTATACCCAATTGAGATGTTCGAAATCTATGACACTTGATAAGTACTAGAGTTATATCCAATATTGTTTAGCCTCATCTCAGTAGTCGCTGATTCACGCTCTAGATCTCCATCTTTATCTTTATCATACTCCCATTTAATGCAAATAACCCTTAAGAAACTGATTAAGAAATGTCTTGTAATACCCTGTAGTCAATAAATCATCCCATCACATTTCTTTTTGTTCAACTTTTCAAAAGTTTAAAGCATACTTTAAAGTACACGTCTGATAGTTTCTTCATCAGGCATAATGTATTTGAAATAACACTGACTCTTTAATACCCTGTAGTCTATAAGTCACATCATCACATTTTTATGCTATTCAACTATTCAAAATTTAAAGCATATTTTACCAAAATCTGTAACAGAACTTACAATAAAGAAAATCTTGTTTATACCTTAGATTCCAAAATTAATCAAAATTTTACGTATATTTTTCTTTATCTTCATGTTAACATTATGCACTAAGTGTAGCACATACCCTGTAATTTTTATAGGAGCAACATGAAAAAATCCTGCGCTTCACTGCTATCGAACATTTGATTTCTACATATAAAATAACTAAACTTGTATAAATAACATATACCCTGTAGTCAGCATTTAAGTCAGACTGCCGTTTGTCAATCATCACAAATTTCATCTACATTTGAAAATATGAATTCACATAGCAATTTTGCACAGTCTAGCTCTTATGGTTGTATGAGTAAAGTCAAGCATATACCCTGTAGTCAGCATTTAAGGCAGACTGCCGTTTGTCAATCATCGCAAAATCAATCTACATATGAAAACATGAATACATGAATTCACATAGCAATTTTGCACAGTCTAGCTCTTTTAGTCTCCGAGTTCACGTAGCTTTTTAAAACTGTTGAATTAAATTTCTGAAGCAGCATATATAGTTGAGTATCAAAATCGTTCTCAGCTCTATCGCTCTCTCTCTCTCGCTCTCTGTCTGTTCACTATTTGTTGTTTCGCTCGCACATGCTGCTCATTAGTGTCCTTTAGCTTTTTAACCTACAAAGAAAGTTGCACAGAGAACGGCATTTAACATCATTGCCACATTGGGTGGGATTTCAATCTATTCATAAAATACGCAACGTTGACCTTTTTTACAGCCGAGAGGGTGGGTTTACCTCTCTTTCTCTCTCTCTCTCTCTCTCACTCTCTCTACCTCCCTGTGTGTGTGAAACCTTTTGAGAAAGGACACTGGACACCGCTGAATGGGGTCACATGACTGCAAATTATGTCACAGGCGGCAATTTCAGATGATTTTAATGATGGTGAAAATCAACTACACATGGGAATTGACCCAACCCCAAACCCAACTCCAACCCCAACCCCATTTCCCAAATGCAGACTCATCGCTTTTGTGATAACCGATGCCTCTCTATAGTTAATCCGACGATTGACAAGAATTTACCACCCTCTTGTTGTGCTTGCGATTTCGACTGATTGAAAGTCTAGCGAAAGTGATAATATTTAATAAAGTTCGCATATAAACTTTTTAGGTTCATAAAACTAATTTTTAAGACATTAACAGACCTTTGAGTTTTGTCTGTTTTTGATTCGAAAATTTTGAAATTCGTATAAAATAAAATCTGTTTTTCTTTAAATGTTTTTTGAATAAAAATTAAAATTATTAATTAAAGAATTATTTTATATAAGTATTATGAACATATATGTACGAAAACAATTTCATATTTTCTATATCAAATAGTCAAATTAAGAAAATAAATATCTTTAAAAAAAGCATTTCAAAAAATTAAATAGTTACACAATTTTAATATAAATATTAATATAAAAAATAAATATGAATTTAAATCTAAATATTAATATAAAATGAGTAAATTTATTTCAACAAGATCTTCTCTGTGTCCTTCTTCCAGGACTTCGACGATTTCTGTATCGAACCTAACTCAGACATATGGCAACGCTGAAATTTCTTTTACATGTAAATCTTAATTTTTTAAAATCTCTTTGAGGACTGTCTTGCATGAAGACCATCTACAAAATCAACCAATGACTTTCTTGAGCTCTGCTGACCTTATAGAAATTATAAAAGCAAATTAGGCTTTGTCAGCGTTGCCAACTTGTCACCATATTGAAAACTCACCCAGCGTGGCTTAAAAGTTGTCTTATTACGAGTAAAAATAAATAAATGTATGTATATTCTGATTTGGGCTGCCCACTATTTCGTTGCAATGCTGGCCACTTGATGTTTTTGGCGTTGCCAGACTGCGGGCATTTAGGCAAAAAGTTTAAAAAGTGTCTAATTATGAATATAAATACATATATATATATATATATATATATATATGTATATTCTGAGGTGGGCTGCCCACTATTTCGTTGTGATGTATTGTTTTTGGCGTTGCCAGACTGCCACAACTTATGCCAGCTGAAAGAAGATGAACTTTATAACGCTGACTTCACAATTGCTCACAACTTGTTGACAAAGTGGATAGACCCTAGTTCTCCTACTCTCTCTCTCTCTCACTCTCTCGCTCTCCCTCACTCTTTTTCTCTGTGTTAAGTGTATACAGGCTGTAACAAGAGCGCACCCCGAAACATTTCGCCATACAATGAAAAAAGGGGCGACTGACATGTTTACCCCCTCCCCCTCCCCCCCCCCCAACATCCCTTCAGCAAAGTGACGTCTCTCTGTCTGTCCGCCTGTCTGTCCGTCTGTGTGTGTGTGTGTTTGGCTTGTCTTTGTGCTTATGCGGAAATTGCAACTGAACTGGGAAGGGGAAAAGGGAAGGGGAAGGAAAGGACTAAGTCGCAAGGAGTAGGAAACAAGATAAAGTTGTTTGCCTGGTGTCGAGAAGTTTGCGCTTATTTTTCATACCCTACCATTGAGTACTATAATTAAGTCATATAATGTGTAACATTTTTTACAGGATACATCGCAAAGAAAAAATTCAAATATTATCTCATTATATTTTTCTTACTTGAGCTTTAATGGGAACCCTTAGCAACTAATTATAATGAGATAAAAAAGTACAAGAAAATGTTTTTTCTTACAGATTGCATCAAATTTGGCTAAAATCGTACTACTATAACTGTCCTAGGAACAGATGGAAAATTACATTCTTTAAATAAAAAATCTTTTCGTTTTGCAATTAAATACAATAAAGTGTTTTCTTTAAAGAAGTTTAACGTTATTTTGTTTCAAATTTTTTAATTTACTAAAGTGTATCTAAACTTTGGCGTGCTATTTTTTATTTTTTTTTTGCCAAGATTTAAGAAGGGGAGTGGAGTGAGATGGAGCAGGAAGGATGGAGAAGGACAAATACTTGTAGGAGTGGGATGTGAGTTGTTTCTTTCCTTTCCGTTCCGTTATGGCGTTTGAAAGTGACATTGATGAAACGAGTCCGTGAACATTAGCCAAATTTTTGCACAAATTTAGCACTAGACCGCTGTCTAGTGTATGAACACCCCTACGACACCCCTTACCACACCTCCCCCCTCCCCCCTCCCCGCGCGCACACACACACACACACACAAACATACAGTCAAGGGTGGTTGGGCGTTGGAGCCGAAGCAACAGAAGTCGTACAAGGACAATAACAGACACACATACACAAAGTTAACCCCCCCCCCGCGCTGGAAGAGCCACCCGCCTCTGTCACTCCTATCGCCACCCACTCACACACACACACACACACATGCACACACCGATCCCTTCAACAGCCTTCAACCGAAGTGAACCGAATCCGACCCCATTGAAAGAGAAGTGACACTCAACAAACCATTTGGCAAACTCGCCGACTCGACATCAAAGCAAGTCTTGGGCGTGGTTCTTCCCCTTTTCTTTGCTCATTGCCTCCACCCACACACACACACACACACAGTTGATTTGATTTGAATATGATGTGAGAGAGATTTCAATTTCCTATGATTAATTCTATGGTTATCAACGGCATTAATCGGATGCTCGTCATGCCACAATTCTCATATTTATCTTAAATCAGTTTTTTTTTTAACCCGCTTTTTGCAAATTTCTCATAACTGTAAAAGTCGATTCAAATTTCCTGGAGTAATATATGAAACATAAAAATGTTCAACCAACAAAAAAAATTAATCGAGTTGTTGATATATGTATCTATGTATCTCCAATATATCAACTTTTCCAAAAAAAAAAAAAATAAAAAAAATAAAAAATTAAATTAAAAGAAAGTTTAAGTAAAATAAAAAGTTTGCAAGTTTCTAGGTCGAAAAACAAAACAATTTTAAAAAACTAAACAGATTTTCATGCGGAATATCATTTTGATCAAGGATAATTAATTTCGTTACAATAATTAAATCCCAATCCCTTTTGAACATTTCAACTTCGGTCTTAACTAGCTAAACTTCATTCTGCATATGAACTATGTTGAACAAACTCTAGGGAATTGTAAATTTTTTATAAAAATTTAATTAATTAACCCAATTAATGGTCAAACAAAAATTATCGAGTAATTTACTTTAAAAAAAAACGCTTTTGCTTAAATCGAATTGTCGATTCTTCGATATATTTTTACATCATATTGCAATTGAATTATTTGTTGAAAATAATGAAAGCACAGTTATGTTCTTTGGCGACAGGAACTTTTAATATTTGATATCATCTTCACAACTAAACAAAATCAGAAAACAAATAAAAAGCATGTTTTTTTACTTGATATCGAGAGCAAATATTGTGCTAGTATTGAGAGCGCGTGACGTCACAGGGTGTCTGCCAGTCGAGCAATGTTATCCTGAGCAATCGAAGTTGTTCCGTTTAGTACGGTTCTTAATAAGTCTCTTTAAAGTAGTTGTTTGAACAACAACAACAACAACAACAAAAGCAGCAGCAAGCAACACACAAACACAAATGACTCTCAGCAGCAGCAGCAACAGCGAGAGCAACAGCCAAAAACAGCACCAACAACAACAAGCGGGCAAACGGAGCAAGTACAACAACAGCTGCTCACCACAAACACACACACACACACACACACGCACACGCTAAACCGGTTCAAACCGGTTCAACGCGCCGCTGTCGCTGTCGCACATGTAAGAGCATTATGCAATAACACAACGTGGCGACATCTCAGAGAGCGCTCTCTTAAGTAAAATACAACAGATACAATAATATTATATGAATTATATTAAATTAATTAGATATTAATAGTATTGCAACATGCACATATATTATAGAAAATATTATTTAATTAATAATATTGTAAAACAATTCAGTATGTAAATAATTACATATATTTTGTACGTTACATGGTGGAATAATTCTAGGTCGTGACAGACAGAGTCAAAAAATGCTCTCAATTTTCGCTGTCTTAAGTTTTATTCGCTCTTACACACACTTTCGTATTGTCGTGTTCCTCTCTCGTTGCCATTCTTCCAGTGTTATCGCTACCTTTTTATTGTAACCAGGCTCAGTATCTAAATTTTGACTGATATTATCATATGAATATACTGCATACTTTACGGTTATCGGCAATTCCTCTTTCGCTGTCATACTTGTACTGTTGTCGCTACTTGTATTGCAGTGTATCATGCCTCAGTAGGCAAGCTGACATCTTAGTGAGAAATTGTTTGATCGCTGGTTGTCTATTTTTGATCGGCATCAATATTGCTTGACATTTTTTAACTTATTTATAATTTGTATTTCATTTATAACGTGACGGGTATCTGTTAGTCGGGAAGCATTCACAAGTGACCCTCAGCAGCAGCAGCAGCAGCCGAAACAAAATCAGCAGCGGCGAGAGCAACAGTCAAAAACAGCAACAACAACAAACGGGCAGACACCGAAAGTACAACAGCAACTGCTCACCACAAACCGTTTCAAACCGGTTCAGCACAGTTGTGTTGTGTGTGTGTGTGTGTGTTTGTGTGTGCGCCTGTGTTTTGGTTTCTATGCTAGAGTTTAAGTTCGTGCTCGTGTTCCACTCTCTCAATCTGAACCGTCTGCTGTGAACCGCTCTCTGCTCTCTCTCTCTCTCTCTCTCTCTGTCTATGCTCGCTCATTGCAGAATTGCGGCATGAACGAAAGGCGCGTGGCGTGTGTGCGAGCGAGACGCAGCTATGAGCTAACTGTGATTGGGATTGCCTGGCACCGGTTCATAAATTGGTTTCTGCTCTGGTTTTTTTTTCTTCGTTTTTTTTCTTTTCATTTTGTTTTGCTTTTCGTTTCGTTTCGTTTCGCTCTCGCTCTCGCTCACTCAACTGGTACGGTGCGGTGCGGTGCGTTTCTCTTGTTCAGTAAACGAACGATACTCAAATACGACGCACGCTTTGCTGTTTCAACTAGTTGTTGTTATTATTATTACTATTATTATTATTATTACGATCATTATTATTATTATTATTAGTATTGTTATTGCTATTGTTATTGTTGTACCGCTTTGTCCGTTTCGTGGCTGGAATAACTGTCGATGCAAGATGTCGATTCGGAAATATAAGAATCCAGTCAACAATCATTTCATATATAACGATGATATACGCAAGAGCACATGCAAAATCTGTTATTTCGATATGGCTGGAAGGCATTCGGAGAACCTGATGCGGCATCTAATGCGCAAACACCCGGCCACGTACGCCGAGGTGATGCTAGAGAAGCAGCGGCGTCGATCCGCCGTTTCGAGCCAAACCGGTTCAACGACAGATACTTCGGCCGGTGCTGGTCCATTGTCATCCATGTTCAAATTCGAAACGGAACCACATAAACTTTTGATTAAATCGGTGAGACTCTTTTCTGACCAAATAATTATTAAGATTATATTCTTATTGATTTTATTCAAAATAACTTGATCAGTTTGTTCAGTTAATACAATTATTCGTTTTAATTTCTTAACTTTAGGAAAAATTGGAATTCAGACTTAATGAGCCTGGCCCACAACAGGTAACTTCATACGTACATAACGAATAGAGACCGATTAACTAAGTTAAACTATTCAATTACCATTAGATATGGCGACAGTCCGAATCGAAAGTCGGTTTCGGTTATGCACTATGCTCGTCTTTTGGTTTTCGGTTACCAGCTACACAAAATCTTCGAATATTGGTTTTAACCCAACCAACTTCAAAATTTGTTTTAAATACCTCAGAAACTCTTTATGTATTTTCATATTAAATACATAATACTTGATCACGATTTGAAAAATCATTTTAAATATGTCAGAAACTCTTTATGTATTTTTTTGATATTATTTTCGTATTCTCAAAAAGTTTTCTTTCGGTTAGGGTTTCAATTACCGGTTAAAACTGATTAACGCTTTCGCTTACGACACTTTTAACATAACCAACTAGTTAGACTAAATTTTAGTTCAGGTTTCTCATTTGATAAATCTTATGAATCAAAAGCTACTTTATTCAAATATATGCAACTGGATTTAATAGATTGAAAATTTACTTTTTTTAAGAACTTGAAATTATTATTTTAAGAAAATGAAAACTTATTCAGTTCAAAGAAATATAATGGGCAGACAAAAGTGAATATTTCGAAAGTTCAACTTAATAATAATTAGAATTGTAAAACTAAAATGCCAGAATCATGTGGATATAGCAAAGAAATAAGGGATGCTCATTCATAAATTGAGAAAGAATACTTGTGAAACATTTGCTAATGCATAAGACAACTCAATGTGATCAATATGATATTAATTGGTTTATTATTCTTGCAGAATCCCAATTCGGAGACTTTTTCGAATGAATACGATGATGAGGACGAAGATCCGACGGGAAATGGACAATTCGAGAGTGTTTACCTGGCGAAAGCGGAGTTACGAGACGGCCAATTGAATGACTCCAATGAATCGCTCTCCTATCAGGAGAGTCACCCCGAGGAGAGTGAATTCATCATAAGCAACTTGCCACCACAAATCGCAGCAACTCCGGCGGAGACTCCGGCTGCAGCGGCAACCGTTGCCACACCCAATGTCACCTCGTCTGGAGCGTCGACAATTGGAACAATTGGAACAATTGGAACAATTGCCGGCTCCAATCCAGATGATGCCTTCTATTTGCAGTATCTGGGCAATAAGTTTGGCAAATACTCGGCGAATACGAGAAACACCGTTCAATTCCATATTAATCGCATTCTTTATAAGGCCGATATGGGCTGTTACGATAATGCGGATGCATCCAAGATCTCCGAAACGGATATATAAATCGTCAATACTGAAACTATTTCATGAAATGTTTTGTATTCGCCTAAGAGATGTTAACACATTTAGCTAGATGGATTCCATTGAAAAACACCGTGAAACACCAGAAAAACTGTTAAAGATAAGAAGGATGCATTTTTTAAAAGCTGTTGTTACTCATTTTTTTGTATTTTAATTTGAAATACCCATTCTGGAAGCATGGAATTAAATACATAATTGAAAATTTGTTTAATTGCATAGATAATTATGTGTGACTTATGTTAATTAAGATCTATTGTTGAAAGTTCAATTGGCGTTGCCTAAAAGCAAATAAAGACTCGATTTTGTATTCGGTTTCAAACACTTTTGAATTTATAAACAATATTTTAGAAAATATGTATTTAACGTTTTTAGACGAAACATTTTTAATTTTGTTTTGCAAAATATTTAATTTAAGACCATTCGTTAAACATATTTGTTGAGAACATATATTCCTAAAATAGGAGAATATTTCTTGATGGTAAGCTTACATTTTTTTTTTTTTTTTAAATTGAAGTTTGTCCTATTTAGAAAAAAAAATATTTATAGGATCTAAAAAGCTTTAGGCAATTTTTTTGATTTTAGAATCTGGTTTTTCATAAAGTTTAATTTGCGCCAGTTTGTTGATATATTTTAAATATTTTATTTTGAAATTATTTCGAATATCCTTTATATTTTGGCAGCAATTACATTTCAAAAAAAGATTCTGGTTGCGTTGCAAAAAAATTCAATAAAACAAAGGGACGAACAGCAAGAATAAATCCGCAAAATAAACTTAATTTTTTAAATTTAGATCATTTATTTATTTATTTATTTATCTTTTACATTTTACCTTTTTTTTGTTACACATTAGATATGTGGAAAATGTTTTTTTTTTTATAATTTGTAATATCAATTTTTGTATTTCCTATATATTTGATAGATTTTACTGAATATTAAATGTTTATTTATATTTATGGAGATTGCTGGTGAATGTTAGTCGCTAGTGAGCTCACTAGTGTCTCGCCAGTGAGTCGTAATAGAGGGTTACCAACACATGCACACACACACGCACACACACTCACACCAGCGCTGTCTGGCTTCGTGAACGTTTAAGGCTTCGGCTTCTTTCTGGCTTTCCTGCGAAATATCCTGAACCTTTGACTTGCCGCACACTAGCTCAACATGTGCATGTGTGTGTGTGTGTGTGTGTGTGTGTGTGTATGTGTAAGAGTATCGTTGTCGTTCTCATAGGGGCTACCCTGTACACTAACCCCCGAGTTGTCCGTGCTCATACCCTCTTCCTGCCTCTTCCTGCCTCTTCCTGCCTCTTCCTCCTCTTTCTGCCGCTCTCTCCCCACTTATTCTCTTGATGGTTATTAAAGGTTCATTATCAAATATATGTCGGATGCAAGTTGGTCGAGTAGCTGCTTGCCGCATGTTGCATGCCACATGCCACATACATACATACATACATACATAACGCATGCTGCAGGCAGCATAAACGGCAGAAAGCACAACTATGCACATACATACATACATACATACATACATACATATGTACATACATTCAGTTGAAATACAAACAACAACTAAAAAACACACCAAAGCCGTTTACTTAGCTGCAATTCGGCTCACACACCTGCCGTCTTTTGTTGCTCTTGTTGTTGTTGTCACACACACACACACACACACACACACACACACATACCCATTCACTCACATATACGCACAACCCTAGAGAGAAGGCCAATGCACTGAGCTGAACCTTTTCACCGGTTCGTTTTGATGCTCCACTTGGAGCTGGATGGAGTTGGAACTGGAACTGGAACTGGAACTGCAACTGGAACTCGGTGGAGCACTTAACACTAGGAATAATGTACTACCAGCTTAAGTACGATCAATATTCTCTTTACTCGTTAAAAGAAATTTACAAACAGGGTATAGAAAATAATAAAATATAAAATAATATTATATAAATAAATAATAAAATATTAAAATATACTTACAATTTAAAAAAAAACAAAGCAAAAAGTTGTCTTATCAATAGAAGTACATGACATAATGTACACATTAAGATATTACATACATATATGCATTATAAGATAATACACAATATCTTTAATTACTTGATAGATATGTATATATATATATATATATATACAATATTAGTGTTCTAAATCCAAAGAATAGTTCGAGTTTAATGTCAAAATGTAAAAATCGACTGCAAATTTATTAAGTTGTCTAAGTTGCTAACAAAGTTAAAAAAAAAAAAAAAATATTGAGAAAACCTAGTTTTAAAAACAAAATAGACGCTTTAATTTTGACTTTAAAAGTTTGCTAGGTCAAAGGTGTGACCCTCTTTAAGCTTTCATAGCTTTGGGCATATTTTAAGCTCTAAGCTCATTAGGTTTTCAAATTTAATTCAATGCGTTCAAATAATTTTGATTATTTTCATTTTTAATTTAATTTTTACAAACATCGATTTTGAACTTTTTGGACCATTATAAATTTTAAATTTCCAATTTTTACATTTACTAAACTCCCAATATAATTAACAGGACTTTATTTTGCAACAAATATTAAATAATATAAATCGACTCCAGTGAGTTTGACATAGTCAAAATAAATTATCGAGTTAAAGTTCTTAAAAATTGCTTCAGCGAAAATCGATTTGTATTTTTATTTTAAACTGTTATTTTAACCTATAAACAAATAAAGCTTTGATTGATATAACACAAAAACCCTTGAAACAAATTGAGTCCCTTACTTTAAAATATTTTATATTAACATTGAATGAGTTAATTATAAAGATTTGATTTTTAATAGGCCAAAATCAAATGGCTAAAAAATAAAAATAGAAACGTTTTAGATCTTTAGATCTTAATTATGCAGAGTTAAAGTTGGGATTGTTTTTAGAACATCAGTTCAATTTAAATAATTGCTCAAGAAATGGACTTGAAAAAATGATTTGTAAATTTGATAATGAACTTCAATTAAAATGTAAAATTGTTTGCGTTATTTTATAGACTCTTATCTGTGGATTAACAGATTTAGTTGAGGTTTATCTTAAGTATGCTAAGGGTTGTTTTTTTACTCTTTGTTTTGCTGAGTTTCTCTGGGTTCATTGAGAACATATGTTAACGGGATAAAGCCCACTAATCTGAGAGGAGTGAGGGCGATAGATAAGAGTCGACGATTGTGCTGATTGATTTGAGTAACGCTTAGCGGGGGGTGGAACCCAAATCGAATGGAATGCCATGGAAGCGGAACAGTTTCAGACTGAATTACAGTTGCAGTTATTCAATACATGCAAACTAAACGTGAGTGTGTGTGTGTGTGTGTGTGCGTGTGTGTCCGCATCCGTATCGAAAAATGTAAGCACGTTTCGGTTCGAGTCAGAGAGAGGGATGTACACACACACAAACACACACACACACACACAAACACACACACACACACACAGCCTTAGGTCGAGAAGGTATACGAAATGTCGCCTGACACATTTGTTCCCTCTGCTTTCCATGTAATTCGCTTTAGTTTCTTTCTTTTTTTTCCTTTTCTTTTTTTTTTGTGTAAATAAAATAGATGAAAATCAATTTGACGTGTCTTGAATTCTGTTTAAGGTTTAAAGAACTCGTTTTACAAAAAAAGATAAAATACAAAAAAACAAGAACAACAACAACAACAAGTACAACAGGCGAAAGAACGAACGAAAGCAGAAGCCAAAGCCAAAGCCAAAGCCGAAGCAACAGCAGCAGCAGCAACAGGAGGCGGGGGACTCGTCGGAGTTGGCGATGTACAAGGAGATGGTGCTGGAGGCGGAGGCAAAGGCGACAGCAAGCAGGGCAATAAGTATGAGCGAGAAAAAAATTAGAAATAAACCCAAAAATTCAAAGTGTGTTTGCAGCGAGCACAGAGCGAAAGCGAGAGAGGGAGTGGGCGAAAGAGAGCAGAGTGTGGGAAGATGGGCAGTCAGCAAGGAGAGGGAGAATGGAGAGCGAGAGTGGTGAGAGTGGAGCACGCAGCGTGTGAAGAGCAAAGGGAGCACAGAAACACACACACACACACACACACACATAGCGTAGCTTATTTATCCGTATGTGTGTGTGTTGAATGCTGGCGACAACATTTTGTGATGAATAAAAGTCAAAATCTGAGATTTACCTTGCCTTAAGGGATGGCACATATGCTGGCAAAGGGATAGGGGAAATGATGATGAAGAAGGGGGGAAGGTATAGGGCAGGGTTACGGCATTTAATAATTACATCAATTTTGTTTTCTTTTATTTTTCCAACATTTAAATGGAATAACAAATGTGAGAGCGCTCGACATGAAATAAGTAGTATATGAATGAATGAGTAGGGTTATATTCACACACACACACATATATATACACATACATACATATGTACATACATATGTACGCAATGTTTAGAAAACGCTTGAGACTCAAATGGTAGCGACAAATTTGGCTCAGTTGGTAAATAAAACTGAATAAGAATTTCACAAAACCTTAAAAAAATTAGTGTCTTCCTTCAATCTGAATCAGTGCGTTTTCTAAAAATATTGAAATAATTTAAGAAAAAAATAAGGAAATAACATAAATTTCATAATTTTTTTTTGTACTTTAATTTTTTTTTTTAATAATCAGTATTCGAAAGTGATATGTAAGTTTCGTTTACAGCAATTTTCAAATTTGTTGAACCTATTTCAAATATCTGAAGTTAAAAAGCGGGAGGTCTTATGTACATATATCTATATACATATGTATGTATTTAGGGTCAATTACATACATATGTACATACATACAGGTATCGGAATCGTTATCAGGAATGTAGTGACAGTTTGGAAAACAGCAGCCGCTGCTTGTCAATCATTCAGTCAGTCAGTCGTCATTCGTTCAATCAAAGCACAGCAATGTACAAATCGTCAAGAACTAACAAGAAACACGACAACAACAACAAGAACAACAACAAAAGACAACCGTCATCATCGTCAACATTCTTATCATCATCATCATCATCATCATCATCATCATCATCATCATCATCATCATCATCATCATCATCATCATCATCATCATCAGCATCATCATCATCATCATCATCATCATCATCATCATCATCATCATCATCATCATCATCATCATCATCATCATCATCATCAGCATCATCATCATCATCATCAGCAGCGTAGGGAATTCTAGGGGCTGCCATGGTGGTAAGCTAGAAGGGAGGCTGTATAAGGGAGGGAGGGCAGCGTCATTGAGGGGGGGGGGGGGGGGGTTGCATGCAACATAACTAGAAAACAATAAAACTCGGGTCGAAAATGCTTGCAGCAAAAGGGAGACGCGGAGACATCTCAAGCACAAAAGGCAACCAACAACAACAAAAAACAACGACAACAACAACAACTAGAACAACAACAACTAGAACAACAACAACTAGAACAACAACAACTAGAACAACTGCGGCAACAAAGGAGTCCCAGGGCCCAGTGAACTCGACAGCAGGCAAACGAACTGTGAGCCCAGCGAAAACTATTTTATTTCTCTTCTCGTATACCCTGTAAATTTGACGAAGCCCACATATCGGGTATAACAAACTATGTGGTAAAGCAAAATCGACACGAAATTATTTATATCAGCGTTTAAAAACCATAACCATAACCGTAACCGTAACCGCAACCGTAACCATAACCGCTAACCGATATTAACCGTTTGAAATGGGGTAACCGTAACTGAAAGCGTAAACGAAACAAAACATTTTTATTATATCGATACCTAAAAACCCGAAATTATTTCAACCATTTGCGCTAATTAAATTTATATATTTTTGAAATTATTTAAAATTCGTTTTTAAATTTACATATTTTTAACATTTGTAATATAGTTTTCTGAACCAAAATCCTACCGGTATTTCGAAAACGGAACATTAAAAAAACCGACAGCCGTTACGTAACCGATACACAAAAATTGTGCTTAACCGATAATCGCAAACCTAAAGGCAAACATAACCGAAACCAATATTCGTATCGAAATGCATGATTACAGGATATCTTCAAGTCGAGTACTGAAAAACTGGTCGCTTTTCAATTTGCTTGCAGCATCTGCCCAAGTGAAATGCAGCCAAGAAGTTGCCTGATTTTGATTTTCATGCTGATTTCGAGTTGAAAAGGCGTTAAAATGAATTTACATATGTATATAGGCCATGTTCCCTATGTCCGATCTGAAATCTGGAACTAACCTTTAAACATATAGACGATTTAAGACTAACCTAAAATTAGTTGAAACTTTCAAATTCTAAATTTTGTCAACGAGATACAAATTCTCAAAATTGAGGATTATTTATATTTTAAAATATCGTATTTAGTAGATATCGAAACCACTTAACTGGACATGAGATAAATCGAAGAACTATAAGCTAAAAATTTAAGTTTTTTTTAAGAAAAACTTTCTTGTTTTGAAAAATAGCGAGATCAAAACTCTGTTAAACAATGTTTTTATTTATTCGAACATTTTTACTGCTCTGGAAACAGTCGGAATAGTTTTAGTTTTGAAATAAGTACTGCTCTATATTTCGAAATATAAATCGAGAAGTCTCCGATATAAATCTAAAACATAATATAAAAATATAAATCGAGGTTTCTCCGATATAAATCTAAAATATAATATAAAAATATAAATCGAGGTTTCTCCGATATAAATCTAAAATTCTTTGATAGTTACAAATATAAACCACTAAAATTAATTTGGACTTTTAAGAGAACTGAACAATTTAAATGAAGTTGAATTTTGTACTAATCGTTGAAAATGTCTTTTAAGGAAATCCCTTACTTATCTTTCATTACCTCTCTCTCTCTCTCTTTCTTTGCAGCTACTGATCTTCTCTTTCGTTTTGAAGACCCTTGTAGACCCTTGACTGATAGATGGCAAATGCAATTCTTTCTTGTTTTCATTTGGGTTTTACACTGGTCTATTTGTAGTTTTTACCTGTATTTACCTGCTGGCACTTGCACACCTGCCCCTACCCCTAATTCGACATTCGTTCTGGTTTATTATAGGGGAACTTCTCTGATTATGTGTAAAAGAAAAGAGAGAGAAGCAGAAGAAGAAGAAGAAGAAGAGTTCGAAAGTGAGTTGAGCAAATGGAAAGAGTAATTACAACGAATTGAAATAAGTATGTGTTGATGCTACACACAATATCCAAGACGAACCGATGGTCCAGGATACAAGTAAAAAAAAAACAAAAAAAAAAGAAACCAACCCTCTCTTAACGCAGCAGGAAAGACCTACCCCCTACCCCCTACAGCCCCCTTTCATGTCACAGTCAACGGGTGGCGGGCAATGAAATTCGGAATATGCTCAAAACAAAGAGTCAGGGCTGTTGTTCAAGGGCGTTGGTGAGGGGCTGCCGGGGGGGTTGGTTGGGGTGGGGTAGAAAAAGTGGGGTAGGATTTTGATGGGTTCTTTTAATGCCAACAACCCGCAAAATCATTTACGGCTCTTTTCGCATTCATTACGCCCGCAAACAGGAAGAACAACAGCAACAACAAGGAAAATAAACCATCTACCGTTACACAGCTTACCGTGCTCCCTGGTTACCGTTACAGTGCGTGGCTTAATTAGTTTGAGTGTCATATATACAATATTATAACAATAATTAGAAATGTTTGTATGTATTGTTTTTAATCCATTGTCGTGCAAATCGCGCATTATGGGAACACGTAAAAAACACACGATCTTTTACCGATTAATTATCGATTTATCGATATATCGATGTGTATATGTATAAATATGTAAAACTTGCTTAAAGTGCCCATAAAACGAGCATATTTATTTTAATACTCTAGTTTTTTCCACTTTATTTGATATTTTTTTTTTAATTCAAATTTTTTTTTTTTTTTCTTAACTAATTATTATTATTATTTCTTAAAAGTGTTCTAATAGCTTAGAAAAATTTTAAAACATTTCAATTTAGTAATTTTCGCTATATTACGAACAATTTTATAAATAATCTAAATAAATAAATAGGCAAAATTTAAAAAAAAAAAATAAACTCAAGGAATAATGTAGAAACAACCAAAGCATGAAAAACATAAATATGCAGAAGTAAAGGACAAATAAAAATGCCTTTTTTCTTTCTCTTCTACTTCTACTTCTTCTATAATTTCCATTTACTTTTTTTTCTTTTTTTTTTTACTTTGTAGCTCAGATTCAATGAACTTTCAGTGTTGTCTAATGCTGTTTAGTGTTAATTTTATGTTTTTGGTTGTTTTTCTAAAAATTCCGAAAAATTGATCATTTAAAAAAATGTATATAGATAACAAACACAAAAATCCAAGCAGACACACACACACACGCACTTAAGCATGTTGATATGCACATATAAATACATATGTTGTATGTATGTATGTATGTACATACTTTGGGAAAATGCCGTAGAAAATGATTTTCTAATTATAGTTGTCCCGTTGAATCAAAACAATCAATTTGTTTTGAGTCAAGGAATTTCAGGTTTTGCCTTCGCCGCCCCCCTCCCCCACCCTCTCTCACTCGCCACTTCCCCACCTCCCCTAATCCCACACCACGCACATACGCTGACTGCCACTTTCCCCCCACCCCCCAGCGACCCGCACTAAATATTTGATATACATACACACATACATACATACATGCACACATGCACACATGCACAGAACTGCTTACGCCTTCCAATAACTGTAGTTTAAGTGCGACGCACTTATCGTGTGTCCCAAAGGGGAGGGTGGATAAACATAAATACATGCAAACAAATGTACATACGTATGTATATTTGTGTGTGTGTGTGTGTGAGTGTGATGGTGGTATGTTTTTGTTAATCGTCTGCGACAAATTTCGTATTACTTGTCTATGCCAATCTTTAAAGGGACTTAACTTTCCATTAAGACGCAGTTTTGGGATACCTTTAAAATGATTTACAATTAAAATGTATGTTGACATTGAAAAAAACGGAAAAAAAAACAACTGAGAAATGATTTCGATTCCCAAACGGCGATAAGAACTGACGATTGCGTTGGCGTCGACGACAACGTCAACGTCAGCGGCAGCGGCAGCGTCAGCATCGAAATCGCAGAGCAAAATAGAAATGCGTTTGTTCATTAATTGGTTTCATAGCACACAGCACCAGAGCGAAGAGCAAAGCAAGACCAAGAGCATGAGGAAAAGCAATCGCCTCTTGAGCCCCCCTCCGACCACATCCCTTAGAGACGACCGCAGCGACAACGACACTTTGTGCTGAGAGCATAAACACACACGCAAATGTTAACAGTGAGTGCGTATATGTTTGTGTGCGGCGGCTTTCACGCATGCAAGTCAGGCTGCAGCAGACGTTGACGTTAACGTTGACTGTGACCGCAACGGCAGCAGCAGCAGCAGATGTACATACATATGAATTTTTAACAGCTGATAGCATTTGAAATTTATGACGACGTTGCTGACTCTCAAGCGCATTGAAGTCTCAGCCTCCCCAACGCAATGCTCTTACACTTACTCTCTCTCACACACACACACACACGCGCCGCCTGTTCTCTTTGACGACGCTCTTTGGTTCAGCAATTTTGACTGCGCTGCTGTTGCTTCGACTGCTGCTGCTGCTACTGCTGATGTCGTCGATGCTGCCTCTGCTCTCGCTGTTAAGTTGTTGCTGTCTGTCTGTGTTTGTGTTTGCCTGTGTCATTTTGGTTTCGTCTGCCTTTTTGTTCGTCGCTGTTGTGGTGGGGGGAGTGAAAGAGAGAAGCTATCAACTTCCGACTTGGGGGATCACGCTGTCTGTCGAAGTTTGATCGAAGCTGCAAATAGAGTTGTGCTTGTTATATTTTAAACTGTTATTTTCATGTAGCTGATAAGCAACAAAACAGCCGCTAAAAGCCGTTGTGTGGGGAGGGGGATGGGGGTGCTTTAAGAATGCAATTGTAAATATTAACATGTGTGTGTGTGTGCATACCTGTGAACAGCTGCACATGCTGGTCTTGTCTTCTTTATGTCACTTACCAAGTTTATAAGACAGCTAAACCTGATTTAACCAAAATCACATTTTTAAATATTTATGTGTACATTAGCTTTTAATTATTGTTTTTACAAAATATTGAAATCAACTAAATTTTCAATACATTTCAAGGCGATAAATGTTTTTACTACAATCTAAACCGTTTTCTAAATTGTTAATTAATTTTCGCCTAAATAGTGTTTACAAATGCACGTCAAATACAATTTCATTTAAAGCGACTTTAACTGTTGTATAAACTTCTCAATTTGTTATTGAGCATTTCATGCTAAGTATTTTTGGATATGTGGCAACGCTGCGCCATATAAATCTCTGCTCAGCATAATCTATGCTTGATTGTTGGCCACCCTCCTTTTGTGTCGTCTTCTACATTCAACAACCTCCCCCCTGGCGAAAAAACTGTACACACACACAGTCGCACGTCGCCTTTGGATGTGAGTGTGTGTGTGCGATGGATACACAAGCGTTGATTATTAATTATGAAGCAAAATGGGCAGCGATTACTTCAAACGTCGTCGGCGAAACCTTAGAAAGTTTTTTTTTTGGGCCTCACCTGCCGCACGACAGCAATTACAATAACAACAGCAACAGCAACTACAATGTCTTCGGATTAGCCCAGAAAAGTAACTCAATACCCAATACCAATGGCAACGAAGCGTCTCAGAAATTTTCCAAAACGAACGAACGGAACGAGCAAACAAACGAGCGAGCGTGCAAAATCCATGTAAACTAGACTGTGCCGACTGTGTGGAGCGGGGGGACATAGAGAGTGGAGAGGGAGAAGAAGAAGAAGGAGTGGCTGGGCAAGAGGACGCATAGGTGATGACATAGCTGTGGACAGAGGAAGCAGCAGAAGCAATGCTAAAAGCAATATCGTTGCATTTACACACACAAACTTACACACAGAGGCAGACACACACACAGAGACAGGCAGAGCGCATGCAAAGACACAGCAGACAGAGCCACATTTGATTGTCGGCTCCGTCGGCTATGAACAACAAACCAGTATAATTGCACAAGCACACTCACACAAGCACACACACGTACACATACATGCATATACAGTCACACACTTGAAGAGACGGACTAAAATTGACTGGCGAGTGAAGGGCGCTCTCTTTGGCCTAAGGACGAGACGTAAAACAAAACATGCGACAGAGCCCGAACAGAGCGCAGCAGGCAGCATAAAAATTCACAAAAAAAAAAACAACAAAAAAACCAAAGAAAAGAAAAGAAAAAAAAAAGAAATAATAATAATCAAATGGAAGCTAAACATCAAGCAAGCGCAAGCGGGCGTCCCAATTCAAACGACAGGGCCGTCGACGTCTCCTCCCTGCTCCACTTCAGCACAACCCACACCCCACACCCCACCCCACCACTTGTCCACTGTTCTTGGGGGCCAGCCACCACGCGGCTGAAAAATGTTCGCTCATTTGTATTATGTGTATATTTTATTTGATGTGCGCTTGTGTGTGTTTGACCTCGGCGTCGCTGCCAGCGTCAACGGAGACTTTGCTTCGTATAGCTACAATAGCGCAGCTCTTTGTGCGTTCGTTCTCTTTTGGCTAGGCTTTTGGTTTTCTCTTGCTTCCGCCCTTGTTACTAGTTGTTGTCGCTGCTGCTGCTGCTGCTGCCGTTGCTGTCGTTGCTCAGCGCATTGACTTGTGGGACTTGTTGGCAGCGACGTTAACGTCGACGCCGACGTCGTCATTGTTCCGCGCGGCCGTTTAACTTTGCGCTTGTATTTGTACGTGTGTACGTGTGTGTGCTATGGTCTCATTTCAAGATAATCGTCACACGAATGAGTTGTTTATGTTTGTTGTTATTGCTCAGCTTGTTGTTGTAATTTAGCGGTTTTGCTTTTTTCATTTTTTTTTATGTTTGGATGTGTTAGCTTATAGTTAAGTATGTACATATGTGTATATACACATGTAAATACATATGTATGTACATATTTTTCATACATAGTTTTACATGAGTATTTCAACTTCTTCATAATTTTACATTATTTTTCCACTTCTTTGTTTCGCTTTGGGTTTTTTCTCTTTACTGCGCGTTGCGCGTCTCTTTTCTGCTGTTGTTGTTGTTGCCGTCTTTGCGCATTTGCTGCTTTAATATTATTAGTTGTTGTTTGTGTTGTATTTGTATTTGTATTTGTCTTTGGTTTTTATGTTTTGTTTTGTGTTTTTTTTCTTTATGAAATTGTGTTTAGCATTTTAACCCATTTAAGTGTTAAATGTTTTATGTCAACAGGTTCTGACCCAAATGCTAAGACAATCAGGCAAATAGACAAATACAGTCAATCAAAAAAGTATGAACACATCTTAAATATGTCACTTGGTTCTTGATAAGAACTATTATTATTATATATGTACACATACTAAATCTATATATATTGAGCAATTTCTTTTTTAATTGGTGTAACATTACTTTGCACAGTCACTGTATATATTGTAGGTGCATGTGTTTGTGTGTGTGTGCGTGTACATACATGCATACATACATACTTACATATGCAAAAACGTGGACAAACTAAATTTGTATCCGGGATACGGAATCAGTTACGTAAATACGTAACGACTTACACACACACACACACACATACAATCATTGACGACCTCTTGCTAACTGAGTTGATCTTGGATTCAGTTGGGGATCAGTTTGCTCTTGGATTTCTGTTGGGCCAGGCGAAGAGAGTAGAAATGGGAGAGAGTTCATCTTAAAATATATATGTATATATGTATGTATGTACATCATAAATAATAAACAAAAAGATTGACGTCAACGCTGGCAGCGCAGCCAGCGCAACGAGAGCGCGTTTTGTTTTTGTTTGTCTGTTGCTTAATACAAAAGTAAATTGAAAGCAAAAAAAAAACAACAACATCAACAATAACAACAAGATTTATTCAATTTGAATTCGAAATGCGCCGCAACAATTATTATTATTGCTCATTGTTGCTGTTTTCGCCAAACAATAAGAACAGCGCAAACGAAAATCGAAAACAACAAAAACAAAAACAATGTCAACGCTTTCATTGGCAGCAAGCTGCGACGTCGACGTCGAAGGTGACGCGGCGGCGTCATCATCAGCATCACAACACGCCTGCTGCTGACAACGTCAACGTCAATTGCGGACAGCGACGCGTCGCGACGCCTTTGGCAGCTCACAGCCACTTAGCGCAGCGAAGCGACGCTGGCAGCGACGCGACGTTGACGTTGTCGTTGGTATTGACTGCGACGTTAACTTCCGGCATTTTCTTGCTCATCATTTCAACGTTGTTGTTGTTGTTGTTGTTGTCATAAAAGTTAACACGACACGTTTTGCAATAATTTTAACAACAATAACAAGCGCAGTAAGCAGCAGCTTTGAAACTGCATAAAATAAAGAGGAACATCAGAAAATGAAATGTAATCAAATAAAATACACTAGCTCACACACACATGCAAATCTAAGTATACATATATCACACTTACATATGTGTGTACGTGAACATATGTATGTATGTCTGTATGTGTGCATGTAACATGCATGGACAGCGTACCTGCCTTTTCCCTGCCAGCATTTCAAACAAGATATCAATCGAAAATATGCTAAGAATGTACACAGAGTATGTATGTATGTATGTGCACGTGTGTGTGTGTGTGTAAGGGACATGAGGCAAATAAAAATCAGTCGAAAAACGCATTTAAAGCCACTCAAAAGCTAAACAGAAGACCATAAAATGTTTTTTCACGCCGCTGGCTACGGACACTCGACCAAGGCAAGAGGTTAGGGAAGGGGGAAGGGGGAGGAGGTGGTCGGTCGGTCGGACACAGGCCACTTGCGTACTACACACACATTTTGTGTTACAGTTTCAATTTAAAAGGAAAATTTTCCCACACACACGCACACACACTCAAACACAAAGAGGCATCATCATCAATTTCTAAATGTAAAACCGCAATAAAAAAACAGAAACAACAACAACCAGTAAAGACCATAACAAATATTCCAACACCGAAATATGAACACTCTCTCACACATTGAACATTGAATATAGTAGGCAGCTAAGAGCTTGCTTACAATTAAATACAAATACATATGCATGTGTAGGTATAAAGTCAAACTTGCAGCTGATACGCCATTTGTCTAGCAAAGTGTATTGAAAACACAGCAAAGCACGAGAAGCCAAAGCCGAAATCGAAGTACACACGAAGTAAGTGAGAGCCGCACAACAAAAGCAAAAAGAGCGCCACATAATCTAGAGAGCGACCGCGTGAGAGACGAAGAGCGAGAGAGAGCGAGAGCAAGAGCAAAACCGAAACCAAAACGGTGTGGCTGGCGAACGTTGCGCTCTGTTTCGGTGAGTCGAGTGTTGATGATTTTATGAGATGTGGATGCAGATGTGGATGAGGGAAGGGGAAAGGCGGGGGTATTTGGTAATGACGAGGACGACGCACGCACGTGTAACCGTAAAAAGAGTGAAAGAGTAAGTGGGGTGGCTTGTGGGTGAAACTGACTGTCTATCTATGTATGTGTATGTGTGTTTGTGTGTGTGTGTGTATTTACTTTGCTAAATAACAAGCCAGCAGCGAGATGAGTGACAAGATAATTGTCGGTAACCGTGTGTCCAATGGGAAAGTGAATTGATCCGGCAATTTGCCTTTGTGTGTGTGTGTGTGTATCTGTGTGCATCTGTGTGTATCTGTGCAATTCATTGCTAATAGATATGCATATGTATGCATGAAATTGATTTTTAAACTTGGTTGATCTGCATATTATAAAATAAATATTAAGTCAAATTTGTAACCCTGAAACCTCCACCTTCTAACTCGTATCTCGCATCTGTTTAAACTTCGCTTGATAGGCGAATGACCCAACAACAACAACAACAACATTTTGACTCAGCAGTTATATCAATGTCACATCCATGCCAAAGCACAAACAAAACAAAACACCAAAACATCAACAACAACAACAACAACAATATTTCGGCCATTAGCCCCTTGTATGAAATACTCGCTTCAAGGTAATATTTATTTAACAATTTCGTTTTTTTTTTGTATTTAGGCCATTGAACGACACTGAATATTTTCCCAAATATTCTTAAACTGAATAAAAGACGCAAAACCCATAAATAATTAGTCTGCAAGTTGTTGAATAATATGCAAATTTAATAATGTTTTTATATGAAATGGTGACAAATTGAATAAGTCTAAAAAATGCCAAGATTTTAAATACCTAATTTAAAGATGGCAAATTTGGCACGCGACAAGTTTCAAATACAGTCGATATCAGCTGTCAACTGTAATGACGTATGTATGTTTGCTCATACGTACTTCACTTGACAGATAAGTTAGTTTGACGTAATCTGCATTTACGGTAAATAACTGCAAACATCTTCTTATCTTTTCTTTTACATTGCAAATCGCTCGCCACGCTGTTGATCATTTGTTGCGCTCTCCTCTTTTCCCTCTCTTTGTCTCGTTCCCTCTCTATCACTCTCTGTTAATCGTACGCACGCATTGCCAGGTGAAGTTGTGTTTAACTCACACAGACACAAGCGTGGCGTATGCTCATGAATGTGTGCGTTGAAAAGCACTCGCGACTCCATCAGCGACTTAATTATTATATTAAATGCGCTAAATGGCAGCGCACGCAAGTGGCAATAAAATAAAATACATATGTACATACATATGAAAACAACTCTAGCGAAAATGCTCAAAATAAACGCAAGCAAACACACACGCTCACACACATGCGTAGCCAGAGCAGCATACGCACGACGAGCGACGCATCGCCACATGCTTACAACCTTGTCCGTTATGACTCCCCGCACTAAATTCACTCACCCACAACCCTTCGGCAGCTACAAGAACAACGAAAACTACAACTACAGCAGCAGCAGCAGCAGCAGCACCAACAACAACAGCTATAATAAGAAGTAGAGGAAGATGAGAGCTTCAATAACAGGCAAATCGAATAAAATTGTCAACGCCTCTCTCGCACTCTCTCACTCTCTGTCTCTTTCAATATCTAGCTGCTGCTCTCACACGTTCATTTTGTGCGCAAAGCTGTTGGTGTTGTTGTTGGCGCTCTCTTTGGGCTTTGGAGTTGTTCAATTTTTGTTGCTACTTCTACTGCTGTTGCGGCTGGTTGTTGTTGTTGGCCGCTCTTCATGCTTTTTTATGGCTTTTATGGTCATAAAGCCGCTTTGGCCTGTCCAACAGCCGCCAGCTGTTGACGTTGGCTCTGTCGCTGTCGCTCTTGCTACCGCTTCACACTTTCGCATGACAACAGCAACAATGGCAAGGCAGTACAAAATAATGATAAAAGAAAAGTAAAAAAAAATACAAATAATACAAACGTCAGTTTCAGTGGCCAAGCTAAATGGCAACATATGCACATTCAGCCACATTGCACACAATACACACACACGGCATGGCGCAGGTACGCATACATACACACACACACACACACACAAAACAGAGGCCCGCAAACAAACCAAACGTAAAAAGCGCGCGCGAATACAGGTCGACGCTCGGCATAGGCGTCGACGTCGCCAGCAGAAACGTTGGCAGCGGCCATAGCAGCAGTAGCAGCAGAGCACAGACACAGGCAGCAATGACAGTGGCAGCGACAGCGGCAGCGACTACAGCAGCGTCAGCGTCGCTTCTTGTTGCGGTCGACTATGTTTATGATATTCGGAAATTCCATTTCGTGTGCATTTTTCATTTGTTATCGCTACAATTTTTATTTGTTGCTGTTGTCTGTGTAGCTTGTTAACATATTTGAAATGTAATTAAATCAATTTGTATTTGCTTCAATGAGCAAGTCTTTAAGTGTAAAGCTTAAGCTTTAATTTAACATTTACATAAATATGTTATTGTTAAACACTGCCTAATTTTAGTTTTATTTTTTCTTGCTTTTGGTTTTTGTTTTGTCTGGCAACGCTCGCGATTTCCATTGAAACTGGTTTTGTTTTTTTAATCATATATTGGGCTTCCCACTCCAAACATCACCTGCCATGACGTCACAAGTGCTTATCAATTGCGCTGTTAAATTGCCAATGATATGTACATATGTCTGCCTCCTACTTACATACATATGTATGTGCATACACATCTACATATCTACATATGTATGTATGCATGCTAATCAATGCTAGCACACATACGCACACACACATTCGCAGCTGTTGACGTCGTTTGCTTTGGCTGTGTGTGTGTGTTCGAAACAGTTTCTGTTTTATGCTGTTGCTTCTCTTTTTGCGGCTGCTGTTCTCATTGTTGTTGTTGTTGTTGTTGTTCTTGTTTTAGGCGCGCTCATGTGATTTAAGTTGAATAAATAAAACTTCTAAGACACTCTGTAAATTACCAGCACACACCAAACACATAAAACTCCAAATAAGTATGCTATGCTAAATACATACAAACATACAAACATATTGCGTTTTTCGTACATACAGTATGTCAAGTAATTGTTTGGACAAGGAATAATTAATCACATTATTATTTTTAATTCTTAAAAATAGTTAAGTTCAATGGATCTGAATTTTTTATTTCAAAAACTATTATTAACTAAAATATATTCAGAAAAAGAAATAAAAACAATGAAATTGTTGTTGTTCTCCACGTAATAAAGATAGAATATATTTTCCTTGTCAAAACAATTACTTGAGATGCTGTATGCACCATAAGTATAAACATCTTACGTATTTCCAAGTGTATCGTAACGTAATACACCCCGCAATGTATTTGTACATACGGTATAAAAACGATAGCGACGATTTCAATATGACAACAACAATAACAACAACCAACAGGTTTAAACTACGCAAACGGCAAACACAAATTACAATAACAGAAGCGACCGCGAAGTCAACGCGGCAGCGACGGCGACGGCGACCGCGGCAGCGGCAGTAAAAGCAATAACACAATAAATGAATATGGAAATCATTTCGACATGTGTACGCACATGTATACATACATAAGTATGTATACGTATGTATGAGCAACCCATCGACATATGTATGTGTGTATTTATGTTTAATTCCGGAATGATTCCGAATTGTCGGCAAACAAACTTGGCAATCAATTTGAAGAACAAAACTCGAGTGAATTTAGCAATGATCAAAATTGAAATGATACGGAATGAATTGGAATGGAACATGAACAATGATTAATAAGTCTGACTACAAGCTGTTTTTATGTTTGTATTTATGTACATACATACAGTGGCTCTCAGCTTACTTGTCCCACTAAATTTATGACCATGTTTCGTTTTTATTGTTTAACTCATATACATATAGGAAATAAAATAAAATGATGTTGCTTTAGATTAATACATTGTAAATTTGTAATATGTAAAGGTCTTGGGCCGAATTAGCTGGGAGCCACTGTGCAAATGAGCGGCTTACACACAAAAAAAAAAACACACACACACACAAGGGCAATCACAATATTCGATGACATCTGCTTATGAAGATTACGAAATCGCATTATGCTTTGAACCATATTTATAAAGTTAAAGAGTTTAAACACAAACACTCACTCACACACACATATATGCATGAGGGTTCATTTTCTTTACTTTGACACTAATGCAAAACGTGTCAAATCAAAACAATAACAAATAGCTAAGACTGCAATGCTGCTGCTTTTACCACCACTAACAACAATAGCAATTATGTATGCATGTATGTATGAGCGAGTGCACACACAGACACACAGTCAGTCTCAGTCTTGACAATGCGTCGCGATTATGCGATACGTTGAGTGAGAGGTGAGCACAACAGCAACAACAACAACAGCAGCAGCAACAACGACAGCAAAGCGCAAAGCCAAACACACACAAAAAATTACATACATATACATACAGAGCAGACAGCTGAAGCATATGCATGTACATGTGTGTGTACATGCACCAGCAGCGAATGATTTATTTTGTACAAAGCAAAGGAAGATGAAGGAGAGCGGTAAAGGTGTATGAAAAGTAACGTGCGGGCGGTGTGCAAAAAAAAGAGAGCCCATAGTTTTTTTTGCTTAATATTGCAAGATGCGTTGAGTTTTAAGTTCAGCTTGAATTGAGCGCAAAGGAGAGAAGAGAGCAAAATAATGCATAAGTATGTGTGTATGTATAAGTGTAATATTATTTTGTTGCTTTCGGCTTTGAGTTTGTTGAAGACAAAGAATTTGTGCACAAATAATTAGTAAATGATCTTCGCTCTCTCTCTCCACAAGCGTTCGCTCTTAAGCAACTGATGCGCAAGAGGTGAGGGGGTGGGGAGCACAAAGTCTGAAAATGTTTCGCATTGCAACTGTAACTGGCGTGCTTTCTCTATGAGTACGAGAGCGACTGACATTGGGACCCTCTGTGCCCGCATACAGAGAGACGTAATGAGAGACAGTGAGTGAGAGAGAGAGAGGGAGGGAAAAGAAAGCAAGAACAGCAATGGGCAGTCAGGCAGACAAACGGACAAGCGAAGCGCTTTGGCTGCGGCTTTCTCACGTCTCAGTGGCCAACATTGGAGGGGTGGGGGAGGGGGCAGTCGGGTTGTTTGAGTGTGAGAGTCTAAGTATGTGTGTGTGTGGCAAGGCCGCAATTAATTACAAACTTAGCCAGCTGTCCGTGTCGTGTCCCTCTGCTGCCATTGCTCTGCTCTGCTCGATGTGTCTGTGCGTGTCTGTGTCTCTGTGTGTTTGTGTATGTATCTATGTATCTGATGGCAGCAAAAAGTGGCACGTATCAATGTTGAAAGCATAAACACAAAGAGTACTAAACGAAGAGAGCCACAGACTGAGCCCGTAACTGAGATAGTGAGCGAGAGAGCGCAACGAAGAGAGAGGGGAGAAGGAGTATGGAATAGGCTTTCGCCGGTCGGTTGGTCGCATTACCGTTACCGTTACCCTTTTTTGCCCGTGCTCTTTTGGCTTATAGCAATAGAATCTGTCTGTTGCAAACATGACCAAATTTATGTATAATATGTATGTACATATGTACATTTACAAGCATACATGCTTACTATAAAATTTAGGCAAGCGACAATAGCAACAACAACAACAACAACAGCAACCACTTTTTGTGAAGGGCACAGAGTAAAAAGCACTGACAACAACGATGACAGCGACATCGACGACAAAGTCGACGTTAACGGCAGCAGCGGCCGCAGTCACAGACGTTGTAAAATGGCAACAGCAGCAGCGACAACAATAATGAAAACTGGCCTCTCTTAAGTAAGAAAGAGTATTTGTACGAATGTGTGTAAATGTGTGTGGACATAGTAATGGTCTGAGCATCTGTAGCAACTTTAAATACTTAGAGTCAATCCAACACAGCTTCAAACACAACTCATTTTGAATGCACAATATCAACAGCTACACACATTCCTCACACACACACACACACACACACACACACACTCTTGCTCCATCCAAAACCGCTGACGCTGACGCATTTATCACTGTGCTGCTTTGGCTGCCAAACAACAAGAACAAGAAGCAGAACAAATGAACGAAGGAAGAAACCACCGTCACAGCAACAAATAGTAACCGCCAACAACAAAGCTAGCCAATGGCTGTTTTTTTTTGTTTTTTTTTTAAGTGTTTCAACGGTCTGAGCAGCGGGGGGAGCAAGCTCAACAGTCGGCGTCGGCAGCGCGCATTTGGGAGTCATTGATTTTCGTTTATGAGCGCGACGGCGACGCGCTCTCACTTTTTATACGTTCATTCACACGGCGCACAGTGGGTCCCATTTGTATGGCATGTTAATGAGTCTCAAACTCTCTGTTAACAGTGTGTTATTCAAATAAATAGCTACAGCTAAATGGAATTTTAATATACAGACGTACATATGATATAGCCTTATGAATTTACAAATCCTTTCAAGCTGCTGTACGTACACAAAAATTATATAAAAAGTGTGCTTACGGTGAAAAGTATTTGTCACAGCCTACAGCACACTGTGTCTGCGTCGCGACGCGTCGCTGCGGCTGCTTTTGCAAATGCAAAGAGAGCGCAGCAAGCAGCAAAAGAGAGCGTGCGCGCCAAAAAAAAAAGAAAGAAAAAAAGAGAAATACACACACACACAGCGTAAACGGTAGAAGGAGGCATCAAGAGACAAACAAAACTTAAATATGTTATTGATAATTAAATTGTTGTTGCCGTAGATGCGATACTAAAGCGCGTGTGAGGGAGTGCGAGTGTATGAGTGTGTGTGTGTGAGATGGAGATCAACTCCTACTAGTCCATGGGCGGCATGTCTACCTTTGAGGTTTCTTGTTGTCTTTGCCGCGGCTTTTCGCGAATTGTGTGAAATGCAGACGAGGCGAGGCGTTGGATGCTGCATATGAGTGTGCGATTGTTGTTGTAGCTGTTGTTTTGGCAGTGCGGAGGGCGGGGTGGTCAGTTTTCGTTTTCGTTTTCATTTCGCTTGCTTTTGTTTGTTGTTGCTTTTGTGTGTGCGTCGTACCTGTTAAAGCCAAAGCCCGCTCTCACCATCACCGCCCGCTCTAATCGCGCGCCTAAGAACGATTACAATAACAACAAAAACAACGACAACGACAAGAAGAACGCAACACCATCTTGAAATAAAGCGCGGTGATTTCTTTTTGCTCAGTCGCCGCAGGTAGTCGCTGCTGCCGTTGACGGCTCAGCGTGCGTCAGGCCAGTGTCTGTGTGTGGTACGCGTACGCATGTATGTGTGTATACGTCATGCATATGTATGTACATATGTGTTTGTGTGTGCGTGCAAGGGACTGCGGCGTTTCCATTTTGGTATTTATTATATTTTTTTGGCTTTGCCGCTTATCGTGCAGCAAATTGAAAGCAATAAATACTTAATTGTTAGCCCTGCTTAATTACGTAATTTGAATTTATCTTGAAGAATGCAGGTCGCTGCTACATACATACATACATATGCATTGTAAGTGTGTATGTTCGTTTGCCAACACAAACTACAAAAGAGCGAACCACAAAGCGTTGCAGATGGTGGTGAAGAGAAGGAATGAGAGAGAGGAAGAGCGGCCGAGCGATTGGGGCCAGGGGCAATTTCGAAGGCCACAAAAGGTCAATGCAATGCAAAGGATACGCACTTCTCTATGTGTGTGTCTGTGTGTCAGAGTGTGCGTGTGTGTGTGTGTGTGACATTGAACTGAAAGCGAATAACATGGCGGCATTTTGTAGCATTCTAGTGATGATTACTTTTGCAAATAAACTGTTTTTTATTTATGTACATATGTATGTACAGCAAGTAAAAGGCTGATAATAAGTACACATGCCTACAAGGTCGAGGAAAACAACAACAAAAACAATCATAGACATCTTTTTTTTTTGCCACAGTTCGTTATACATAATAAAAAGAAATGAGGTTAGTTGAGTTCTTTTTTATTTTTTTATGAGCGCCAAAGGAGAAACCTTCTAGGTTAAGTCAATATGCAACATACAGTAAATCAAAAAAGTATTTTCACACTGTCAAAATAACAAAATAAAATTAATTAATTAATAATAATAATAATAATAATAATAATAATAATAATAATAATAATAATAATAATAATAATAATAATAATAATAATAATAATAATAATAATAATAATAATAATAATAATAATAATAATAATAATAATAATAATAATAATAATAATAATAATAATAATAATAATAATAATAATAATAATAATAATAATAATAATAATAATAATAATAATAATAATAATAATAATAATAATAATAATAATAATAATAATAATAATAATAATAATAATAATAATAATAATAATAATAATAATAATAATAAAAATGATTATTATTATTGTAATAATCAACAAAAAGTATTTATTAATTGTGCCAATACTTTTTCAATCCACTTGACATGTGCGCACATTTGTACATATGTACATACATATGTAAATATGTGTGTAAGTACATCATTTTGTTGTTGCATTTTATTTTTAGGCTACGGTCAAACACAAATTCACTGAAAATGGGAGTGAGGGGAATTCCAGCGCAAAGCACAAAGCTACTCATCTCTCTCTCCCACTCAGTTCACAGTTAAGTGTGTGTAAACATTTGAGTCATGACATTTAACGGGAACAATTCGCTTTGCAGTCTTTATCGCCAAGTTTACTTCTGTTTTGTTTTTCTTATTTTTCCTTTATTTTTCTTCTCTTTTTTTTGGTTTCAAAGAATTAGCAGCCACGGTGAGAAGTAATGAAAAGAAGAAGAAGAGACGTAGTAATAATCACAATGATCACTCTCGTTTGCATGCATGCATTTGTATATATGTGTGTGTGTGTGTGTGTGTCTGTGTCTGTGTGTGACTGAGTCTGCCTGGCTGCTGACCAATGAAAATACACACACACACACACACACACACACACACACACACACACACACACACACTCATGTGCAATTGCCAAAAATGTTGATAGAGTCACAGAGAATTCCAATGACAACATTTCCTAATGATGACCCCAGCGCACAGCAATGGCCGCCATTTTTCATGGTAGGCAGGCAACTTAATAAATGTTGCCACTAACGGTCTGTGGCGCTGTCGCTTAAGGCCAGTTACTTTTTACATAATAAAAAAAAAGAGTCCAACCAAGAAAAGATATTTATGTACATGTGTTTATTTACATGCATACATACATATGTGTATGTACATACATACATGCATTAAAAAAGAAAACTATAAAATTTATGCTCATTGGCCTCAGCGAGTGCCAAAGCGCGTGCCAAGCCGCCAGAGCAAAGGCAATCGACAGAGACGGCGGCAGCGGCAGCGACAGCAGCAGCGACAGCAGCAACGACAGCGACAGGCCAGGCGACAGACAACAGCGAGAGCCTCTTAAATTTTGCAAGCTGTCCGCCGTTGCCGCCCACCCTTTGCTCTGTTTGGCCCCAGCGGCGCGTGTGTTTGCGTTTTGCTTCCGTTACAAATGGCACAGCAGTCAAACAAAACAAGCTAAGAAAATGCCCCCCACACATACACACAGACTTACACGTATAACCTCATAGAGTGCCAAAATCTTGCACATCACACAGACACTCACAAATACATATGTAGTGCTAGTACGCACGTACGCCATGCAATGCTCTCTTTGCATTGTATTGCTACGCTCTCTTTATGCTCTTTAGCTGGCGCTTCTGCTGCTCTGTCAACGGCTCAGCTTAGCCGACGTCGTGACGCTGCTTTGCTTTGCTGCTACTTCCGTTTGTACGTACTACAACTGCGATGCCGGCAGCGGCCGAGCCGAAGTTAGTCGAACATCTGTGCGCTCTGCCGACGTAGTCGTCGCTGTCGCTGCCAACGAGCAAGCAAAAGCAAACAAAACGGCCGCTGCTGCCGATGCCAGAGTGCCAGGCAAAGGCAAAGCCCGTGCGCTTCATTCATTCAGTTTTCAGTTCATTTCGAACGCGAGAACTGTGCGGACGTGCAAGTGGCAGCGGCAAAGTTCGGCCTAGTAACACAAGTAACGCAACAGCAACAAGAAAACCACGCGCTCCCCCAAACTTACACGTTCCGCTCTCTCTTACTCGCACCGCCGCCAATCAACCTCAACAGGCGCTTACAACTTCAAGCATATATAATAATAAAAACGAATATTTAAATATTTAAAAAAAATATTGAACAGTTAGCAAAAAACTTTTGTGCCTCTCTTCGACTTTGTGTGCGTCGCTATTGCGCCTTTTACCCCTCGCCCAGACCTTCATAAACTGCACTTGTCACTGCCCCACCGCCTGACGCCGCGCGTTGAAAAATTAAAAAAAAAGAAACAAGATAAAGATAAAAATACACATAAACTAATAATCAGCTGGAAAAAGGCAAATATAATAAAAAAGGCTGTCAAGTTAAATTGCAATTGTTAATTGTGTGCCTAACTAAACAATTTTTTTAATTAAAAGCTGTGTGGTTTTTTTTTTTAAATATTTTTGTTGGGTTCTTTTTAAATGTTTTTGCCCTACTCTAAATTCAAAAGTCCTGGATTATTTTGAATTTTGATGCGGTCAACGGCAACAACAGTACTATAACAACAACAACAACAACAGCAGCAGCAATCACATCAATCAGAAGCAAAAACAAACAAAGACGACGAAACATAACGGGCCACACTCGAGCAAAAGCAAAGTGAAATCTCACGCAACGCAGCGCAAAATAAACTAAGCAGCAGCGCAGTAGCAGAGCAGCAGCAGTAAAACGTAAAGAGGAGGAGCACTTTTATTTCGCTGCGCTGCGCTCCTCGCTCCGCTCTCCTTAACAAACCAAAAACGCAACGAGCGCGTGTCAGACCAGACATACAAACCCACACACACACAAACGCGCCCGTACGTTTGCTCATACACAAACACACACACACACACACACGTACGTGGAGTCAATGTTGTAATTGCAAATGCAAAAAGTTGCTTCCTGGCTGCCAAATCCTAAAAAAGAAAAATCAACAACAGCAACAAGAAGAAGAAGCAAACCAGAACGTGAAAGGAAGCAGAATTTAAGTTCGAGTATATTAAACAAATATAAATGAACACAGAGAGCGGGAGAGCAGGAGAGAGAGAGAGAAACGACATATGAACGATTTGTGGTTTACCTTGTGTGCATTGGGAAGCAGCAGCACTAGAGTTTGAGCAATTGCAACAGCAGCGTAAGAAGAAGAAAAAGAAGAAGAGAAAGAAGACGACAAAGACTTTGGCAGCAGACAGAAAAATAAAAGCAACAAAAACAAGTAGCAAAAACAGACTCCACAGTTGCAGTCAGTAAAGAAGAAGAACAGCAACAGAGAGAGAGAGAGAGAGATAGACTCCAAGAGTCGAAGCTTGAGTGCGAGTCAAACGCACACATACATACACACACACACACACACAGAGACACATATACATCGATACATACATATACGTCGCACAATGACCTTGCCAACGAATCCAAACGCAGCGAACGGCGGCAACGGCAGCGATGATGACTCGGACATGTTTGGACCGCCGCGCTGCTCGCCGCCAATCGGTTATCATCATCATCGCTCGCGCGTGCCAATGATCTCGCCAAAGCTGCGGCAGCGCGAGGAGCGCAAACGCATCCTGCAGCTGTGCGCCCACAAGCTCGAGCGCATTAAGGACTCGGAGACGAATCTGCGACGCAGCGTTTGCATCAATAACACATATTGCCGACTCACCGACGAGCTGCGACGTGAAAAGCAAATGCGTTATCTACAAAATTTGCCAAAGTAAGTAGACAAACACACAAAAATACATACATATATATATATTTAGATTTTCAAGTGTGTATGTGTGAGAGTGAGATAGAGGAAACCCCACGCATTTTTGTTTTGTTCGTTCGTTCATTCGATTGCCCTTTAAAATTGTGCGTGGTGTGTGCAACCTTCACTGTTATTCCACTTTGTGGAAAAAGGCCAAAGTTCGTGTGTGTGTGTGTGTGTGTGTTTGTGTGTGCGTGTGTCGAGTGCTAAACAGATCCCAAGAGTGCTTGAAATTGCTAGAAAGATACGCAAATAATTAAATACAACAACTGAAAGTAGTTTGAACAATTTTTGATGTCGAGTGTTATCGAAAGTTATCGATAGACAAAACTACTAAAAGTAGTTTTCAAAAATATATCGAAACTTATCGATAGGCAGGACAACTAAAAGTAGTTTTAAAACTATGCGAGGTTTATTGAATTTGTAATAAATGTAGTTTTAGGAAATAGTTGCTGTGTCGATAGTCAACATAGTAAAAGTAGTTTAAAGAAATATCAAAAGTTATCGATAGACAAAACTACTTCAAGTAGTTTTTAGCAGCGTTGCCAACTTTTCAGAAACAAAGTATCTGTTCGTAATAGGATGAAGGTCGAATAAAGGCTAAATTAAAAAAAAAAATACTTTTGAAAGTATAATAAATTTTTGAAGTACATTTTTAAATGTGTGTAGCTAAAACACATATCATAATGCTTGAAGTATGATATATCAATGTTTGAAGTGCCCAAATTCATGATTTATCTATAAAACAATTTAAATAAAATTGTAAATATAGCCAGAATTTTTACTATCGACTAAAAAATGTCAGATTGACGATTTGACGGAAAAGAAGTTGTTTAATTGATTTGATTAAAAACTGCGTTAAATTTGGACAAAAGTATACAAGTAATTGATTTGACCAAGAAAAATATATACGTATATAAATATGTATATAATAATCTGTTCAAAGTGTCGTAAGGAATATTAATAAGTTATGAAATAATATAATTAAATAACAATAGTAGTAATCTGTACATAAATGTATATACATATATATGCATAGTGTGATGATGTTATGAACTGAAAATTGTTAGGTAGTATTAGGAACCCTCAAATAAACAACAACAACAGCAACAATACCAAGAACTTTTCAAGTTTGGGTCTGTGTAACTTGATGCTTATAAGGACATTTCCGTTCCGTTCGGTTTGATCTGAGGATGTGGTCAGACAACCGCAGAGCTTAACGCACTCTTCCTGCCACACAGTGCACATTCAATATAATGAACTTAAATGACAGTCGAGACTCGATATATGTACATATCAATCGATATAACTTGTTTCGTCAAGTTTGTGTAGAGACTTTCTATGTGTACATAATAATAACTGTGGCAACTCTCGCATCTACATATAACTCGACAAACAATTAGCTCATTATATCGAATGTGCACAGTAGTATTTTGTTGCATTCAGGCCAAGCGCAAAGCAAAGCAAAGCAAACATCAGGCAAAGCAAACTAAAGCAAAGCAGATACTCAAGAGACATTAAACAACAGCAATAGCAGCAACAACAATAACAACAACAATGAGCAGCAGTCAAACAGAAACAGAAACGACACAAAATACAAAACGAAACTAAAAACGGCAGCAGAGGCAGAGGCAGCGACAGAGGCAGCAGCAACAACTAGAAAAACGCAGAGACGGCGCAACGAACAATTTTTCGTCCGTCTCTTCTGTAAAGAAGGGCGTGTGTGTGTGTGTGTGTGTTTGTTTGTGGCGAGATGAGAAAAAGTAAGAGGCATTTTGTCCAAAATTAAAAAAAAAGAATGGCTAAAAAAATATGCAGTTGCAAAGATGTAACATGCACAGTTTGATAACAAATGGCATATAAATCGATTTAAAATTATCACACACACATACACACACACACACACACACAAAGAGCGAGGCATACACATACACATGCATATGTATGGGCAAGTGAATAATCAAGTTATTGACGCGTCAATCAGCAAACCAAATCAAAAAAGACAGGAACGAAAAATTAACGAATAAAATAAAACAGCGTTTAAAATACAACAACAACAACAATAACAAAAAGCGAAACACCAAAATACAGTTGGGGAACAACCTTCGTTGCGCAGATAGACGCGATTACAGACAACAACGACAACAACAACAAAAGTAACAATAAGCAAAGCAAAAAGCAAAAGAAATCAAAGCAAGAGCTGTAGAAATACACAAACAAATGCTTATAAGTATGTATGTATGTACATACATATATGCTTATGTATCTATTTGTGTGTGTGTATGTGTGCGCTAAAAAACGTTGCGCTCGTTGAAATAATCACGTTCCACTTGCAACAAAAACCAACCATAACAACAGCAAAGCGACAGCGATGATAGCAAGCAATGTTTTTAGTAGTAGTTGTTGTTGTTGTTGTTGTTAGTGCCGCTGTGTGCACCTCTAGTTTACAGTCTCTCCCCACATACACACAAATACCGCAGGCTAAAGCTAGCACATGCCAACAACAACAACAAAAGCAGCAGTAGCAACAACAACAACAACAAGACGAAACGCAACTAAAACCTTCAGACTTTGCAAACACACACACACATATTCATTTTAACACATTTCATATATATATGTATGTACATAGAGACATGTATAGATGTATGTAGTATAATTATTTATAGCCTTGCAAAGTTGCTAGAGTTATTATAATTTTAACACGCAGAGTTTTTTTTGTTGCTGTTTTGGGGGTTTTACAAATGGATCCTATAGGTATTTTTAAATATAAACTGCAAAATTCGCATGCAATTATATATGGTGGTTATTCAATGGGCAAAAGTCCGACTGGGATATCATGTAATCGCACGCTCTTTTGCTCTCCCGCTTCGCTCTCTGAGCGAGCACAGCACGGCGCATTGTTGTTGTTATTGCTGCTAGCACTGCATGTGTGTTGGTGGGTGAGAGAGAGAGCGAGAGCGAATGTATTGGCGATCATCATCATCATCAGCCATCGACAGCAGCTTTGTTGTTGCTTTTCTATGTTACAATGTTGTCAATTCAATTTTGTGCTCTCGCTCTTGCTCTCTTTTTCCTCGCTCTCAACGACGTCATAGTTAGTGTTCTGCGCTCATTTCGAAGTGTGTCGAATCCCTCCTTATTGAGAGGAGTGTGTGTGCGTGATGGGGGGGGCAGCATGCCTAATGTATTTGTATCTTAAAAATATCAATGGTTATCGACTACCGACAGTTCCGCTTATCGGTATCAAAAGAACGTAAAACACAGAAGAGATACTCTAAATTCATAGCACATTTTAGCATGCTTATAAGTCTGAAAATATTGAAAATATATTTTCATTGTCATCTTATAAATATATTTACAAGTACAAAATTTTCATTTATACATATTTTTTTTGTTTACATTTTTTCATGTGTATTTACATATGTGTATAGCCTATGAAACTTCATCTTTAACTTTACTTGCTTTTTTCATTCGTATTTTTTTTTTTTTCGATTCTTGCTTGACTTTTTGTTTTTGCCTTTGTACACGTACGCTGCTTTGCCGCTGGCGTTGACCGTTAAATAGTTTGGCCCACTGTGCGCTGTTGAGAATTTATTGTTGTTGCTCTTTGCTGTTGCTGGTAGCAGCAATTGTTGTTGTAGCTGTTGTAGTTGTTGTGCTTGCAGTCAGTCTATTTAATTGTGTTTCTTCTCTCGTTCTTTATTTACGTTCGCTAGCTTTGCCATTTGTTTTACCGTTAATTTGTAATCAGCGGCTGCTGTTTACGTTGTGTGATTTTTGCTTTGCTTTTTCGCTTTACCTTTTCTTTTTATGACTGTGAATGTATGTTGACCCCCCCCCTCCACACCTTGTCTTGTTTAGATAGCACGTTCATCTGTCATCTCTCATTTATCTATGTATGTATGTATGTATGTATGTATCTAGCGTCATTTGGACATTGTCCACTTTGCCTTTCTTATAGTTTTTGCTATTATTTTTTATTTATATTTTGCTACTGTTTGCTGGTTCCACTTTGGTTACACTGCCTGCAAGGAAAGCAGACAAACAAAAAAAGTGCCGTTACACACAGACACAAATTCATTTTGTTGTTGTATTTTTGCGCGCACCCAAAAACTTAATTCATCGCAATCGCAGTTTTTCCTTTTGGCTCTTAATTCGCTTCTGCTGCTGCTTCTTCTTGACAGAGAGTTGGCCCGCTGTCGACGTCACTGTTGGCGTTGCTGTCGCTGTCGCTGCCGTTTCGTGCGCTGCGTTTCCGTTTTTGCTTCGTTTTGCTTTGTTTGACATGTTTTCTCCTGCATAAGTTTGTATGTGCCATATATGTATGTGTGTGTGTGTGTGTGCGTGCGCGTGTGTGTGTTTGTGTGCCTATGTGCTTATTACTTTGAAGTTTCTTTCATGCAGCAGCGCGACAATCGATAAATTAATTAAAAGCCAAACGAAAAATTTATAAACATTGCATGCATCTCATTAGTTGTCAGACTTTATGTGTGCGTGTGTGTGTGCAATTCTAAACATTTAATTAATCGCTTGCAACAGTTTTTGTATTATCGATTGACATTTATCGAAACCGTGCACAGCTTCAGTTTTACATGTGCAAATAAAGAGTTTCTTCAATTGCTTAAATCATTCATCTATTGCTACCTTTTATCCCTCCGCCTTGCCTTACTATTCATTCATTCATTCGACTTTTTCTTATTCTCTTTGCACACACATTTTGTAACCCACCGCCCCATTTTTCTTATTTCTCTCTTTTTTGGTTTTTTTGCGGCGTCGTAATAATTCGCGACTGCGACGACGTTTTTATAGTTTTTCTGTGTTATCTCTTGACTCGACCGTGTGGTTGTTGTTGGTTGTAGCTGTAGTTGTAGTTGTCATACGTTGTCGCCGTTGCTGTTGTTGCTGCTCTGCTTTTGTTGCTGCCGCTTTTGTTGCGCATCTCATCTATTCGGTAACGATTGCAGCATAAGCAACGATTGCCTACTTCACACACACACACACACTCAAAGAATGCAAGAGATGGTGGTGGTCGGGGGACTAAGAGAGCGAGCAAGAGATTTGTGTGTGTGTGTGTGTGTGTGTGCGTGGGGAGGGTGGGGGAAGGGGTAGACGTGTGCCATTTGCATTTTGTGTCTGGGCGCGCTTTTAAAAAAATATCTAGAACAATTAGATTATACAATTACAATAACTTGATTGAAGCATATGCATGTGTGTGTGTGTGTGTGTGTGTATGCGTACATACATACAGTTTGTCTAGTAATTGTTTTGACAAGGTAAGCATTTAACATGCTATTTGTTTTCTTAAATTTATAAATAAATTTCTTTAAATATAGCATTTTTTTTTGCTAATGAAAAGATGACAACACTGATACAGATGTGAAATCGACTTGTTAACGTTGTTAATTAGCAACAACACGCACGCGTTACATTTTTTTTTGCATTTTCTTCGAGTTGTTGCTATTTGCTATGTAATTGCTTATCAGTAGCGGGTACACACATAACAGTTAAAGGCTGATAAGAGCCAGAGAAAAACTAACGAAACTAACGAAGCTAACGGGGCAACCGCAACGATGAATCTATATATGTATGTGTGTATGTACATACATACAATTGTACATTTGTATATAGTACATACCTATGCCCCTTTAAAACGTTGCTTTAAATTAAATTTGCATGGGGCAAAAGAAGCAGAAGCATATCAAAATATCGCAAGAAGCGTAACGAAGCCACAAGCCAAGTCAACAACACCATGGCAAAGGCTTTGTGGTGGGTGGGGAAGGAGGAAGTGGGGTTGCCACATCAAATGAAGTTGTCTGTGACAAATACATACATACGCCTCCTGCGGCTCGAGCGACCCCAACAGAGAGCGCGAGAGGCGCGTCCTACATTCGCGACAGCCCGCGTCTCTTCTCTCCCTCCCCCTCCCTCTCTGTTCCCCTTCTCTTTTGTCTTGCTTCGTCTACTTTTCCTCTTTTACCTTTTGCACTTGTCGTTCGATTGTGCGACATTTTTTTATTTAGCATTTTTTCTTTCCTTCTTTTTTAGACTGCTGCACTTTGTGTGCAGCTTTTCATTTTTGTTCTCTTCTTCTTGCTGCACTTTGCTTAGGGAATATTTATGTATATTTCTAAGCCAAATTATGGTATCCAATATAGCCTTAAACTCGATGCAATCATCCAGTGAAACAGATGCAATAAGTAGACAAAGTAGAAGCCAATAACAGAAATTTAAGAGTCTCCACAGGTGAAGCGCATCAAAAGTGCTCCAATTCCAATAGGTTGAGTTGGGTGGTGAGGAGGGAGTCACAATGCTACAAGCAAGACACGCACACATACATACGTATGTGTGTGTGTATTTCGCCACACGGCCACGGATCATCGAAAACGTGCGCAAAACGAAAACACAGATAAGACTAAAAGACACAAACAAAAAGCAAAAATAAAAAAACCCAACAACAATAGCAGTAGCGCTTCAGCTTAGCCAACTCCCCGCTCTCAACCCACACTCCCCCACGCCTTGCATCACGTCACACGTTTGCCATTGGACAGTGGACAATACCGTTTGCTTATCGGTCGCATGCCATACGAATACAAATACAAACAGACATACACACTCGCACACGCATACATGGCAATTCAAGTGCATAACTGTGTGCGTCCGCTCTACCGCTCTCTCCCGCTCTCCCGCTCTCGCACTCAACACCCAGTGCTCTCTTTGATACTCTTCTAATGTCATCCCAAAACATTGGCAAAAGCTTTATTACTATTATTTATTAATTGCTGCTCTGTCGCTGGCTGTGAAATAGCAAGCTCAGCAGTTCTCTCTCTCCCTCTCTCTGTCTCTATCTTTCTCTTTGATGTCATCATTGCGCCCGTCGTCGTAGGCAAGTGATAATTAAAGCTTTAATAACTTTAACTTTGTCTTTGTGCTCTTTTTCTAAGAAATTTGCAAATTACTGTAAACATAAGTTACTTATTACTGTGTGTGTGTGTATCACGTATTTTTATATAATACGTTGATGGATATATCACTCAATTTCACTCCTAGTCACATTTTTGATAGTTTTTATTTTAATTTTTTGTTGGTTGTTTTGGGGTCATTTGGGCACTTGTGCAATGACTGCATTTGCTACGCTTTGCCCTCTGCCGGTGCCGCTGCCACTGCCGCTGCCGCTGCCTTTGCTTAACTCTCTGCTCTGCTCTCTTTGCGCTTTTGGCAATGTTATTTGGTCAGTTATGTTGCTGCTTACCCTTTTTACTCTGCCCTCTGCTGCTTCATTTTTGCTGCTGCTCCCATTTCGTGTTGTTGTTGCTGTTGCCTTTGCTTTCAACTTAACGGTGCGCGCAATAGTCAAGAAGCAATAATAGCAACAACAACTTGACTAGCATACTTTTTTTTTTTGCTGCTCCTCTTCCCTCTTCCCTCTCCAAACCCCACACTCGACACGCACACACACACATACACACAAAGGCAGAAATACATGCATACATAGGCTGCTCTCTTTGTACGCTTTCTGGTTTTGGTTTTCTACTATGCATAAAGCTCTGAGCGCGATTTGTTGTCGCTTCTTCTTCTTCTTCAGCGTTTCATTTCGTTATTCGTTATGTTTTGTATTTAATTTTGTATATTTGTTGTTTTTGTTGCTATTTTTGTTGTACAGATTCGTACGTACTTTCGCTTTTTATTTTTTTCGCGGCTCACCTCTCTCCTCCCGTGCACTCCCTCTTGTCCACTCTTGTCAGTTATGGTGTGCGTGTGTGTGTGTGTGTGTATGCTTTTTTCTGCTTTAATAGTGAACATTGACATGCTTAGCTGCGCATTTTAATGCGTCGCTGTCGCTGTCGCTGTCGTCGTTGACGTCGCCGTCGACATAGACAACGACATCATCGTCCCACTCTTGATGGCTTTTGTCTTCTTCTTCTACCTTCTCTGACTTAATTCACATTTTTTGTTGTTGCTGTTGCTTTGCTTCTTCAAACAGTTTGCCATATTGACTGGAAAAGACACTGACTGACTGACTGACTGACTGACTAAAGTCGCAAGGTGGTTGGCCATGCTCTGACTGGGGGACGGGGTGGGTGGTGTGGAGTACTGGTCGTGGCGGGGGCGGGGGCGGGGAAGGCGTGTCACAGTTGCTTTTATTGAAAGAGAAATTAGCTGAAACTTATTTCGCAGCTGGCCGCCATCGCATTTAACGGGACTACAAGCGGTGCGCACAGTTGGCCCAGTTAATTAAAGTGCGACCCGTGCCTTAAAAATTGACAACAACGATAATATGCGATGAGCAGCAGCCTGGAATGGGGGATGGGAGGTAGGAGTGGGAGGAGCGGGAGGAGCGGGAGGAGCGGGAGATGCTCAAATGCTTGATGTAAATTCGTTTAAAGCAACAATCGATATGTTATCGATAGAACAATTATTAAACATGTTTTTTTTTATAAAATGTTACTAAAAAAAGGATAATTTGAAAATGATAACCGATATCTTAATTGTCGATATATAATTATAATAATAGATAATAGTTAAAATGATAACGATTGAAATGATCGATAATATGTAGTGTAAACTAGCAATTTGCTACTCGATTTATCGATATTATGCAATGTACATCGATAAGTATACATCAAAATCGATAAGTCCATTAATTACATTACGAGCAACATTTGAAGCGTTAATTTGCTAGCAATTGAATTGATCGATAATACGTAATTTGAACTATTAGCTGTGTGTGTGAGTGTTACCTGTATGATTGTCGCACAGGTTTTTCTCGTATTTACCTTTAATACCGTTTTGTCTCAATGCCTTTTCACTAACTTTCCCTGTCACTTTCTCTCTTTCTCACAGAACCGATAACAGCAGCACGGAATTGGCGCGTGAGAACCTCTTCCAGCCCAACATGGACGATGCCAAGCCCAACAACAACAACAACAACAACAACAAGTCGCTGTATGGAGATGAAGGCGCCTCAAATGGCAGTGGCATGAACCACGGACATGGACATGGACCACGCACCATTTGTTCCATTGAGAATCATCAGTCGTCGCAACTGACGCGCAACGGCTCCAATTTGAACACATGCCCAACATTATCAACCTCCAACTCCAACTCTTCCTCCTTCTCCAACTCCAACTCCTTCTCCAACTCCTCCTCCGCCTCCTCCTCCGGCGTTAACAATGTGAGCGCAGCAGTTGCAGCGGCAAGAAAACGTCAGTTATCGAATAGCAATCTGGTCAACGATCTGGAGACACTCGATCGTGAGCTGAGCGCCATAAATGCCCCAATGCCGCTGATCGATCCGGAAATTACCCAAGGCGCCGAGCAGCTGGAGAAGGCGTCACTCTCCGCCTCCCGGAAGCGACTGCGCAGCAGCGGCGAGGATGAAAGCGATCGTCTGGTGCGTGAGGCACTGTCACAGTTCTATATGCCGCCACAGCGACTCATTTCGGCCATTGAGGACTGTCCACTCGATGTGGTTGGACTCGGTGTCGGAGTGGGAATCGGAGTTGGATCTGGCGCCGGCGTCATGGATCACAATAGCAATAAGCGTGCCAAGCTGAGTGCCGAACATCATTTGGAGCTGGTTGATTTCGATATGAATCAAAATCAAAAGGATTTCGAGGTCATCATGGATGCACTGCGTCTGGGAACGCCGAGTCCACTGAGCGGCGCCAGCAGCGATTCGTGTGGCCAGGCGGCAATGATGAGTGAATCGGCGAGTGTGTTTCATAATCTCGTTGTCACATCCCTCGAGACATGAAAGTATCAGTAAAAAAAAAGGGCCAAGCACAGGTGCATGACCCTCCCCCCTCCACCCACTGCACAGGATAACGATGAAAATGCAGTTGAGGATGGAAAAAGCAAAGCAAAAACCACAAATTGGCCTACAAGCAAAAGCAGCAACAAAAAAAGCAAAACAAAGCAAAACAAAACATAACATAACAAAACAAAACAAAATAAAACAAACAAAAAAAATTTATACATTTAAACACAAGACAAAGAGCAAAGAGTTTTTAGGTTAGGTTTAGCGGTCACTTAATGCATAAGCTTAGACTAAGCATTAGTTTTCTAAGTCTGGGCTAGGGAGATTACCGGGAAGAAAAAAAACAAAAACAACAACAACAACAACAACAATAACAAACAAGTCGGTCAGTATTACAGCATATAGAAAATAGTATATGTATATATATTTGTACTATATATACTACTATATATGTACATACATATAACCGACTTGTTCCTGCCTAAAGCGTCTCGCAATTTGTACAAAAATTTGTTTGTTGGTTTGCTTTTTTTTTATTAGGTTAAGTTGAAGTCGAAGAAAAAGAAGAAGAAACGAACACACACACACACACACACACACACACACAGAACAAAAATCAAAGAATTTGTAGTCAAATCAAAGAAATTGCAACAAAAACATACATCAAATAACAAGATAGAGAAGAGAAAATGAGTTAGAAGAAAAGCTTGATGGAGAGAAGTGTTACAGTTACTTTTTTCAAATTTAATGATTTTGCCATTTGCTCATTTAAAAATTAAAACAATTAAAAACAAATTAAATGAAAACCCACTTGGAACAATCTGAATGCTCGGCTCAACTTCCATTTTGCACATTCCAGGCTTTAATACTCGCGCCGAGCATTCAAAGCAAAAACTGAAAGAAAATATGAGTAAAATACTTAAATGAAATCAAAAAATTGTTTACACAAAAGACACTTTTCAGTTTTGTGGCCGCTTCTTTCAAATCAAAAAAAAAAAAAAAAAAAAAAAATACAAACAAATAGTTCCTGCCGCCAAACGAATTTCTTCGTTACTTTTTCAAATTAGTATTCAGTTTTTTTTTTAAACTTTTTTTTGTAAGCAAATGCGACAAAATCTTTAAAACTATTAACTTGTCGTTCTCCTAGTCAAAAAAAAAAAAAAAGAAGCGAAGCGAAGCGAAAACTAAAGAGAACGAACGAAAACTTAAAACTTTGCTACAGTTTACAGTTAATTTCCCTCGTCAAGTTTACAGCATTCACATTTCCTGCGCATCAAAATCAAGAACAAGAGACAAATATGACAAATTCCAAATACATATAGAATCCAAAAATGAACTGTGATCGTAGGTCACGTCGCACCTATTAAATACTAAATGAAATCCAGAGAACTTTAGTTAAAGCCAAAACGGGCGCACTTTTTTTTTACGTTTTCAATTTTTTATTTGTTGCTCTGGTGAAAGTGAATGCTTTGGATTTGGCAAGCGGACGAGTGGTGGAGAATACGGGAGGCAGGATAACGGTTTCATTTTCCTTTTTATATGCAAACACAAAAAAAGAAAAACAGCAGGAAATTTTCTAATTTGCTAAAATTTTTAAACTACTCTGCACAACAACAATAACAACAGCAAGAAAAGCAACAACAACATTTGTATGAAACGTATAGCAACAAAAACAAAAGAACAAAATGGAATATTAAATAGCAATTTAAAAAAATATATACAAAAAGTGCAATTAGAATTTTTTAAAATATTGACGCAACAATGAAACAAATAAGTAATAAAAATAAAAAAACAAAATCAACAAAAGTGCATTCAAGAGATATGTAAACAAAATGTAGTATTAAAACAATTAAACAGATAATTGGACAAGAAACAACAAACAAACAAATACAAAACACAAATTAAGGCAAAAAAAAAGCAAAAAATAAAAAGAAAAAACAATTTTTTTCTTCGAAAAAAAAAAAAAAAATATGGCTGTGATAGAAATTTAAGTTTTTTTTTTGCTTAAGAGTTATTATAACAAAAAGAAAAACAAAAACAAAAACAAAATCAAACAAAACAAAAATCCAATAAGAAATATTCTTAACGTGTATAAGAGGATCTATCCGTGTACATAAAATATATGAAAAGCATTTAGAGTATTAGTAATCAGAAAGAAGCGTACTGACAAAAAAAAAATGAAATACAACAAGAAACGAAAACAAAGTTGCAAGCGGAGCTTAAGAGAGCGAGTGCATCTCTCTCGCTCGCACTCGCATTTTGATACTCACGTTCGCTCACAATCGCGCTCTCTCCATTTGCAACTTTCGCTCGCAGCTTTCATTGATTTGATTTTCGCATTTCTCTATTCAAATCGTAAGCTTTCGTTTCTGTTTCTGTTTCGGTATCATTTTGTTTTTGTTTATTGCCTCGTTTGTTTTTTTCTCTCAGCTTCAAAAAAAAAAAATACGCCTCACAAATCTGAAGATGATGAAAATTATAATTACCAACAAAATGGAGAAACAAAAAACAATTAACAATATAAATGTTGGCAATTACCAACTTATTATTATTAATTTGTAATTATCATTATTATTATCGTAATCTTTATTTCACTTTGGAGGGGCGTCGATCCAAAGAATGTGGCGCATCTTAAGCGGCCAGTCTTCTAGCCTAGTTAAACATAAAGTACATACTTATATATAGTGTTAACTATATACTTACATTATTCGCATTATTATTACTATTATTATTTAGTATTGTTTGTAATTGCCAAAAAAGAAATACGAATATGAATGCATAATTTTAATGGCAAAACAAAAAAAAAAACCTAAACCTATTTTTTTTGTTAACAATCTGGAAAATACCACACACATAATTTTGTTGAAAAATTTGAATACCTTAAGTTTCCTTTACAAATTTAAACTATGTATTTTTTTTTCCTATTTTTTAACTGTATTATTATTTTATTTTTCGTGTTTAACTAGAAAAATTTTAGACGTACTACACAATATTATTATTATTATTATTTTTAATAAATGCGTATGACAATTATTTCCATTTTAGTTAATATATTTCATGCCTTGGAGCAATTCTACTAAGCGTTCAAAGCTACAAAATAAATTATATATATACAAATGCATAAATATCAAATTTTTTATTATTTACAATTTGTTTTGGTTTATTTTTCAGTTGAAAACAGAAATTTGATAATACAAATAAATTTCCTTGATGATTGACAGCAACGAAAAGCCTCAGGCAATTCTTCTAGAATCTACATAGATAGATTTCGATTATAACAACATAATCAAATATGGTTTTTGAGATATCTCAATCCAAATCACAGATTGCGTATTGTCTCTTAAACTCTGATTTGCGGATTTGGCTTAAAGTTTGGTAATATCTGCGCTTAAAACGGTTACTAACGGACAAAGCTCAAGCTTCGAGTCGTATTCGTTAGTAGAGCTATATGTGTGTATGTATGTATGTTTAGCAAGTGCATATGTATGCGTAAGCAGCTTTCGTAACCTTGTTTTAATTTGTAGTTTGTTTGTTACTCTTTTTGTGGTTCTCTCATGAGATCATCCCCGTGTTGGTAGCGCTACCAAAACTATAGATATCTCGGCGATTTGCTTAGTTGACCCAGCTCAGGGTTATTTCACTTTTGGGGGTCACATACCGACAGCAAGAATCACAAAAGGTAAAAAGAAACAAATGCAAAGCAGAGAGTGTTGTGGAAAAGAGACGGAGATATGGCAGCAATACTACAAATTGTTCCGTTGACTGATTGCATTTCGTTATTGTGAATGCCAAATTTTAAAGCGCGAGTTCGAATTCGAATTCGAGTTCGCTTCAAATGATTTCAACTGACCCTGTTATTAAAAATTAGGTTTTTTTTTTGAAATTTTAAAATTAATTAAAACTATTCTTTTATTATAAAATAAAAAATAAAATAATACGATAAATTGGGCTTTATTATATTGAAGAATGAAAATGCAGACGTATCGACAAGGTACAGGGTATCTAACAGTCGAGTTTCCTAATAGTGTGGTCGACAAACTCGGGCAAAGAATGGGCAGTGCCTATGTGGGTGGGATGGAGGGCGAGGAGTGCTGAGTGGAAGGAGGGAGGGGGAGGGGGGAGGGTGGCATTGTTTCGTGGCCAATGCCGAAGTCGTTCAACGACACGACGAGCTTGAACCTTATACCAAACGAAAGAAAGCAACAACTTAAACACACACAGCCAGTTAATGAATTTTTTTATAAACTGATTAGACAACTGTTTGATGGTGCAATCGATTTATCGGAGTAATCTACGTCTCGCTTTATCTCCAAAATCTCCACTAAATAAAAAGAGCAAAATTTTGTTTTGAAGTTATTATTTATTATTGTCTTTTTTTTCTTACTATAGCTACATATGATATTTAGCTGCGATAAACCAAATTCAATATTTCCGTTGATTTTAACCTGCAGATAGTTTGATCAAAAAAGTATATTTTTAATTTAAAACTTAACTATTTAAAATATAAAAATTCTTTTCAATTTTTATGTTGTTATTCCATTAATTTAAATAATTTTGTTTTAAGATAAATACATAGATAGCTTTTGGTTTAGTTTTGTTAGGTTTTCAAGTTTCGAAAATTTAATAATAAAGCGAATAAGGACAACACTTTTATGAAATACTTCCAGATAATTTGCTTCCTTTTGTTACACAATAAATGTTAATAATGCAAATTTTGTATAGCTTGCTTTTCTTGAACATACACACACACACACACACACACACACACACACACACACTAAATAATACCTCTTAATCTATGGACCAGTTTTATGACATATTCTCTGCGTCGATTTACTTGAGTTTTATTAAGTAAACCGAGAAAGAAATCAATTAAAACCAAATGAAAGAAATCACAGAGCACACATGCTTTCTTAATGTTATCGATAACAATATGAAAATAGCGATATCTTAACGTACACATATGTACATATGTACATACTCGTACATGTTTGATCATAGGAAGTACAATATCTTTTTTCTTCCTCATTTATGTTTATGTTTAGTATGTAGAAGCGCATTGATACTCATGAATACATACAATACATACAATACAAGATATATATTTATATGTATATAAATAAATACATATATACATATATACATACATACGTAGCTGTAGCATAACGATAAAATTTAAGGATACATAAGTGCTTTTTAATGGAATATATAGACCGCAAACGAGAAAAATGAACAAAATACTTATAGTATATAAATTATTTGTAAAATAGAAAACAAATAATAATAATTCCAGAACAAACATACAATCGTATATATGTATATAAATATGTATACATACATCGTTCGCATGTATATACATTTATATACATGTAAACTATAATATACATATATACAACATACAAAACATATATACACCATATATAATTGTACGTATTTATTATGAGTTGCTTTTAGTGTGATAATTCTTAGTAAAACGAAATAAGAAAATTTGCAAAAATAAAATTGATACAAAAAAAAAAGAAAGAACAATTGACTTTATTTATTAGCAATAATCGAAAAATATAGAAATTTATGAAAATTATTAAAACAAATGGACAACATTTGTTATTGTGTTATTCTCAGCTTTGCAATTGTTTTAAAATATTGTAACTTTACAGGGTGTTTTTTTTTATGGAAATTTCTTTTAAAAACAAAAATAATGAATTTGAAAACATATTAAAAATGAATTTATTATTTGTTCTATTTTTATCGATTCCGATTTTAAATATTGTCAACAAACTGAGTTTGCGTAGCTTGAGAAAGTCTATTAGTAACTTAATAAGTTTCTTTGTTCTATATTCATTTCTTAGTATAGTAAATTCCTATATCATTACATTATCAGTTAGAGAATTTATATTTCCTTATATATTTTTTTCAGAGTATTTTATGAACTTATTGCCGAAATGTCGCTTGTCTGGCTGGGACTTCAATTCGGTATGGTTGAGTTTTCAAGATGAGGTTTCACTGTAGCTGGAACAGTTGAGGCTTGAACAAACGGTTTGTGGTGGCAAGTGGCTGACGACAAATGCATTTTCCCTGAAGAGACGTTCCAGTGTGGAGCGGAATTCATTGAAGTCACTAAATTGAACCCGAATTGGGTATCTGTAAGAATAATAAGCCAATTAATTTCGTATTGAATTCTCTTATTCTTAGGTATTCTTATGTATTCTCTTATTCAAATGTAAAAAAAATATTACAAACAAAATGCCATACTAATTATTAGCTAAATGGGTTAGTGGCCAAGTTTGCAGGTGGGAATTGGAGTTGGCATTGGAGACAATATTGAAAAGTCTATTGTAATCCGAATACAACATTTTAAAAGGTTAATGCAGAGCATAGTTAATTCTAGACAGAACCCAAAACATTAATTACAAGTATTCTTCTCAAGTTTTGAAGGGCAGGCCAACTTTTTTTTTGCTATAACAATTTATTTTAAATTTTTATTGGGATTAAGTTACCAAGTATCTTTTTTTAGCAGCGGGAGACAGCTTATTACTCCTTTGGCTCCCGTCGCTGTTTCTGTTACATTTTGGTAAGTGGCGCCAGAGAGACGCACAAGCATTCAAAAGCACAAGTGCCGATTCATGGGGTATGTTCAATATTCTCCATGACAGCATACGGATATAGAAAGCTAAAGATCGTTGTTCTCCTATATTTTTTCAAATTTTCTTGATATTGATTGATATAGTCCATTATCCCGTCGCTTACAGACATCTCATGCTTATTTCCAAGCGGCCAGATTGATAATTATCTAAGTAATGAACGGTTAGAGCTACGAGGCTGAACAAACATTTTTTTTTGTATTTTTATATTTCCATTAAAACTGAAAAATAATATAATAAACCTGATATAATAATATAAAATAATAATCCAGTTTCAAATCCCACTCATCTTTTATTTTTAATTAATTAAAGTTAAGTTCGCATTCGGAATGTTGAGTGTTAATTTCAAATAAAACCGTAAAAGCTGTTACCTGTTAACATAGGAGCGCACTGTTAATAAGAGCGCCATCTGTTGTTATTAGTGGTAACATCTGTGCATGGCGGATAATCGATATCTATTTTCTGTTATTTACTATCGAGATTTGGCGTTTACTTTCAAATTTCTGTCTATCGCCCGACCGCCACAATCTGTCGACCGTTCGGAGCCAAAATTGACACTGGCGCGAAATCCAAATTTAAAATTACAATTTTTAACCATTGTTGAATTAAGTTCGAAGATTTTAATTAAAACAATTTTAATGCAAAATTAGAATAAATTGAGATTATCATTTTAAAAAATAATGCGAGTTCGCCAGTTGTGTTAATAAATAAATATAATAATGGGACTTTAATAAACGAATCGAATACATAAAACAACTGAGCAAGCGAACTATTTGACCTACAAACTCGGAAGGTATTTCACTTTTTCTTTACGATTTGATTCAGTGCTAGTTGAAAATCGCTTTGATTCAAGTCAAACTATTGTGTGCAACAAAGACTTTTGCGAAAAAAATGATTTGGACTAGCGAGGCTAAGTGGCACCTATGGGACCTGTGGGAGGAAAGCATTGACCGGCTACGGGATGTTCCAAAGAACGCAGACATCTTCCAGGAGATTGCGGACCAATTGGTCATGTTCGGGCCAAGCGCCGAAGACGTCAGGAAGAAGATTAAAGGCCTGACAAGACTAAATCGGTAAAGAAATGTGTAGATACTTATTAAGAAATAAAAAATTAATAAAATTAAAAATTGCAGTAAGGAACTGTTGGAAGTGAATATTCCGGGCGAATCTTTTTCACCATTGAGGCGCTTTGAGAAGGTCAAGAAAATCAGGTCGTCTTCAAATGTGGCTAACAACATTGGTAAGATCAACTGTTCCTATTTACGGACTTACAGACGGACTCTACAAAGTATGTATACATATAATGTTGACTACAACATACATATGTGACCATATCATATAAAAATCAGTCTGTAGTGTGATACAACCTACAGATTGTGTATTAGGTATTGTCCAATATATCCTTATCAACATTGATTAAGACTGGTCAACTTACATTATATATATGAGAAGGGAATGTTTTTCGTATTTCGAGATATTTGTACTAAATTCAATGACAGCTGTTTGAGCTGTTAAAGTTTCTTAATTATATATTATTGAATTATTGAATTCTATACAAATGTATAAATATGTACATATATATACTTTTTTTTTTTAATCTAGATTTGTCGTTAATTACGACCAATGACGAGAACTCCGAGGAGTCACCCACACAGGCAAAGAAAAAAATGTGCATCCGGGAGGAATTCCTGGACGTAGAGCGAGAGAAGTTGAAGGTCATGAAGTCCATTCTCGCGGAGAAGAGGGAATTCAATAGGGAGACTAAGGACTTTCACAAGAAAGCTTTAGCGCTACTTGATGGATTGCAGTGAGCGATTGCTAGAATTCGATGACATAAAATAAATGTGCATAATAAAGACAGATATTGCATCTGCTTCTTTACCTATATAACATTTTCTTAATCTGCAACTAATTTTGACCAAGTTAAAACATAATCCTTAGCAAATCGTATTGGATTTTACCCATTTTTCCGGACCACTGCGGAGATTCAAGTTTTTTAAAAACTTTCATATACTTCTTAACTTTGTCTTCGGTTGAAAGTTTTAAGGATTCTTTAAGTATCTACCAATTAAATTGAAAGAGAATGAGAATGAGAAAGAAAGGGGAAGAAATTATTGATATAAATAGAGGTTGGCAGATAACAAATATATATAGAAAAAATAGTAATAGACATAATAAATCAAATAAACATTTAATGCCCTGCAGAAAATGAAAGAAAAGTCGCCAACTATCATGGATTAATTGTTATATATACTTTATTTTTTTTAATAAGATAGCTTTGAGAATAACAATACAATTTAGAAAGAGATAACATGATAGAGATGGAGAGAGAGAGAGAGAGAGAGAGAGAGAAAAGTAGAGACAAAGAGGTGATGAGCTAGTTAAAGGTTCTTTTTCTTGCGTGTAGTATAACAACTATTTAAATACAATTATATAGTTTAATATATTTTTTAATATGTGTGCTGAGAGTCTCCTGTCCCCCCTTTTCATTTACAGCCCCTATCTCGATCCCCAACCCCCTCCCACCACCAACTGAAACTTTTGCTTGACAGTTTCGTCGGTTGTCTTCAGTTTTTAAATGCATTTCTTGTGTCCAATTCTTTTGTTTGTTTGCATTTTCTAAATACATCTAAGAGAATTTAGTGTGGGTTGAAAAGTGGGAGAGGGTGGAGGGGCTGGACGGAGTGGGAGGTTATGCATATATATATATATTGTTTTTCCGATTTGCCTCAACTAATTCGTCGTATTATTCTTGTTCAAACGCTGAGAGTTTTCGTTTCTTCTTCTGGTTGTGTTTTTAAACTTTGTTCAACAATTTGCGAATACTACAAAATACCATAAACATCTATAATATACATCGAAGTGTGCTTGTGTGTGTGTAGGTGTGTGTGTGTGTGTGTGTGTGTGTGTGTGTGTAGAGCATTCCTGTTTTAGCCAGAGCACGCCGTGCACAGCGGCAAATTATCCTCCACGGCAAATGTGCTGGCCGTAATGGGCGTGGCGCATTTCTATAAAAACACACAGAGTGAGAACATAAATATGCCATAAATATAGTTGCATACACTTGTGGTCAAAGTAATAAGTACACCAGCATATTTTGATTTCAACTGAAAATTATTATATACATTTCTTTTTTTTTTTGTTAGTGAATTGTGTGTCTATGGCTTGGATCTGTAATTTCAGAAAAAATATCAAGAAATAATTACTTACTTTTTATGAGTTTTTAAAGAAATAATAGCTTAATTTTTCTAAGTTTTTAAAAACGAAGTAATTATTTCTTCTTTTTTCTAAAATTATTTTTTGAAATATATGTACTGTAAAAAAGCCAAAAACATTTTTTAAATGTTTTGTTTCTTTATATATTTTGTGTAAATCTGAGTTAATTATATGTAGTTATATTATATTACATCAAAATATTTCAAATGATTTTTTTTCCGATAAAATTGCAAACCTTATGCTTTTAATAATCGATGATTTCATTTCACTCTTGTTAAAAACAACTTTAATTGAATTAAATGATTTAACAGTTAATTTTAAATTAAAATAGATTGATTTGTTTTTGAGTTGACTTATTGCTATTATATTTCCAATGGGTGCTGATATGTACCTATTATTTTGACCAGTTGTGTATTCATGTGTTACCTTGCACTTGAAGCAATCGCGATGCCATTTGGCATTCAATGCAACAATGGCATTCTCCGTTATGGGCTGACTGCAGCCGGCGCAACGGGCCGCAAAAAGCTGCTCGAAATCGAGTCGGCAATAGGGACGTCCGTCCCGCTCGTAGAACGAGGTGCCCACCAGGGGCTTCTTGCAGGGGCCGCCGCAAACGAAGCATTCCTCGTGCCACGACTGCTCCATGGCCTTGATCGTTCGCTGTGGAAAGAAATATATATATAGGTATATATTTTGATATATAGTAATATAATAATTTGTTATACTTGATCATTTAAGTAGTTAGAGTTGTAATCTATAATCTGAATTAAACTTTTAATTAAAACTAAACTTAATAATTGTGAATTGTTAAATTTTAATAATATTTTAAAATGGCCTTGATCGCTCGCTGTAAAAATATATACATATATATATATATATTTTATTTATATTCATATATAGTAATAATATAATTTATAATACAACTTAGATCATTAAAATAATTAAAGTTGTAGTCTATAATCTGAATTAATTTTAAAATTAAAACTAAACTTAATAATTGTGAATTGTTCAGTTTTAATAATATTTTAAAATGGCCTTGATCGCTCGCTGTAAAAAATATATATATATAAATTTATATTTATATTCATATATAGTAATAATATAATTTATAATACATGTTAGATCATTAAAATATTTAAAGTTGTAATCTATAATCTGAATTAATCTTAAAATTAAAACTAGACTTAATAATTGTGAATTGTTCAGTTTTAATAATATTTTAAAATATATATATATATATATATTGATATATAGTAATATAATTATTTGTAATACTTGTTAGATCATTTAAGTAGTTAGAGCTGTAATCTATAATCTGAATTAAACTTTTAATTAAAACTAAACTTAATAATTGTGAATTGTTAAATTTTAATAATATTTTAAAATGGCCATGATCGTTTTCTGTAAAAAATATATATATATATAAATTTATATCTATATTCATATATAGTAATAATATAATTTATAATACAATTTAGATCATTAAAATAATTAAAGTTGCAATCTATAATCTGAATTAATCTTAAAATTAAAACTAGACTTAATAATTGTGAATTGTTCAATGTAAATAATATTTTCAAAACGTTTTCTGTGACTAGTTTCTTAAATAATAAAAGTTAGTTTGTAGCACCGGGAAAAATAAAATTAAATAAAAAACAAATTGAGACAACGAGATGGAATGACACATGAATTATAAGTATACAATCATAAAGTAGTCGATATTATTTTTTATAGAACTTTTTCATTTAGGATAATCATCTTTGATTATCGCCTAATCGCAACCAAAGCCAATCGATCGCACACACCCACCTAATCAACCAATGCACGCGGTCGACCTTGTGACTCATACATAAATAAATACAAATACACACACACACACACACACTCACACACAAACACACATGCATGCAACAATTGCAATGATGCGTGGGCTTTGTGTAAACTTCTTACAGTCCAAGCCGCACTGTGAATGCCTTATACTAAACAGGGTATCAAACCGAAACGAATAGCGGTTTCAGTTACGGTTTAGGTTATGTTCGCAGTTGGGTTTTCGGTTACGCAAATTAACGGTAACGTAATAACGCAAACGTATCGGCAACCGCATTTTATATGTTTCGATTTCGAAATGGCCGTATGATTTTGATTTACAAAACAAATTTATAAAAATTTACGGATATGTTAAAATTAAAATAAGAAATTAAAAAATTCCAAATATTAAGATTCTATAATGAGATCAATATACAAATTAAATAAGGGCAGAAGTAAACATTCAATTAAGTTTTAAAAAACGTTGATTAGACCTTAACAACATTAATAAATTGTATGCTTGAATTTACAATAATTGACACATTGTGGCGATTATTGTCAATTATCTACAATATTTGAGAAATGTTGACGCTTTGGACTTTCAACATGCCCAACTTCATTAAAACTCATTCGATTTCCATGAGGAATGTCTTATTTTTCATAATATTAAACCTACTTTGACTTTGCATTTAAATTTTATGCTTCTGAGACAAAAATTTTTTTTCGAAAATTTGTGGATTTTTGCATAGTAACCCCTTTACATTTTTCGAAAATTTTCAAAAATTTCAAATCTTAAATTTATTCTTTTAATCGACTCCCGTCGATAAAATTAGGGTAAAAAAGTACCTTTAAACTTATTTCCGCTTTTTTTCTTTAAAATCTGAATGGTTATTTCGATAATAAAAAAGTTTTGTTTCGAATACGATTTCAGTTACGGTTACCAATATTAATCGGTTAATACCGGTTAACGATTACGGCTATATATATATACATATATAGATATCAATAGCATGATATAGACATAGATAGCGATAGTGATGGAATGAACTGCTTGCATCATTGGTTAATGAGCTGGATAAACAAGCAGTGCAAGTCGTCTTATAAATAGATATCATTATTATATCATTTGTAAATGTTGATTTTGCTATGCATTACGAGTTTCACAGGAAGCAATGAGCAAATGTAATAACACTTATAACAAATGCCGTTAATAAAACGCCAAAGTTTATGGCAAACAGACGACAACGATGTCATCAATGTTGAACTTATGAGTAGGCGCTATGTAATTGCGTATCTTTCATCTAGTTCCGGGTAGAGTATCTAATTTTATGACAGAAATAAAAGCGCTCTTCTCATCATGCGAAGAAATCGAATCAAGCGCTTTGTATAAAATATAAATTACTTGCATTTTATCAAAAAAAAACTATTGTTCTATCTGAAAAAAGCGTTAATAGAATAATAATTTATTTATGTAGTATTTCTTTTGTCTTTAAATTTAATTAATTTAAAAAAATTCGAATTACTATCAAAGAGTTGTGTACAAAAATAAAAAATAAACAAATTTGTTTATCCTGTTTCTTTTCATTATATCCAGATAATTTTATTTAAGCTTATACCTCTTACTTTAAAAATTTACTGAACAAAATTTATTATAAAGTACCGAAACCCGAAATGTTCTATAAAATATATATATATATATATATTGTATGCTGTTACATATGGATGTACATATATAATTTGGCATTAAATAATAAAAATAACTTGAAATGAAAGTTAGGTTTATCTCGATTTATTTATTTAATGTCAACTAAGAAATGTTGACCAAAATTAAAGTAAAAATTTAATTAAAATTTAACAATATAAACAATGTAAAGAAAATTTAGTAATTATATTAAAATTTATATTTAAACTGAAATAATAAAAAAATTAAGTTAAAGATTTAGAATCTGGGGGTATTCAAAAACTGTAAATGATCCAAAATTTATTGCAAGGATTGGGGAAAGCCCAATCAGATGAAAAAGTATTAGTGGTGATAATTAATCGAAATTAGTAGAAATAAATAATCGATAAAATACATAAATACGTTAGTACATTTCAGTTAGAATATATATATTTTCTTACATTTAAATACAATTTTAGATTGTATTTTTGTACCGAGATCGAAATCGAAATCGAGCCCGAATCCGAATCGGAAGCGATATTTATTTCGGCTTGACTCGCTGATATTTCTGCTTGGCTATACTCAGTACTCACCTCCAAGATGGGTTGCTTGCAGCCAAAGCAGGTGCCCGAATAATTGCTCACAAAGCAGTCGGAGCAAACGGGCTCCTCGCCCTGAATGTGGAAGGTGGCCTCGGTGATGGGCCGATGGCAGTCCTTGCAGGCGAAGTGCTCCGGATGCCAGGTCTTGCCCAGGGCCGTGATGATCCGCTGCTGAATGACCTCATTGCACTTGTGACAAATCGAGACTGGCTCCGACTGAAGCAACGGAAATGGAATCATTAGTATGGACAGCACGTGGGCAAGGCGTTCAAATATTTCGTAATATTTCTTAAATGCTTAACTAAATATGAAACGAGTGAGTCAACTATATGACTGATGGGTATCACATCTATGTATGTACATACATTCATATATTGTCATGAGTTCATAAACCGCAACAACAGCGAAAGATTTGCGTAATTCAATGCAAATTCCAAACCTCAGGACCCCATATACATATGTACATATATACATACATATGTAGCTCCCCGGACCCTCTCAGAACTCATTACTTTGACCGCAACACAAAGAACAATAATAATATTAAAATGATGAGCATCAGCATTAAATCATTTTGATTACATATTATAAAGTAATTCGTTTGCTCGCGCGTGGTTCGCTTGAAAAGTTCTCAGCGTTTACACGATCAACTTATCGGGCAAAGTACATATTTGCTTTTGATAATCGTCTTGTAAGCTTTGAATCATTTTAATTGCTTATTATCAGGTTCAATTTGTAATGTTTACACGTTGAAGTCAACAGTTACAAATTAATTCTTCAGAAATGTACTGAATTACTCTATTTCCATATCAGCAATATATTTTACATTTTAAAGACTTTCAACGATTGTGCAAAATAAAGAGATTTACATTTTACCAGCTCCATAAAGTATGCACTAAATATTTTTGTGAATATTGAAATAAGCGAAATTTTAAGAAATCTTAAAAACAAAAATCCTTCCGAAATTTGAACTAAAGTCAAGCTAAGAAATTGAGAATTTGCATTTCAAATGCCTTAACCATATTAGGGGCATTCCCTTTTTAAAAAGTTAATCGATGACTAACAGGTGAGTGAGTTAATTGTTATTACAGATGCGATATAATAAAACAAGAAAAACGATTATTGTAATGGCGATAATAAACATTAGCTTTGAATTGTGAATGTGTCTGGCGTCCAAGTGTCCAAGGTGACAGAGCCTTACAAGTCCATCTGCTACTGCTGCTGGCGATGCGCCAACTTTTCGGGCCACCCACGCAGCGACGTCAGCGTCGGCGTCGACTCCAACGTCCGACTGGACGTTGATGGACTTGTGACAATGGGTGTCAATGTTGCAAGTTTGTTGAGGCAGCGCTGCAGGTGTTGCAGCTGCTAACTGATAACGCAACGCCAGCTAACGGTAAACTGCACAGCTAACGGTTAATTGGGGAACGCATCAAATAAGAATAAAAAAAAGTGTTGCGCATAAAAATGAAAAATCGCTGCAACTCGTAAATTTAGGTAATTCAAAAAAAAACTCCTGCACTTTTTCAGTGAGCGGGGGGATGGGGAAAAGAGAGGGGGAAGGGGCAGGGGTAGGGGTAGAGGGTACAGTGTGTGTGTGTGTGTGTAAATTGTGTGCTTTCCAAATTGAATTTGCTCAAATTAAACGCACATTAATTTCTCGGCTGGCAATTGCGGGGCACTTGTTGTTGTTGTTGTTGTTGTTCTACTTGCTTATTTAAAGTTTGCGCCAGATGTAGCAACAACAACAAGAACAACAGCAACAACAAGAACAACAATAAAGAAGAAGAAGAAGACGACGACGTCTCACTTAGATCATCGCTAGAGTTAGAATTTTGAATTAAACAAATGAGCACTCAACGAAACGAAAGTGAAATGAAGGAGACTGGGAAAGGAGAGAGTGCGGATGAGAGTGCGGATGAGAGCGCGGAAGAGAGTGCGGATGAGAGCGCGGATGAGAGAGAGCCACAGAGAGAGCGAAGTTTGCCTGTGCATAAACCTAAAGCAACAACAACAACAATAACAAGAGCAACAGGCAGCTGAACGACAGCGTTAAATTTTATGAACGAGCAAACAAGAAGAAACAAAAATAGTAAAAAAAAAGTAAAACAACAACAAGCTGTTAAGTACACTGAACCTTAAAGCACCGACGTGCAAATACTCTGCCTGCAAAATCGTAACAAAATAAAGTCTTTCACTTTTGGTACAAAATATAAGTTTGTAAATTGTAATAAAAATTATAATAAAATTTGTAATTGACGTTAATTATTTTAAAGTGCATAAAAAAAGATGCTGTAGTTTTTTAAAGACTCTTTTATATGAAGGACAATTAAGACGATTTCGAGTAAGTATGGGAGTGACATATGTATATTGTAAAAATTGTCATCCTTTAACTCTTTAAGCTCATCTACGTTTTCTTGGCCCGTCTACAGTCAAACCTAACTACAGCGAACAGTTCTTTAGTTTTGAAATGTTTTCTTCGATTTTGATAGTAAGAAAACGTTTCTCTCTATATAAAATATACCGTATTTACATTTATTCATCATATGTATGCTCTAGTTTTATTTTATTCGTTTACTTTAAAATTTTTTTTAGGCAGCTTTCACTGTATACAGTGTTGTTAAGCAATCAAATAACATAAACATAACAAAAGCAAACAGGATATGCCTTTTGTAAATAAATAAAAATATAGCCACTTAATATAGAAAATACAATTGAAAGTATGAAAAGAAATTTGCAATAAAATGATATAGAACATTTTGCTCACCTGAGCTACCTGACGCATCTACAGTGAGTGCTGTGCACTTTCATATTGTTGTTGTTGTTTGTTTTGATAGAGTTTGTGAGTTGTTATCAGTTGATTGCAACAATCAAAGCGCCGACTCAGTTGCTAAGTGAAACAACAACAACAACAATAATAATTAATAATAAGCGTAAACAATTTAGCCGGCAAAGTTTTCCCCTTGAAAAGCCAACAATAAAACAACAATAACAATAACAAACACTAACAACCATAATGAGGCAGCGAGAAAACCGCAATAAGTCAAAACAATTCATTTAGATTTTTGTTGAATTTGTTTCTGTAGTTTGCTTACTCAAATGCGATAATTAAAATATTGCACGAATGAATCATACATGTATTGTAGTATATATACAAGTGTATAGTGTCTGGATGTGTGGGGATGGGGGAAGGGGGTAGGGGGGAGATGGATAGTTCTGTTAGGCATAAAAACGCAATTGTTGTAGCCCCATCAATCAGAGCTGTCAATCAACGAGGCGATAAGTTTAGCTGCTCTTAGCCAACATTGCGTATACGTAATGGCCATTCGAAATGCAGATGCTGTGAGCACACATAAAACGAGCACTTCAAACATGTGGCATACAACAAATTGAAGGAGAAATTAAATTAAAAGAAATGGCAAACAAAAGAAATTGAGCACATAGGATATGTACCTACGAGTACACAGATCGATAGATCGATTGCAGATCGATCAACATTTTTAGATACCGGCTGGAAACAATTCCATCCGATGGTCAAAAGTATCCACACAATTGAAATCGATTTAGAAACACTTCCACCTGATGCATTCCAAACAAATCATTATGTAGAAAATACTCAGAAAGTATTTTTGCATGTTTCTTTCAGAAATCGGAATACGACTAAGATGAATTTCCGAATTTCCGCTGGAAACAAAGCATTCTCATTAGAATCTTTTGAGCACACATTTAAATTGCTGAGCGATTACTAAATTGTATATATTTATATGTATATTGTTCGCATTTGAACGATTTTAAAATGCTTAAAGCTAATTGGAAGCGTTTAAAAAATATTTTGTTGTTTTTTTCCAGAATTACATAAGTGAGGGAGAAACAGAATAGAGAGCTACTAAAAATACCGAAATCCAAAAACCGAAATTATTCCAACCGAAATAGCCGTTAAGATTTTAAAGAAATAAAGTAGATTTAAGTCCAAAAGTACTTTTTTACCCTAATTTTATCACATTAAGTCGATTTAAAGACTTAAACAAAGATTTAAAATTTTTGAAAATTTTCGAAAAATGTAAAGGGGTAACTATGTAAAATTTCCGAAAAAAATGAAATTTTCAAAATCATCCAATTTTGATGCCAAACCAATATTTGTATAAAAAAATGGTCAAAAACATATCCCTTTTGAAAATCGATCAAGATTTGACAAATATATTCAAAATAAAAGAATACCTTGAACATACTATAAATCTGGCATCATTTTGCAGTTTTTGGCTTAAATCTTGGAAAAACAAATCGAAATTTAGTCCAAAAGTACTTTCTTACCCTAATTTTATCACATTAAGTCGATTTAAAGACTAAAACAAAGATTTAAAATTTTTGAAAATTTTCGAAAAATGTAAAGGGGTAACTATGTAAAAATCCACAAATTTTCGAAAAAAAATTGTTGTCTCAGAAGCCAAAAATTTAAATGCAAAGTTAAAGTACGGTTCATATTATGAAAAATAAGACATTCCACATGGAAATCGGATGAGTTTTAATGAAGTTGGGCTCGTTGAAAGTCCAAAGCGTCAACATTTCTCAAATATTGTAGATAATTGACAATAATCGTCACAATGTGTCAATTATTGTAAATTCAAGCATACAATTTATTAATGTTGTTAATTTCTAATCAACGTTTTTTAAAACTTAATTGAATGTTTACTTCTGCCCTAATTTAATTTGAATATTGAACTCAGTAAAAAGATAGTATTTTTTTTTAAATTTTTTGTTATTTATTTTTAAATTTGCGTATCTTTAATATTCAAATTTTTAAAACTTTTCTGGAAGTTTTAAGTTTTTCCAAAGTTGAATGAAAGTGAAGAACTCGTAGATTCTCTTGACATTAAATGTTGAGCTGGAAAGTATTTGATTAATACTTTAATCATAACATAATCCCACAACAAGATGATATTTAAAGCAAACAATTTTGCGTTTCTGTTAAGGAAAGTGAAAATGAATCATTCAGGTCGATTGATTGCCAAATTTAGTATCGGAATGTTGTGTTCGATAAGAAGAAGAAGACGATGACGAAGAAGAAGAAGAAGATGGTTAAGAAGAAAACAACATCAAAATGATGTCAGAGCAGAGCTCAAGCCAAAAAATGAAGCAATCTCGACTATTGAGTTCTATGCGATCATCGTTAGATCTGGATCTGTGATCTTAACTCGACTTGCCTCGAAACTCTTTGGACTGCCTGTTTTTTGGGCATGGCGGACGTGTGGGACGTCGAGATAGCCAACTTCGAGTTGCCTCAAGTCTTGTGTCGACACTTGCAAAACATATTTTAATCTTTTTTTTGTATAGAAATCTATTGTATTTTTTTTGGGAAAGTTTTCGCCCACTGACTGACACTGAAGGTGGCCCAGGTTTGAGCCCGAAACCCAGTTGTCCATTGAAAACGAATTGTTTTTCAATTTTGTGTGTGTTGCTTTTTTATATATATATATATATATATATATATATTTTTTTTTTTTAGTATGGTAATTAACATAAATACTAATAAGGCAAGTCGGGGCCATATGGAGAGGCGCTTTGTGTGCATGAGTTTTTTTTTTTGTTTTTTTTTTTTTTTGGGTAGGCAGCTCATAAAATCGCTCAGAAAACTAAAAACAAACAACAGAAAATGACAGTTTTTTTTATTGTTTTCCTTTTTTTTTAGCTTGGAGTTTTTAGTTTGTGGCACTTGAAAATTCCACACGGTTTGAATCGTACACCAACTTTGGCGTCGTCGACGACACTTCAGGCAGCCAGCGGACGTGGCATGTGGCCAGCACAACGCGGCGTATACGTAACGTCATAGCGGCAACCTGTTTGCTGAGAAAACGCCCACGTGCCACAAAATTGAAGGCGGCCAGGGGGGCGGGGCGCGAAACTGAGTCTATGAATGGTTTGTGTGTGAGTTGGAGGCGAACTCTAATTCCCTCTCTCTCTCTCTCTCTCTCTCCCTCTCTCTCTCTCTCTAACATGATTTGTTTTGACTAATACGTTACTTTTGATGGCCTGAAAGGGATTTGCATAGATTAACTTACCATTTTTTTAGCTTCTTCGATTTCCTTTTTTTGTTTCACTTGAAATTTGTTTTATTTTTAGAATTTTTTGATTTGGTTGCTAATTTGTTTTTTTATTTTTTTGCACCAGTGAGTGAAAAACTTGAACAAAAAAAAAGTAATTTATTTGGTTGATTTATCGCATTAACAATAAAACGTTTGAACGGAAAAAAAGTTAACTATAAAGAGAAGAAAAAAAAAAAAGTAGAATTTAAAAAAATAATAATAATAAAAAACAAATGTATACAAATATGAACTAGCTCAGGTTGAATCTTAAAAGTTGTTACTACTTGTGTGATACAGTCAAACTTCGCCATAACCGATTTAACGAGAACAGCGTACAGTGAGCATAGGAAATGTAGTAAATTTACACAGTAAACAGTTCTTAAATTAAGGTTGTTGATGAGAAATAAAGCATAAACTATCTTTAAGTAATGCACTAAAGAGACGTTCGTTTTAATGACGTCAGACTGTACGTTAACATTGATTCGATTTAGTGGAACTAAGTAGCATGTGTGAATAATGTCACATTTAGAAAAGTGGGCGTAGCAAAAGTTGCAATAAATAATCATAAACAATTATAGGATTTATCATTTGACGGAATATGAAATATTTTGAGTATCATAGCGAAGCTTGACGTTAATAGTAGTGACAACAAATTGTTAGTTGATCAAAGCATTTAAAGTACAATAAAACCACAAGAGATTCAAAAATTTGCATTTCAATTACATTTTAGAAATAAAAAAATATATATATTTTTTTTGTAAGTATTCAAATAATTTATAGTTAAAATTGAACAAAATCTGCGAGCAGTGTCATAAATATTAAGTGCTCAGTTGCTTTTGTTGTTGCTGGTTTTTTTTTACTAAATTATCATAAATTAATTGTGCAAAATGTTGTAGTTGGCTTTAACGTTTACTTTAGAGAAGCATGACTGTATTGATCGGTTGATCAATTATCAAACCAAATTGATGCAGTTCACTGAATGATAGTAAAGGAGTGAAACTTAACGAGCAACCCTCGCAATACTTCAGCTACTGTTCTGCGAAAGAACATCAACAACAACAACAACAACAGCCTAGAGGGCAACCTAGTTAGGTGCAATCTGTTGACACCAAGGGTGCGAAGTAAGGGAGGGCAGGGGAAGAGGTGAGAAGAGGTTGACAGTCAGCAATAGCAACAAATGAGGCGGCAACTCAAAAGTCACAGTCAAAACAAAATGCACAATGAATAAGCACTCAGTATGACAACAACAACAACAGCAACAACAATAAGAACAACTCAAAAAAAAATATAAAATAACAATATCACAATTATAATAAATTTCAACAATAACAATTACAATTCGTACAAATTTCAGTTGAAAAATTTGAATGAAGACGAGAAAAACAAATCAAAGGGACAAACCGCGAACCGTTAAACCGTTAAACCGTTAAACTACTGTTAGGCTGACTAAACCGCTAAACCGTTACACCGTTACACCGCTGTACCGTAAACCGAACCGAACCGGCGAGCGTCGACCAAGAAACTGAAACCGAAACAAAGCAGCGAGGCAGCAGCACGAAAATCAAACAGCAAGCAGCAAGCAGCGAGGCAGCGACGTCGACGCCAGCAGCGGCAGCAGCGGGAGCAGCAAATGGACGCCAAGTTGCTGACGGAGCTGCGGCTCGAGGGCAGCGTGCGCAGGCGCCGCAGCAGCGCAGCGCAGCAGCAAAAACCAACGCAGACGTTGCAGCGCAGCAAACTGATGGGTCAGGAGCGTGCCATAGGTGGCGCCACCCGCAGCAAGGTTGCCAACAGGACGCAACAGTCCGTTGTGGCGGTGATGCCATCGAGTCGGCAGAGCCGCAAGAGCAGCAGCAGCAGCAACAACAACAACAACAATCGCAGTGAGCGGCAATGGGAGCGAGAACGAGAACGAGAACTGACCACGTCACGTGTGGCCTTTGGACGCACTTGCTCTGGCCGCCAAACGGGTCATTCCATGTTGCCACCCCCACCCCCACCCCCGCAGTCGCGTCTACGCGGGCTGCAGCAGCGTCTGGATACGCCGCGTCCAATGGGCAAGCCAATGGCAGCGGCGCATGAGCAGCTCGAGCTGCTGCTCACGCGCATTGAGCGAGACTCTGAGCTGGACATAATGCCACGCAGCGTCAGCGTCAGCGTCAACGTCAACGTCAGCGCCACGTCGACGCAAGCCGTCGGCGGCGCGAGCTGTGCGCAGGCAAATGGAGCATCCGCCGCCGGTGCCAACGGTGACGCCGCTGAGCAGTGCGCGCAACAACAACAACAACAACTATGAGCAGCTGCAGGCAACTGTTGCTACCACAACAACAACAACGACAGTGGCCAGCACGCTGACCAATCCAGCGACTGCGACAGAGGCAGCGGCAGCGACTACGGCAACGGCAGCTTTCGTTCCTCTCACACAAAATCCACAGCTGCTGTCACCGGCGAAGCGCCGGGCGCTGCTCGAGCTGCTGTCGCGGGCAGAGCAGCAAGACCAGCAGATAGTCAACATATTGCGCAGCGAGGTCAGCGATGCCGGTGATCCGTCCAGGGATGCAATGCGTCTAACGCTGCAAATGCTGTAAGTACGCACACCAAAAACAACACGAACAGCAATATAAACATAGAAAACAAAGTAAGCGCAACAACAACAAACAGTAATAATAAAAAGCGCAGTCAACGTCGCTGTCATCAGCGCAGTCAGCGTCGCTGTTTTGTGTGTGCAAATGATGTCATCGTCGCTCTCAGTGAGAGCAGCGAATGCGCTCTCTTCAGCCTTTTTGGCTTTGCCCTCGCTTCGCTTCGCTCACACTCGCACTCTCACTCTCCCACACAAAAACAACACACACACAACACACACAAATACACACACGCACGCACTGGTACACGTCGCTCCAGTCAGCTGGCAATGCTCTGCTGACGCCATCGACAACGTTGACAGCGCTGCCTTGTGGAGTTACTCACCCAGCGGCGACACCAAGTTCGCTCGCGATTGAAAATAAAGCAACAACATTAGCAACAGCAACAACAAACAGTTAGCTGTGAATGTTTTCGCTGTTGTTGGTTTTTGCATTTGTTTGTCGATTAAAAGTATTTACTACCAACAGCAGCTAACTCGACACACACACACACATTGCATATGCATACATACATACATATGTACATACATACATACATATGTATTGCTGCTGGTCACCTGCTTTTATCTTCAGTTCATTGATAACTGCCTTTAGTTTAAAGCTGAACTTGACCCTAGGAACTAAAACCTACACATGTATGTACATACATACATATGTACCTATCTATACAGTATGTCAAGTAATTGTTTTAACCAAGAAAATAAATAGTTCATATTATTAAATAATAATATTCAAAATTACAAAAAAATTAAAGCATTATATAATAATATTTAAATTAAAAATTTTTTTAAAACATTTAATAATAATATTCAAATTTACAAAACTAAAACAATGAAATATAAACAAAAAATAATTCGTTCGCTGGTTTATTTACCACTGATTTTCTCTTGCAAAAAAATTAAGTTCTTAGATCTCAAAAAAAAAAAAATGATCTAATTCATTTGGGTTAACTTTTTTAAAAATTAAATAGAGGAATAATATAAGTATGTATAATATGTTTTTTTGGTAAATATAACTGTATGTAATTTTTTTAATTTTCTATTTCTGTAATTTAGGAAAAATTTAAAAACTAAATATTGTATTTCCTACTGTAACTTTAACTATAGTACGCTAGTCATAATTGATTGCTTATCTATGTTGTGTTATCTGTTATCCGGTATCAATCTTCATCAACATGGGCTTTACCTCAACCCCAACTTTTTTACTAGACGTACATAGAGTTGTAGATAGACGGACGGACGGACGGACAGAAAGACAGAAGGAAATCAGTAAGTCGATTTGACACGTCATTTGATAAGACATGGGAATACCCTATAAATAAAAATGCCTAATAAATACAGCGGAAACGTGTAAATGCCAAAATTTACCATTTCCAAGGTGAAAAGTCATAAGGCTACGAATCTGAATTGTGTTCTTCGTTTATTTAGACTTTCAATTGAAAGCTTATAAATTCTATTTTATATCTAAAGACAAACTCTTTTTTAATTTTAGTTGCATTTGAATTATACAGACTTGTTTTTGCTAACAGCGCGCTGTTAACCCTGTCACGCTGTTAACATTACATTAAAATTTGGCAAGTTACAAGCATTCAAATATCCTAAATATGAGTAAAAATAAACATTTTACTTGAATTAACAAGTTGAGAATTATTATTTAATAAGTCGTTCCCAAAATGGGGAGTTTACGAATTAATGGAATGCTTAAAATTATTTGGTCTTTAGGGAAGTTCCAAAGTAGATTCATCTTTAGGGAAATTTGATCAAAGACTGGACTTGTTAAAGTTATAAATATTCTGATGTTGAAGTTTAAATTAGAGAACTTTTTTTTTTACTAAAAATGTTAGTTTGGTTTAAAAAAATGTATTTAATTCAATACGAAAATTGCTATAGCTTTTAACTTATATTATTATTTCCTTTTGCCCAAATTTGGGTGTTTTATATAGAAAACATTTCAGAATTCTACAGCTATATTTACTATCAAAATACGGCATTTGAAGTTCCTTAAGCACTGAAAATTGTCAGCTTTATATGATGAATTAGATTTACTTTAACTATAGAATCTTGATTTCAATTTCTTCTTGGCGTCCAAGTTCATCTTATCATTGGATTATATGCATATACATAAATACATATAGCTACTGACCAAAAAAGAAGAAGAAATTATGAAATTTACTTAGATTGTGGATGTTGTCAAGAGAGAGAGAGAGAGAGAGAGACAGAGAGAGCTTAAAATATAGAATGTCTCTCCCCTTTTAGCACCTGAACTCACCTGAGCTATTTGGCAACTGTTTTTGCAGTTGCGCTCGGCTGATATGAGGAATTCTCCTAATCAAATACTACGACCAAATAATCGACAAATGTTTGCAATTGAAATTCGCATTAAATTTTTTTATTTTTTTTTTTTTTTTTTGTGATAAAATATGCACATTCAGGAAAAATAGTTGGATGAGAGTGTGAGGCGATATATAGGCATAACAGATTCCCCGACCCGATCTGAACACTCTGGCATTTTTTATTTTCCCTTTCCCCTTTCCCCATTTGGCTTTTTAGCTGGTGACGATAACTGGGAATTGAGTTTGAGGTTCGAGTTGGAAACTTGATGACTAAATATACCTTGACTTTGTCATAATTCTCTTACTCTTTCCTTCTCTCTCCTTCTCTCTCTCTTGCTGTCTTTTTCTTTTGTTGCTGCGCTTTATTTGTTTGATCAATAAATTTGCGCGTCGCGCCAATAAAAGAAAGAAAAAAACGTTTTGTTGAAAGGTTGAAAGGTTGCTTGCCTCATTTTGTTAATGAAACTCTTTGAATTTCTTTTATTTTGTTGTTGTTTTTTTTGCTTCTTTTTGTCTTTGCGGTTTTCTATTTTCATTTGCCCACTTTGATTGTGTCATGTTCTTTGCCCAGTTGCAGGGGGAGAAGGGAGTTGGGAGATGGGGGGCATTAGCATATCAACCGTAACCCTGATGACCCAGAAGCGAGTGGAGACAATATACACTTAACCACGATTTACTCAGAGAGTCTACTGAATTTCTTAAGAAAAATATGCATGTTTTTCTTAAAAGATCAAAATATTTTTCATTGAAACCAATTTCACATATTAAATTTAATTGTATTTACATTTGATTCTCAGAATCATTAAAGATACTATATAATGAGATCCGTAATGTTATCATTTAAAAAAGAAAATCAAGTAAATTGGATTCTTGGTCAAAACAATTACTTGACCAACTGTATATGAAAGTCTATTGAACAAAGTCTTCAGAAATACATAAAATATTTTAATTCTCTAACGGTTTTTTCTGGGAAAAATTTTACTGTTCCTGAACTACAGTTCAATTTGATTAGCAACTGAGAACTGAACTAAGAGTATTATATGTATATTAAGAATTATATTCATACAGCTTCGTTATAACGAACGTCTCAGTGGGTAAATTCTTGGGATTCTAGATTATGAACTTGACAAATTTAAATGACGATCTTTGTCATATTCCATATATTAATAATTATTTGAAATCAAAAGGTGTCTTCCTTATTTATTAACTAAACTTGATTCTCTTGATCAAGAACCTTATAGTGAGTTAAGACTGTAATTGCTGACTATGGCAGTTATTTAGTTTTGCTCTGTAAATTGAAGCTAATCAAATTGCCTAGCGACCCCGCGCTCTCAATTAAAGGGTATCCATACACTTTGCTATTTTTGACATTGGCCTTGAGAATCTTCTCTAGGGGGTCTCAGGGTCTCAGGGCCAAGGGGGTGGATGAATTGCGTGTCGACAGGCCATATGAAAGCCAATGAAGTCCGCTGCGACGCCACAAGGGAGTTCGTTAGGGGTAGCAGAGGGGAGGGGGGAGGGGTTACCTTATGACGTTATCGGTGTGCGAGGCTGATGCAATTAGCCGGCTTTTTAGTGAGTTGTGTGTGTGTGTGTGTGTCTGTGTGTGTGTGTCTATGTGCTAATCATCCAAATGACTTCGACGCGTTTTGATTTATTAGCGGCAATTTGAATGTGAATCCCCTCCCCCCTCTAGGCCGCTGGCGTTGAAGCCCGGAGATTCACCGTACTGTCGACACTTCTGGGCGGGACATCGCTATCTAAAGGAGCGTCAGAAGCTGCACCAACAGCTGCAGCCGGACGATTTGCGCTACAAGGAGGTAAAGATCTTGCAATCACCCGACGGCAATTTCTTTCTCTCGAAGACACTCGAGGATGAGCTGAAGGATGAGAAACATGTGCTCGACTTTATAGAGTCCGAGCTGCATCGCAGTGGACAGACGGCAATGAGTCCAGAGCAAAGGGCGCGGCAGGAGAAGGCGATGGAGGAGCGACGAGAGCTCGACCGGCAGAAGCAACAGGTGAGTGAGTGTCGGCAGCGACATCATCTCCGGCAGTTGAGGCAGCTGGCCAAGAGGACGATAAACAAGGCCAAGAAGAAGCCAATTGAATATACTGAAACACCGCCTGTCATTGAGGAGGTTGAAAGGGCAGAGGACAAGGCGGAACTGGTTGAGAATGCGAATGGGAATGAGGAGCAGGATCAGGATGATGATGTGACGCCACGACCCACAGCTGCCCAGGCAGCCATGCCGGAGGATCTCAAGGATCTGCTCATCCAGCGCCAACAGTTCCGGGAGCAATGTCAGCGCAGCAATCTCTACAACACTTCCAACTGCGCCGCACCCTGGAAACTGTTTGCCAAGTAATCCAACTTGCCTTTTCCCTGCCCTTTTCTGCATCTTAATCATGTACACCAACCACAGCATTGCCAGCAAACTCAGCTCGGAGTTGACGGCGAAGGCAGACGACGAACTCAATCGCAGCATTGCCGGCTACATCAAGGAATTTGTGGACGACGAGTCGAACATTGACAAGCCATCAGCAGATTGATCAACATTTCATCTTTTGGCCAACAATGCCTAAAAATTCAGTAGCAGAGTACGAACAAATTGCAAGTACATCATCAACTGGGAAACCTATCACCATTTCGAATTGACCATAGCACTAATTATACAACAAAAATCAAATAAATTGAAATGAAATGAAATAATTAAAGAAAGTTTGCCAACGAGTGTGAGCCGACTTGAAGATACCCTGCATAATAGAGGGAACAATTAATTTAGATCTCGAAATTCTAGAATACATCTTCAAATAGTATGTCAGCTATTATCGAAATGCCGAGCAAAAGGAAGGAAGTTGAAAATAGCCAAATTAAATCTCAATTCGATTATTAATAATTGTATATTAGATTTTATGTTGAAATATTTTAATTTAGATCTGAAATCTGCCAGCGACATCAATTTGCACTTTTTTGCTTACTGTTTTCAATAAAATTTCAAATATAAATTTTAAAGAGTTTAATAAAAATTAATCTGCATTTAAACTTTTCATATTCTAAATTACCTCCATTAGTTCAGATTAGTTTAAGTTGCCATAAAAGGTAGCAGGACACTCATCCTTTTGTACAAATTTCATTATATTTAAAAAAAAAAAAAAATAAATAAATAAATTACCTCCTAAAATTATGCTTAACTTTTTTAAATGCAAAATCGACCAAAACTAGGCAACACTTTTTTGCCAACAGTCAGATTTAAGTATTCCTGTATTTAGCTCCAAAACTAATTGCAAATAATTAACAAAGTATAAGTACACTGTAATTAAATTGTACCCAAAATTCAAAACCCGCCAAAAGTAGACAACACATTTTGTAAATTCCGTTTCAAGTGAAAAAATCGTCTTTTCTCTTTTAATTGGCTTTTCCTGAAGAAGGCATCATCAGAAATTAAATTCAATTCAATTTATACAGGAACTTAGCAAACTAACTAAGACTATATATATAGATTACGCACTATGGAACTATGGAATATTTGTATGCATGTTAATTATTTAGTTACTTGTACATTCGACAACAAATTGTCGTAAGTTTCAAAGATGCTTTTTGTTTTGTGTAAAATTTATAAGCACAGTACTGAGTGTATCTGTGTGTGTGTGTGTATCTGTGTGTGTGTGTGTGATGTCAACAGTGGCTTGTCGCATTTTTATAGCGAATGTGGTCAGAACTAGAGCTAAATTATTAAATATAAACTAATAATATAGCTTAATTACAAACTAAATTTTCTTTTCTTTTCTTTTCTTTTTTTTTAGCGCGATTTGTGTTGTGTGGCACATTTCCAACTGTGTGTGTGTGTGTGTGTTTGTAAAAAAAAGTACAATAAATATGTGGTCGAGCTAAGGAATTGTGTGTGTGTGTGTGTGTGTGTGTGTGTCTGTGTGTTGTTGTTGCTGCCTCACAGCAAATTGGAGCAGGTGACCTCCGAGGCGGCGCAGTCCGTTGAGCGCGGCAGAAACTGTATGTGCTGCCAGGTGGCATTAAACCTGCACCGCAACGAAAGAGACAGAGAGAGGGAGAGAGAGAGAGAAATAGGAGAGATTATAATTGTTGTCTTTCCAATATCAATAGTCGGGCCTGTTCCGAATTCCGAAAACGAGTGGAATTGCCGCAAATCGAGTTGTCTGCTGTTCCGAACTCCGAACAAAAGTCAGTGGAATTTAAAGCAAATGCTATTTGAAGCATTCAAATACATTTCGAAAATTATAAACAGAGAATTTTCAAATTATTGAACATTTTTAGCATCGTTTAACATCACTACTTTAACTGTTTTAAGTTGAAATATATTTAAAAAGAATTTTTCGATGAACATTTATAAAATATGAATGTCACTTTAATTTGTATTATCGATATCAGCTCTCGCAATCGAAAGCTGCTAGAGTTGCTTCAACTGAATAATAAAGTTCGAATAACGAAGCTTAAGTCAAATTTAGCTGCTATATTTTTTATGTGAAATATTTAAAATGAATTTTAAATAAATCTAATCGGATTTAAGTTGATAATTGAAGCTTGAATGTTTTTTCGTATGAATTGGTGACAACTCTGGTACTTGTCGATATGAACAAACACATGCACAGGCAATCAGCTTGTGACAAAAAAAAGAAAAAGAAAAAGAAAAGGTAAGTACAATTTGATAAATTGATAAATCAACAGAACTGCAATTAATATTATTTTGATCAGTTTCTTCTTCTTCACTGAGTAAAACAGCTGATACGGTCGATGACTTACTGATGTCGAAACGTTTTCGAAACCGAGTTCGAAAAGTAAAAGCAAGTCCATTTCGGTCGGAATTGGGAACAGCAAACAGTTCAACGTTCGTTTTCGTTTTAGCCGTTTTGAAAACGTTCGGAATTCAGAACAGGCCTGAATAATTCGGTTTGAGACTCACAGGTAACGTTCGGCCAACTGTCGCTCCACGTGCGGCTTGATGCGAGCGTAATCCTTATCAGCAATCGTCGTGCTGCAATGCTGTTGCATGTAGGCGAGTGTGAACAGCTCGTTCTCGTTGTAGGAGCGCAGTCCGGGCAGCCGGAGTCGCCGGGTCAGACCCAATGCCTCGTAGGTCACCACCTGGTCGATGCCCGCTCCCGGGATCGCGTTCCCCGCATCGATGGCACTCACAAAGCTGCTCAGCGCCCGGGCTGCGGTCCGTGCCGCGCTCAGCGTTACGTGGAAGCTCTTCAGCGCCTCCGGCGACATTTGACCCAGCTCGTGGGCCAAGTGCGGCGGCTGTCCGGCGGACAGGCAGCCGACATCCGGCTGCGCATACTCAATCTCCGGCACGGCATCGCTGATATCCGTGCCCTGGGCATTGAACTGCAGCAGGAACACCGACAAGTTGTCGATCAACGTCTCCAGAATGTCCGTGCCAATGCGAGCAAAGTTGACAGCGCTGCCAATGAAAGATTTCGAAAATGTTATTCGAAAAGACAAAATGAATAAAAAATGGTCAAAACACATCCCTTTTGCAAATCGATCAAGATTTGACAAATCTATTCTACATACTATAAATCAGTCATAATTTTGCAGTTGTTGGCTTACATCTTAAAGAAACAAATCGAAATTTAGTCCAAAAGTACTTTTTTACCCTAATTTTATCACATTAAGTCGATTAAAAGACTAAAACAAAGATTTACAATTTTTGAAAATTTTCGAAAAATGTAAAGGGGTTACTATGCAAAATTTCCGAAAAAGTGAAATTTTCAAAATGATCCAATTTTGATGCCAAACCAATATTTGTAAAAAAAATGGTCAAAAACATATCCCTTTTGCAAATCGATCAAGATTTGACAAATCTATTCTACATACTATAAATCAGTCATAATTTTGCAGTTGTTGGCTTACATCTTAAAGAAACAAATCGAAATTTAGTCCAAAAGTACTTTTTTACCCTAATTTTATCGCATTAAGTCGATTAAAAGACTAAAACAAAGATTTACAATTTTTGAAAATTTTCGAAAAATGTAAAGGGGTAACTGTGCAAAATTCGAGAAATTTTCGAAAAAATATGTTTGTCTCAGAAGCATTAAATTTAAATGCAAAGTTAAAGAAGGTTTAATATTATGAAAAATAAGACATTCCTCATGGAAATCGAATGAGTTTTAATGAAGTTGAAAGTCCAAGGAGTCGACATTTCTCAAATATTGTGGATAATCGACAATAATCGTCACAGTGTGTCAATTATTGTAAATTCAAGCATACAATTGAATTTCGTTGTTAAGGTGTAATCAACGTTTTTTAAAACTAAACTCAAATCTTTCCAATACTTACACGGGGTATCGATAGTCGTAGTAGTCGTTGTTGACCAGGACACGCGAGATGAGCAGCATGTTCAGCTTGTTGGAGTAGCCAATGGGCTGTGGATGATCCCTCGTGTACATCTCGGACACAATGCTAAAGCAAATAATAATTGGAAATGGGGAATTCAATTAGTTTTCGAATTATTTCAAATTATAGTTCAGAATAATTGAATAGTGAAAAATAATATTGTGAAACAAATCGATTTGTAATATTATAAAATGAGTAAGATATGTCTGTCATTTGCCTGATACAAGTGATCAAGTTATATATACATGTATATATATATATATTTCAATTATCTGGTCACTCACACATCCAGCATGCTCAACGTTTTCAGTTTATCCTCCATGCGCGATCGGCGAAAGGTCCAAATGGACTCGAGATGCTCGACAAAGTTGAGATTGCTCAGCAGCAGATCGTTGTAGTAGTTGCTAATATACTGCGGCTGCTCGAGCACCTCGTTGGGTATGCCAAACTGCAGCCGCATCTCGGCCAGCTTCTTGTGCAGAAATTGGCGTGCCGTCGGCTCCAACCAGTTGGCCTGGCCCAATGAATCCTGCAGTTGATTGCGCAAACTGTAGAACATCAATTGCAGGAACTTCTCATTGCCCAGTGTTTGATTGAGAGCGTTCGTGTCGTCGCCTTGCCTCCAACGGATTGCCGCCACCTCAAACTGTTGCTTCGCTGGCTGCTGCTGCAGTGCATCCACGGCAAACGGCACCCAGTCCCGCACCACCTTGCTGCAGAAGAGCCAGCGCGGATAGCTCGCGGTGCGTCCGTAGATGGCATGGTCAAAGTGCTCGGCCAGAGTCCGGTATTCCTTGGACAGATGCGGCAGCATTTGGCGTGCCAACGACCAGACGATAAAGTTATTGATGGCCCTGCAAATAGCACAAGTGTCGATATTCGATATTCATTGATGCACCTATAGTTCAAGTACCGCACTCACTTCTTGTCCGACGTGGACACGAGCGTGGAGAGTTCGTGGAAGACCTCGACGTCGCGCACCAACACCTCGGTGTCCTCGCTGATCCGCGTGCTGGGGAAGATCACCTGCAGCGACTCCATAATGTGCAGCTAAGAGAGAGAGAGAGAGAGAGAGGGCAAACGGATTAGACGATTAGACGATTAGACGATCAAACAGCTGAGGTATTTATCAGGGCTTCAAGCCGTAACGAATATCGGTTTCAGTTACGGTTTCGGTGCAACTTTTATGTATCGGTTGTGTAACGGTTACCGGTTTTTCCTGTATTTCGGTTTCCAAATACCGGTATGATTTCAGTTTACAAAACCATTTAAAATAATATTATAGATACGTTAACTTCAAATACATATTAAAAATTTTCAAAAATTGAGATCAATATCGAAATTAAATTAGCGCTAAAGTAAAAATTAAATTTAGTTTAAAAAACAATGATTACAAACTTAACAAACTAGCTAAATTTTATGCTGGAATTTACAATAATTGACACACTGTGACGATTATTGCCAATAATCTACAATATTTGAGAAATGTTGACGCTTTGGACTTTCAACGAGCCCAACTTCATTAAAACTCATCCGATTTCCATGTGGAATGTCTTATTTTTCATATTATGAACCCTACTTTAACATTGCATTTAAATTTTGTGCTTCTGAGACAAACATTTTTTTTCGAAAATTTCTCGAATTTTGCATAGTTACCCCTTTACATTTTTCGAAAATTTTCAAAAATGTTAAATCTTTGTTTTAGTCTTTTAATCGACTTAATGCGATAAAATTAGGGTAAAAAAGTACTTTTGGACTTATTTCCCCTTTTTTTCTTTAAAATCTTAACGGTTATTTCGGTTGGTGTAATTTGGGTTTTTGGGGATCGGTATAATAAAAAAGACGAATGACGACAATTGAAATTGAAAATTGAAAAATTACCGATGGCGCAATGGTCTTGAGTTCGGCCAAGCGAATCGGTTTATTCAGCTGCCGATCTCCCCCCGATCCCTTGGCGGCCTCGATGTGGTTGACAATGCGTTGTTCGTAGTGGAAAATGTCATCCGCAAAAATGTTCGCATCGCGAGCAACCATGCCTTTAAATATGACAGATTAATATGCAAGTTCCATTACAAAACTAGATCGATCAACGATTTACCCATATTGATGGCAAAGTCGCGGAGCAGCAGCTTATAGCCATTAACCACCTCCATGTCGGCATCTGGGCCATAGAAGAACTTGTCCGGCAGGCCCAATTCACCCTCGTCCAGGGTGATGATGTAATCATAGGGTATCGTATAGCTGTTCTCAACGCTCACGCGATAATACGGAAAGATGCCGAACTTGACCTGCAGATGCTTCAGTGCGATCTTGTAGTCCCAATTCTGTAAGCGATTCGTGGCCGAAAGCGCCTGCCAACCGCCTAGAAAAACAAGAGGGGAGAACAAACTATAGTTAATATGAAATAATCATTTAATCAAATACGAATATCATGCGGTAATCCAGTTATCCGGTATGCCGGGGAATGACCCAAGCTTCCCAGACTGCTGACGCTTCAGTCGCCCCTCGCTCGTTGCCGGCTACTTCGGGGGCCGCTAATGAAATTCCCCAGAAGCGCAGAGACATCAAATTAATATTAATATATTTTTTTTCTTTTTTTTTGGCAAAAAACAAAATCGAAAAGCAAATAAACTTATGACACCAGTCGAGATGCATACTTGTATCTGTATCTATAAATGTATCTGTATCTGTATCTATTAATGTATCTGTATCTGTACCTGCTTCTGTCTCTAACTCCCCACTGAATTTATACCAATTAAAGGCGCTAAAATGTTTGCCTGCAACAACTTGGAAATTTCAGAGCCACAATCGAATTGCAGCCATAAACCAAGCCAAAAAAAAGATAAAGAAAAATGTTGCTTAAAATCGAACTGTTGATGCTCTTGGAGAAATTATAAAGATTAATAAGAAATCGAACAATAAAATTGATAATATGAATGGTCAAGAAAATATGAAAAAAGTAGGCAATCACTTTAGTTGGAGTCCCCAAGAAATGTCTAGGGAATCACTAGGGAATGTTTCCTTATCCCTAGGGAATCCATAGGGAATTTCTATGAAAGTCCCTAGCGAATTAAACATGGTGAGTCCCTACGGTCAAGGAAAAGGGAAGTTTCCACAGGGATTCCCTAGCGTTTTCTCGGTAGGGAACCCATAGAGAAATCTGCCGAAAATTCCTTAGGTAAAGGTTAAGGTAAGGATAAAACTCAGATTTAATCTATAAATATGGAAAAAGAAGACGTTTTTTTAAATAATAAGTTGGAAGTTATATATAGACTTCGTTTCCAATTGTTCTTTTAGTCTAGATTCAAATATAGTTAATATAAGTAAAACTTATTTGAAATGCACAAATTGGGCAGAATTGAGTTTTTGTGGGGTATTCCGAAACTATCGTACCATAAACTGGAGCCAAGTGTCATCAGGCAGCTGATGGTCGAAATTCGTCGGATTGAATTCGATTGTGTCAGATTGGTGTTTGCGGCATTAATTAGCGCCTGCGAATCGAGAAAACTTAAAACAGATCCGTGCTAGCCGGATTTAGTGATGTTATAGTTATATGTATGTATAGATATTTATTGCAAATCAATGCGAGCACTTTAATTAACTTTAATTAAAGCCAAGCGGTATAAAAACTGAACGCTGCCACGAAACGAGGCATCAATCCAGTGCAGCAGCTCCAAAGCAAAGCTTCATCATCATTTCAAGCCAAACAATTCGCGCAGCATGAATAAATTTGTGGTAAGTTAAATTTGTGGAATTGAAATTATTGAAATTATTGAGAATTATTCGAAATTTCATGGGCTTGCAGTATTTGGCCTGTTTGGCAGTGCTTGGCTTTAACAGCTGGGCATCGGCGCGTCCTGATCTCAGCCGTCAAGCCTATCGCTATGAAGTTGGCCAGAACGAGAACATTGCGACGCCAGTGATTGCCACAAGCAGCTCGTATCAGCCAACGGCATCGGGCAGCACATATTTCAGCAATGGTCCAACTGTTGGCCAATTGAGCTACAACACGAACGCGGGCAATGCCGGCTACGGTGGCGAGAGTGGCATCACTTATGCCACAGCAACAGGTGGCAGCATCAACAGTGGCAACACCAACAGCTACTCGACTGGCGGCAGCGACATCATTGGACTGACCGGCATCCATCCGGGACCTGCCATCAACTACCGGGAGCAGGAAGCCTACATCAGCCATTTGGCCAACTTCCAGCCGGCTCAGGTGAGCAAGCATTTCTACCTGCACACCGCACCCGAGGATCACGATGAGCAGCAGATTGTCCGCTATGTGAACGTGGGCAGGCCCCAGAAGAACTATCGCGTCGTGTTCATCAACGCCCCGGCGTCGACCACCAGCAAGGCCAAGATTATTGCCAATGTGGCGCCCGTGGAGGAGAAGACCGCCGTCTATGTCCTGTCCAAGAAGTCGAATGCTCTCGATGTCAGCGCCGAGGTTGTCACCCAGCGTCCCGTTAACAACAAGCCCGAGGTTTACTTCATCAAGTACAAGACGCCCGAGGAAGCGGCTCATGCCCAGCAGACCATCCAGGGTAAGCTTATCCTCCTTTGAATCCCAATCTCCCCCAATCTCTGCTCGTCTTTTAGCTGGTGATGCAGTAGAAATACATCGATAAATCGACAACTCGACTTTTGGGCAAACGATTCTCAAGTACTTTAACTCGATTTCCTTATTTTTCTGTCGATTAATTTATCGAAAAGTCAAAAGCACTTTTTCAAGAAGCTTAACATACAGTACAAATGTTTTATTTTTCGATTTTTCGATTTATCGATTTAAAACTCAATTCATAATTTGGCGTAGATTTTTAAAAGATCGACAAATCGATCTTCAACATGTAAAACATTAACATTAGTGATGTTAAAAGTATGGACAACTCGATTTTTATCTCGATATCTTTTTTTGTTGCGATTTATCGATTTTAAACTCAATTCATAAGAGGTTTTCAAAGAAGTTAAACATGCAATACAAATATATGTCTGATAAAGACATTGTAGATCATTAACATTAGTGATGCTAAAAGTATCGACAACTCGATTTCTCGATATTTTTTTAGCGATTTATCGGCAACTCGATTTTAATTCTCGACGATTCTAAAATTGTAATTTAAAACTCAAACCGCAATTCCGTAATGCACATCACTTGTTTTAGCCAACTACGATGCTCTTGGCGGCAGCTCTCAGACCAGCGATGAGGGAATCGTGCCCGTCTCCTCGGTCATCAACAGCCTGGGCGACAATGGCTCCTCTGGCGTTCTCGCCGATGCCTCCGGCGGCATCAACATTGTTGGCACTGGCGGAGCTCCGATTGTTGAAACCAGCTCCTTTGGCAACGCTGGCAATGCCAATCTCCAGATCGATGTCACCGGCAGCGGCAGCAACACTCAAACCGCTTCCCTCGTGGGCCACAATGTCATCCAGACAACTTATCTGCCCGCCAAGCCCATCCGATCCGTCAAGTACTGAGCCACTACTAACACCATTAACACCACACCCAACAAAGCCCCCTCGACTCCGCCCACTTGCATCCAACTGAAGAATCCACGGCGATTGCTCTTTCTGGAATTTGTTTACGTAACTTTGGCGATATTTTTGTAAAATCATTTTTTTTTTCAACCATTTTTTTTAAAATAAAATTTAAGGCATTCAAAAAATATATATAAAAAAAAAACAACAATAACTTGTTCAAGTCAATTGGAAAATATCTTAGTATCTTAATTTGTGAGCTTTAATTGAATTTCAATGTAAAGTGGAAATTTGAGGAAAAGTGCGATTGAAAACATAGTTGAATAGTTGAGCAATTGAATATCAAATTGAAAGCCAAACTGTGAAACAGAAATTCAAAGTTGATAGTTGATAATGTTGTTACATTGAAATTTAGTTCAACAAATTATGATTGAAGTACAATTGTAAGAGTAATATAATTTATTTGTTTTTATATTGATTTAAAATGTAGTCAGCGCACAATTCAAAGATTTCTCTTTGTTCGTTTGATAAAAGCGGAAAAATGATTGAAATCACAATGAAACCAATAGTTGAAAGTCTGGTTGAAGTTGATTGAAGTGCAATTTCAAATGGATATTTCATAAGAAATTTGAATGGAATGAGAAAAGTATCGATTGAATTGGAAACTTGGCGTCCAAGCGACTCAATTATTTTGCAAGCTCTTCATAATTTTTGGAACTACAACAACACCGAGCAACCAAAAATGATGGCAAATAAATTAGCGTCTTAAAAAAACAACAAGAAGAAATATATGTATAACAAAAAAAAGAAGAAAATTAAATAGAAATAGAGAAAAAAAAAAGAAATCAAATCGAAATCAAACCGGAGAGACTTATAGAGAGCTCAGAGTGCTGCAAGGTCATTTTGCGCCAATGCAACGCATTAAAATACCAGAAAGTATTAAATAAATATATAGAAATACATACATATATGCATATACTACTATATATTGTATAATTATCTTGTAAGGTAGGTGATGCTGCCACGCCTAGTGTTAAAACGCCCTAAAAAAAAAAAAAAAAACCCGGCGCCAGCAACAAATTTATGATCCATGTATTTTTGGTATTTCTTTGGTATATTCGTAATTGGTATGCCGTGGTTTTTTTCGTATCTGCATCTTTAGCTATCGATTGAGCATCTGCATATTAATTGATTTCGTCGATCTTTGCATAAAGATAATCACACCTACTAAATAAATGATACGATCTCAGTGTGGAGTCGAAACGAATCGAATCCGAAAACATTTGTCCCTCGGTTTTTACTGTCAACGATCATAAAAACTTACATAAATTTTCACATTGTGTATGCTTGAAGGGGAATAAGATGGGGGGGGGGGGGGAGGTTTAGTTATGAAAATTATTGATATGGATATAGATATTCGATATGGAATGCCTAATTGATAATTATCGTTTTGTTCGCTTTGAATTCAGCAGCGAGCTGCTAACAACTGAATTAGCAGATCAGCTAAACGATCAGTTGTTTCAATCAGCTATTTATTGTTGACCGACCGACCCCACAAAGCGATCCTCGTTTTCCACAGATGATCGACTGAGAACATTTAATAGCTGAATAAGTCGATCAGTGGATCATTGATCTTCTACTTGAACAAGTAGTTCAGCTAAATGATCAGCTATTTCAATCAGGATTCAACAATATGATCCTCGTTTTTCCAAAGTCAAATGATCAATCGATGATCAACTGAATAGTAAAATAGTTGTCAAGTTGTTTGCTCAAGCCTCCATCTACCAAATTAATAAAATATCTCAAAAAGTAAATCAGTATTTTTGAAAAAGGGTAGATTGATAAGTAATTATATCTCTTAGTTTCGTTAAGTTGTTTATGTGATCCTACAACATTTGTTGATTGTCTATGCGATCATCAGTTTCTTTGATTCACATTTCTCAGTAAGAATGATCCGTTACTGATCTCTACTGAATAATTTGACTAAGTGATCAACAAGTTTCTGATTCGCTCAGACGATCCCTATTTTGAGAGCAAATCGATCAAATACATCTAATAACTGAGTTAGCAAATCAAATCCTCCTAAATTGTTTTCAATATTTTCTTATACGATCGTTAATTCCCAGGACGAATGATCAATCATCTCATGACAAAGTAAACAAGCCCAATTATTTGAGGTATCAGTTAACTGATATCTCCCATTTTTAAGATCTCCCATTCTCCAGGACTGGACGATCGATCAACGATCGAGTTCGATCGAGCAAAAAAAATAACGATCGATGTGAGTGAGCTCATAAATCGATCGATTCACCTGATGACAGCACCATATGCTAATCGATATCTATATACATGTATTCATAATATATCTATAGATGCAAAATGCTTCCACATTTGGCCAAATTATGTTTTATGAGTTTATATGGTGCTCTTTTGTGACGACCTCCAATCGCCTCTTCAGGTGAATGTGCCACATAAACTGACTCATCAGCTATATTTATTGATCTCATTGTTATTATTATGGCTATTTTTGTTGCTGAGTGGTTTAAGAGGCCACCTAGCGATTAAGCCATTGTGATTGCCATGGGAAACATAAATCAAACAATTTACAATCATAATAATCATATTTGGATTATGCCTTTTTAGCAGATGGAAACCCATCTTCAAATACATATGAAAGAGGAAAAACTCAGCATGAAGTAAGGAACCTTTCAAAGAGTCCATCAAATTTATTACATTTCATTGCAGTATCTTTAGCAATCAACTATTTGATTCAAGACAAAACAAGTAATCACTTTTACACAATGAAATGAATTTTCTTAAGTTTTATTTATACCTTATCTGTGGGAATTGAAATTAGAATTTATTTTTTGCCAAGTCTTTGACAAGTTTACTTGACAGGAAGCTAGAATAATAGAGTCTTGTACTATCCGATGATGAAGAAGAATTTTAAACCTATTTATAAATAAAATAAGACGATGTGATAACAGTAATCATGAATGAATATAATAGCTGAGAATGTAGTCTATATTTGAAATGTAGATATATTTAAATGTTTGAAACAACACTATAAACAACACTATCTTTTTGAACTTGTCTTCTAGATTTGATCATCATTTAAGATATACATACATATTATTGTGCTCGAATTAAAACATATTTTGTATTTATATAATATACTTGGAATAATTTATTGATCAAATCGAAAAGAAAAAGGAAAATAATAATAAAAATAATAATAGTTAAAACTACTATTTAAAGCTGATGAGGCTAAAGGAACAAAATGTTGGATTTTTCAAAAGATACTTAATCAGATTCTTGAACATAATCAATGTCCAACTTTAAGCTGATGATATACATATATGATTTGATGTAAGACAACATTGAATTCGGTTTCCATATGAAATCATCTTTAAGCTGTTGGCAAATTTGCAAGTAAATCGATCAGTTTTGATCGAAATTTGATCAACTGGGGCCCCCAAGAAAAACCCAAAGCAAACAAGTTGCCGTGAAACTCGTGGATTGGAGGCCTAAAGGTGCCGTTCCGTTTAATGAGATGCAGCAAAGCCGTCAACAAGCCTACAAATGTTGCCAATTGTGTTTTTTTATCTGTATACTTATTAGATAGCATTAGGCAAGTATATTCAAGCATATAGTATATTTCAATTTAAAATGTATAGTTTGCTGCTGATTTGCTTGTTGAGGCCAAAGCAACAGTCAAGTTCAATGCCAAAGCTGCCAAAAAGATACAAAGATACAAACATGGCAACAGAGAAAACAACAACAACAACAACAACAACCACAACAAAACTGAACTTTTGTTTGGCTTTAGTTTTTATTTTGAAATGTAAACCATGGCTACGCGCACAAGAATCGACCACGCCCCAAGACTAAATAATATAACAAAAACAAATACAGCCCATCAGCTGACGCATCTGTGAGATACATTTGTGCATTTGGCCTGGTCGCATTTGAATAAATTTTAGGTCACCCATTGAGCCTATGAATCTTGATTCATGAATGTTCAAATCTTGAATCTGGTATCGCCTCAAAGTTGAATGCTGAATGCTGAATACTGAATACTGAATACTGAATGTTGAATGTTGAATGTTGAGAGAGCAAATCGACGATTGTCGATTTACATAAATTACAGCAACAAATCAAGTGACGTCGACGTCGACTGCACTGCCGGCAGAGGGGCAAACAAGTCGCATATATAAGTCAAGTGGAGCGACAAGAAATGCAACCATTGCCCTAAAGCGATCCAAAACGTATCACAACTCCAACTCAAAGACGCGACGCGATCGAGAGTGATATATATATCGAAATATATACGTATATCGGGATATTTGATCAATAGCAAGGATTATATAACATCGACTCATCATGCAGTTAATATCAAGTCCAGTCTTCTTGACCATTGCCACATTGTTGGCCATGGCCCAGGCCCGTCCACAATATGGCTATGAGCAACCGCAGGCTGGCGATTTGGCGATCGGAGGAATCGGTGGGATCGGTGGAATTGGCGGCCAATTGCCGTTGTCGCATCCACATCGCGGCGGTGATAAATATTTGCCACCGGCCAGCACCACCCAAGCACCGATCATCAATAAGAAATTCTATTTGGTCTCTGCCCCCGAGGATCACAGCAACGATGGCAAGGTGAAGCATCTGGTGCTGGGCAGGCCGCAGAAGAACTACCGTGTGGTGTTCATCAAGGCGCCAGCTGGCGATAATGCCAATGTGAAATACTCGGCCGAGTTTGCGCCGCAGGAGGAGAAGACGGTCATCTATGTGCTGAGCAAGAAGGATAACGATCTCGATGCCGGCGATATTGCGACACCAGCTCCAACACAGCCCAGCAAGCCGGAGGTGTTCTTCATCAAGTACAAGACCGACGACGAGGCGAACCAGGCACAGAAGGAGATCCAGGGACAATACGACAAGCTCGGTGGCACCAACGAGTTCCAGGAGGACAACAATGCGCCCATCACCTCCGTCATTGGCAGCCTCGACGGCCTCAATCCCGATGGCAGCTACAACTACCGCCAGATCAATCGTCCCCAAGGTCATCCAAGTGCCCAGTATCTGCCCAGTGGCCTTAATGTCTAAAAGTGAACGAGAACGAGATCGATTCTTCAATCCAAACAGTTTCCCCCACCTCAATCCAATTCCCCTCCCTTCACTTTATTCACATTGTTGTGTTGTTTAGTTTTAAGCCACGATTTATACATTTTTTTTTTAAAATTTTTTTGTTTTTGTTTCCGTTTTTTTTTTTTGTTAATAATAAAAAATAAACTGTATATTTAAAAAGTACGCAACTCTGAGACTTCTTCTTCTTCTTCTTTTTCTTCTTTTTCTGGTATAATAAGGTATAAGGTCGCGTAGTTTCCGCGCCATAAAATGCCATTTAAAAAATTAATAAAAATGCCATAAATAAATTGAAATGTTGCTCAAATCAAGCAGAAACCTAATAAAGATAAAAAAGCTAAGAAAAAGAAGAAAACAAATGAAACTGGGCCCAACATCAAAATGCACACAGCCAAAATTCAAATCAAATTCAAATGTGTCCGAAAATTCGACACTCAACAAAGCGGCCGGCGCCTGAAATAGCTCAAAATTAGCTTAAATGAAGTGAGAAATCAAAATAAGCTCATCAAATTTAATTATAATTGAATCAAACAGCGCATCTTTTCTTCAAGCGATCGTTAAACTGACGCTGCATGACAAAATATGAACCAAAGAGAGACACGAGTGAAGATCGAAGATCGAAGACAGAAGACAGAAGACGAAGAAGATGAGGATCACATAAAAGAGGAATCATCAAAAACAAGAGCAGAGATGCATAATTAGATGCTTATTAAGATGATTGGGCGAATTCATTAAAGTCGATATGAAAAAAGTTTTGAAAAAAAAAACAGGATAACTTTTAGGATGCAGAAAATAGTGTGCGACATATGAAGAGATGATATAATGTCAGGAATGGGAAGAAAAGAAAAGTAAAACACGGGAGATCAGATGGTATAATGAAAGAAAAGTAATGAAATAAAAACTAAATCTCAGAGGAAAGGGAATGACAGAATACAAATGAATTGAAAAGAAAGCTAAGGCCGAAAGGTGGAAAGTGAATTTTATTGGGAGAAGGAAGAAAAGTAAAAAAAGAACAAAAGAACAAAGGATATGGGAAGAAAAGGAAAGAAAGGCAACTGATTGCAGTGACTTGTAATCGTTGTTAGACTACGTTTTTGAACTCTTAACCGACCTTCGCAGTCAGTAGTAGAGATGATAGACATCTTCATAGGCTATTGATAGAAACAATTTTTCTTAATAAAACAGATCATAAATCAAATTAGCTGTACCATTTTGCCAAATGCGACATGAAAGTGTGGGAATTACGCGTCAATTTATGCTAATGCGATGCGCATCGAGATCTGAATCGACCTGAAATCGAAATCAAAATCGATGTCAAGTCGTTGAATTCTCTCAAAAAAAAAAAAAAAAAAAAAAAATTAGATATCGCTGCTTGATATTTTAATTGTCTTCGACTTGTTGACAACGCAGCCAAGCCAAACGAATTAATCTACTAATCAGCCACGAGGCTGCGCTACGCAACGCAACAAACAAACAAAAATGGTAAGAAAATTATTCAAAATGTTGGTCAAAACGCTGCAAAGGCTGTGTGAATTGAGCGGTTTGAAAAGCGCAGATTAGATCAGAGCTAAGCGCAACTCATTAGTCAAAAATGTGCGAGGGCGTTGAATGTTGCCGAGCTGATCAAAAGCCAGACAATGGGCGATAAATGATAAATGAGCCAGCAAATCCATAACGAGATCTAATTAACAAATGCAGCTACATGGCATAAATAGCGCATCCGATTGCCTAACGATAGTCACTCGATAGTTCGGTCAAATTTGTTACAAATTATATTTCAATTCCCAAAGGAGAACAAGAAATAATTTCAATTTACATATATAAATATCAATAACAACAGCCAATAGGCTGAGAAAATAGATACAAAGTTCTGTGAAATTTATGAAATTAATATAGATGTTCTTAAGAAAATTTGCACCCTCAATTTAACTTGACACGATTCTCTAATAATTCTATAAAACAAATAAAATTTCATGACAAGATTAAACTGCCACAAACTTATCTGAAACATCAGATTTCCTATGCAATGCGATAGTTGGCCGATAGTTGGAGCATTGACATTATCTTTTTGATTATGACACAAATGCTTATCTCAAGATCTGAAGAGTAAACGGTGTTGTAACAACGTTAAATGAGCTGTTTTTTTTGCTTTGGTTTCCGTTTGGATAAATAAAACGCAGCTAATTTGCGGCAAGTTTGTTGCCTAAGTCTTTTGTTTTCCACACTAATTGGACCAAACCAAAAATAAAAAGTTCTTGAGTATAAAAGTGACCGAGCACTCTCCAAGCTGCCATCACACATTTGTGGCATCCACAAGCAGCATGTTGAACGTAGTCGAATTCGCCGTCCTCCTCGCAACGCTCTTGACACCGGTCAACCTGAGTCAGGCTCAGTTCGCGTCGCCGTCGCCGTCGCCGTCGCGTTATTATCTGCCACCGGTGGCAGGTGAAAGTGTTGCACCGATCATCACAAAACAATTCTACAGCGTCTCGGCGGCAGAGGATGCACAGGATGTGCCACCGCGCACCAAACATCTGGTGATTGGACGTGCCACACGCAACTATCGCGTCATCTTCATCCGCGCCCCGACGGCCCAGAGCGAGGCGATCAAATATACCGCCGAGCTGGCGCCTCAAGAGGAGCGCACGGTCATCTACGTGCTGAGTCGCAAGCAGCAGGAGCTAGAGGCACAGGATATTCAAACATCGAGGCAACAAGAGACGCCAGCGCGGCCAGAGATCTTCTTCATCCGGTACAAGACGAACGAGGAGGCAGCGGCTGCCCAACGTGAGATTCAAACGCAATACGATGAGCTCGGTGGCAACACTGAACATGCCGCACCCCTGGTGGCACCAGTGCAATCAGTGGTGGGTGCTTTGGATGCACCACTTGCCCCTCCTCCTGCTGAGGGTTACGATTACCAGCGACCGATGTCACGTCTTTTCAAATAACGCAGAAATCATAATAATCGTGATTATTCTATTTACGAATGTGGAAAAATATTACTCAGAACACGAGAATTTGGAAGACAAACTAAGGAACTAAGGAAAATTCGAATTTTAAAATTAGGAATCCAAAATCAGTAATACAGTTATTAGGAATTAAAAGTGAGGAAGACAAAAATGGGGAAAATAAAAATTAGGCAGACAAAAATTAAGAAAATAAAAATTAGGCAGAAATATTTTCTATTTTTGATTTTGGCTTTTGAACTATTTCCTATTAGCAAAAAGACAACATTTGTCGAACCATTTATATCAAAATCAAAATCACTAGGGTCTACATGTATGTATGTGTGTGTTGATATAGAACTATTGGAATAATGAATTATGTATATAACTTTTCGATAGAGAATTTAACCAAATACAGAAAAACCGAAGCTACTTTTCTTAGTTGAATTTCGTAATTTTTGCCTTCCAAATTATTTTTTCCTAATTTTTGTCTTCCGAATTTTTTGTTTTCTCAATTTTTTTTACTCTGAATATTTTTCTTAATTGAAGTTCCTAATTATTTTTTTCCTCATTTTTTTTTTTTTTTTGTAATGCCCTATAAAAATTTCGGAATTCTTATGAGGTACCAATCATGATGATGTTGATGATGAGCTGCTTTCATCACAGCTGCTGGTTGGGTGGTGTCGATTTAACGATCGACCCACGCGCATCACACGAATTATCGAATTAACATTGCCGGGTAGCAGTATTTGCATAAATCTGATAAGCGTCAAAGAAAAGAGAACAATATAGATAACGCAAATAAGTATTTAAATATAAAAAAAACCCAACAATCATCCAAACTATGCACAACAACAACATTAACAACAATCGACTATCGTCATAAAAGATAGCGAACGCGTAAATAAAAAAATTCGTCTCGCAGTCACAAAAAGTGTTTCTTTTCATTTGTATTTTTTTTTTTTGCATAGGTTTTGCCAATTTGCTGTCTTATGTGTTTTTTTTTCCCAATTTTGATTATTTAACAAATGTTGTTGGTGCTCAGTTTTTTTATCTTCCTATTTTTTGCAAAGTGCTTTGACCCTGTGCCAAACGAGACAAATCTCACTGATGGAGCATATGGACAATCAGGAAAACAAAGGATTACACCACATAGAATCAGAACTTAGGCTTGAAATGAACTTTAAAATACTCCCAATTGAATTTGTATTTCATTTTCACAAAAAGATGCGAATTTTGTGAATGTGAGCAACCTGAACTAAATGGAATTAAAATTAAGCCAAAATTTATTCTATACAAGTTCAAGTATATTCGCTATAAACTTTTTTGTATTTTAGTCAAAATTCGTTTTGTGTTAATACATAAAATCTAATTGTTTGGATGTTATAATTGAGTTTTTGTTGCGATTGAATGTTTTAATAAAAATGAAAAAAAAAACTATTAATTAATAAAGGAAAGAATCAAAATTCAAAACTGCGAGTTCTTTCCCTAAAAGGAAAATGGATTAAATGGCCTTGGAATTTTTCGCAGAATAGAACAGATAGATAAAATACAAATATAATTTTTTTTTAATTTTTGCTAGACAAAAAAAAATTGTCAGAAAAATTTGAAATTTTTGCAAACGTTAGAAAATTTTAGCAATCGACTTGGCATTTTCAGGGGCTATACAGTTCGACTTTGTATTGTGCGAAAACAACTTTAATTAAATTTACATAAATTTAGCAAATAGTTTAACAAAAAAAAAGACAAGACGGCAATGCATCTTGTTTTGCTGTTGTTGTTATTGTTATCGTTATATTTGGCTTATTCGCAAGCAGCTCGTGTAGATTTTTTTTGCATTTGCATTTAATTAATGGGATTTGGCCATATCTGGACATCAACTGGGCGACCTTTTTGTGATTGGCAGCCAAGCCACACAACTTGGCAGCTATTAATCTCTCAAATAAGCAAAAGAAAAAAAATGAATAACAAAAGAGAAAAACATTATGCAAGCGTTCATACAAGGCCGACAAATATGCATTCGAGTTCGTGTTCTAAGTCATTCGTTTCTGCACTTGACCCAAAAGTCCCCAGACGATACCAATTGACCATCTATTTAAATTACGATCTGACCAAATGCTCAAAAGTATTTTAAGTATTTTATTTTATTTTTTTGTTGGTTAAATTTCAATCTTCAATCGGCTTATTTCAAGGTGCGCATAAATCATAACATTTTTGGCCATATAAAATGTGGTCTTAGGAGACCCAAACTAATGCTAATAGCTGAACTTTAACTTGAACCTGAACCTAAACCTAAACCTACGCTGAACTGAGCTCTTAGCCACCGACAAAGCTCTCGCCCCAAAGCGCATTCAAATTATGCCAATTATAATGAAATTTTTCAAAACTAAAAAAATAAATACAAATACAAAAACAAAAATACACAAATAGATAAATAAATACGAAATAAATTTGAAGTAAACACAACAAGACAAGAAAAAATGCCGCGCCGTAACCGTTTGGAATTTTTGCTTTTAGCTGCTATCGAAAAATCCAAAAATACAAATGACACAACATAATCGAGTCATCTTTTTGTGTTTACGCCGCTTATCAAATGGAAATGCCTTAATTTATCGACAGACAAGACAATCAGAGAGGCTCTACCTCCATCTAGTTAATGTGACTGCTGCCGTTTTTGGGGAATTTGGCAAGACACATCTCAAGTCTCCAATGAAGCAACTCAACAATGCAACATTGGCTAAGATGTTGCCGCGTTATGAATCAAGTTTAACTTTGACACAAGTTCTCCATCAACTTGAAACTTGACTTAAAGTTGTCATAATCAATGTCAGAAGACGAGAATAAATTTCTCTGACCAAATAGAAAAATACCATTTAGAGGGTATTCATTTCATATCATTCATTTCTCAACTGCTTAACATATTAATAGTGTTGTCTCTTTATCATCTAAATAACTCACATTTCCGGATTCCTTATATTAGATTATATTATTGACAAGTTTCAATTGCAACATTTAAGAGTTAACACTTGGACAACAGAAACTTCTAGTCCGTCCCAATATCCAATTAGCTTTCTGTAAAACTAAGCGTACTTTTGATCTATGATCACAAATCTGTCTTTCATACTTTCTTGTTATCATCAATTGGAATCCGTTTTACGTCAAATAACATGCTTCGAACCAGCTTAAGCTATTCCCAACCAAAGCTCAATTTATCTGCATTAATAATCATTGTCATAAAATAATTTGACGCCAACAGGGAAACGTCAAGCGAAAAAAACAATCCCAAGAAAAAATTAGTTAAATTCACTATCGATGGCTAGCGCACATAATTAAATAATGGCAAACGAATACGTCAAACAAAAATCCCATTGCGGAAGTATTATATGCGTATAATCTTTAAAAAAAAATCACTCAAGAATTAGTTTGGGAAGGAAAACAAAATGAGCAAGAACTCAAATTTAATAGCGAGACAGAATACAAATTGCTTTCATTAATAAAATCTATTAGAAACATAAAAAATAATAAATCAGAAGACAAGAGAGTAGAAAATAAGAGCTAGTGAAGAGCGTAAATGAGAAGAGAAATTGCAATTCTCAAAGACAATTTTAATACCATAAGAATGATTATTTGACTTATAGTATTTGGAATTTAGAAATTAATATTACAAATTACTATACAAAGTCTTCATTTAATATATTCACTTCAATATGTCTGAGCATGTAAATAAATCTTATGGCTACCGACCATATATATATATAAAACTCTTTGTCCTGACTGACTGTGTGACATATCAGCGTGTAGGCCAAACGGTTAAGCCTTGAAAGCTGAAATTTTCACACAAAATAGCAAAGACAATATGACGGGGCTATTCGAAATTTGACCTGTAGGTTGGTCAAATTTTGGGACAATAGTTTAAAAAATAATCATAAGAGTTTTGAAATTAAAAATCGATATCTTAAATTATTGCTTGCTAAAAATATAAAACTATTGCTTTTTCAATTCCGTAGATTATTTAAAAGCCAGAGCTGGTGCAGTTCCCAGTCTCAATGAATCGTAATCAGGAATTAAAACCGTAAACATAACCGTAACCGTTAACCGATTAAAATTGGTAACCGTAACTTAGATCGTAACCGAAACAGGACTATTTGTATTTTACCGAAACCCAAAACCCAAATTACTCCAACCGAAATAACCGTTAAGATTAAAGAAAAGAAGTGGAAACAAGTTCAAAAGTACTTTTTTACCCTAATTTTATCATATTAAGTCGATTAAAAAAATAAATTTAAGATTTAAAATTTTTGAAAATTTTCGAAAAATGTAAAGGGGTAACTATGCAAAATTCAAGAAATTTTCGAGAAAAAAAAATGTATTGTCTCAAATGCATAAAATTTAAATGCAAAGTTAAAGTAGGTTTAATATTATGAAAAATAAGACATTTCTCATGGAAATCGAATGAGTTTTAATAAAGTTGTGCCTGTTGAAAGTCCAAAGAGTCAACATTTCTCATATATTGTGGATAATTTACAATAATCGTTACAATGTGTCCACTATTGTAAATTTACAAATTTAAAGATTGTCGTTAAGGTGTAATCATCCTTATTTAAAACTAAATTTTATATTTACTTCTGCCCTAATTTGATTTAAATATTGATCTCAATACAAAGATCTACATTTTTGAAATTTTTTTAACCGAAACCGTAACTGAAACCGATGTTCGATTCAGTTTGATATCCTGATATTAATATTTAATGAAAAATGTGATTCTCTTGTCGTTTTACTTAATGAAATAGTCACAGGTTTTGTGCAAGAATACAGTTAGTTGTGTAGACAAATTAATTAGTCAATCGATCATTTTGAGGGCTCAAGGTATTTGCATTTAGCTGCAAAAATTCAAATGAGCTCAACGAAAAAAAAAAATTGAAAACCAAAAATTGCAACGGAAACTAATCGATAGATTGAATGACGGAATGACTGAATGACTAATTGAATGAATGTTGATTCGCGATGCGACGTGCGTTGTCAATGTGAAGACTTGCAAAGTGATCACTTGGAGCCATGATTTATGGCCAACAGCAATCAAACAACAGGTCACATTAAAGGAAATCCACAATCAATGTGACGAGTAAGAAATAGATACAGAGATGTAGAGTGAGAGAAAGAGAGAGAGACTGAGACTGAGACTGAGACAGAAGGCACAGCGAGTCAAATGTCAGAGGTTCGCCAAATAATTGAGCAATTAATTAAGCACGACATTATAGAAGAGAAAAAAGCACAACAACAACATACACATGAATATATCTATATTGAATATTGTATATTGAGTGAATTTATTTTTTGGAGGATGGCATCGCTCTGGGGCCCCAAAATGCGACTATAAAAGCCCAAATGCCAGCGAGGAGGAGCAACAGTTAAACGACAACTGAAATCCAACCAAGTATCATTTTGAACATGCGTCTGTTTGTGGTAAGGCATCAAAAGGATTAACCCCAAACCGAACAAGGATTAGCAGCTGATCTTAACATTCTCACTTCTCATTATCATCATCTATATTTGGTTTTGTTTTTTTTTTTCTGTCTTTCATTTGCTCAACGCACAGACTCTGTGCTCGCTCCTCGTCTTGGCCCAAGCCAAGCCGCAGGGCTATAACTACGGCAGCGGCGTCTCTGGCACCTTGACGGGCACAGGCGTCGGCGTCGGCGGCGGCTTCCTCGGAGCGCCCAGCAATGCTCAGGGATCCGTGGCCAGCTATGGACCCTTGGGCGCCTTCCAAAGTGCCAGCGTCGGCTCTCTGCTGGGCAGCAGCGCCAACTCGGGCCACAGTCAGGGACATGGACAGGGAGCAGGCAGCTCCTATGGCCAAGGCGCTGACAGCTACAACACTGGACGCATCTCCAGCTCCTCCTCGGGCTCCTCTGGCTACTCTGGCTCCTCGGGCTATGGCAACAACTTTGGCAGTGCCGGCAGCAGCTTTGCGGGCTTTGGGCCCGCACCGAACATTGGCTTCGGCGGACTTGCCGGCTATCAGGCGCCCAGCTATCAACAGCAACAGCAGGAGGAGCAGCGCGCCGCCTTCGAGTCGCCCATCATCCACAAGCAGTTCATCTCAGTCGCCGCACCCGAGGAGCATGAGAATCTGGAGCGTGTCAAGCATTTGGTGATTGGACGCCCGCAGAAGAACTATCGCGTGGTGTTCATCAAGGCGCCATCGTCGAGCAGCGCCAACGTCAAGTTGTCGGCGGAGTATGCGCCCAAGGAGGAGAAGACCGTCATCTATGTGCTCAGCAAGAAGGATTCCTCGCTGGAGGTCAACGACATTGCCACGCCAGCGCCAACGATTCCCAGCAAGCCGGAAGTCTTCTTCATCAAGTACAAGACCGATGCGGAGGCATCTCATGCCCAGCAACAGATTCAGGGTAAGATTCCATCTTAATATTCCCTTCTCTAATGATAATCCTCTGTGATCCCTCAGCTGAATACGATCGCATTGAGGGCACCTCGGAGCACACCGATGGAGGCGTGGCACCCGCCCAGTCTGTCGTTGGCATCCTGGACGCTGGTCACACTGCCACTGGCAGCAGCTCGGGACTCGTCAGCAGCGGCAGCAGCATTCAGGGAATTATCAGCGGCGGTGGCAGCCTTGCAAGTGGCAGCCTTGCAGGTGGCAGCATCAGCGGTGGCAACTCTGGCAGCCACATCATCAGCAGCTCTGGCGGCAGCTCTGGCAGCCACATCGTCAGCAGCTCTGGTGGCAACTCTGGCGGCCACAGCACTTCCCAGAGTGCTACCTACTTGCCCCCCAGCAAGTAAACGCAATTTACCATAGCAACAGCTAAACAATTTTTTTTTTTGCCTATAATTAAATTCTCATGTGTTCTTAACAAAAAATTGCTCTTAAATAAAATGACTAAATAACGAAAAAGTTGAAAATCAATGTAGCTTCAGAGTTGCCACTAAAACAGGACAAACTGGCCAAATACAAGATGATATAAAGGAGAAAATAATTTGTATTTTTCATAAATTAATTTGTTCTTCAGGAACTTTATTTTAATAAGATTAAGAATAGAAATGTCTTTCGTCATAAGATTTCTTCTTTCGCTCAGCTTACACATTATTAGGTGTTCTTTTTGCAAACATTTTGCTGATGATTTTTCTCCCCTCTTCATTATATGATTAAGATAAATTTAAAAATATTTATTGGAAGCACGCTTATTGCAACCAAGAGTACTATCGAGTCATTGCAGAATTCATAGCAATAAAAAATAGTATAAAGCAGGCTCAGGCTGTTGTATTGTATACATATCTTTTTAAGATACTTATTAAAAATGTTCTATTTGAACAGTTGTGCTCTTTCAAGACTTACCCACAGATTTGATGGCCTGCTTAAGTAACAGATCCGATTGACTTTTATCGAGAGCATCGATATCGCGGCAGTTTCTATAAAGACTGCTAATGGTTGACTCAACGGGATAAGTTCCCTCGGCGGCATTGGGCAGCATGGATATAAATCGATTCAGTTCATTGAGTTCTGTAAAAAGGAGGCAGTCAATAAATAGTTGAATTTCAAATAAGAATAGAGTGTAGCTTACCTTGATACTCGTTGTAAGTCTTGAAGTTCCATTCGCCGCGTTTGATCACAAAGTAATCGCCATCGGCATATTCGCGGGCAAACTTGCCACATGCCCAATCGTAAGTCTCGTGGCAAGGACTCTTCGATGTGTTGGCCCAAAGCAGCAGCTGTCGACTGCTCTCGACGCACTCCCGCCGCAGACAGAGCGGTGCTCGCATGTGGAACGGCACCTCGGGCCAAAACGCCAGCAGCATGATGATGATCACCAGCAACAGGGCGCACAGACAGGCGGTGGCCACGTACAGAATGCGACGTTTCCGGGACAGACTCATCAGTGCGTCGAAGGATCGACGTCCTGGAAGCAGCAAGGCTACATATAGCACGTGACGTGGAACGGCATGAAACGTGAGAGATGAGATGTGAATGAAATATGAGCATGATATGTGATTGGATGTACTAAGCGTGAATGACACTGGTTATCGTTATCGTGATCGTTATCGTTATCGTTATCGTTATCGTTATCGATAGTGTAGTCTTATTAACTCAGCAGTTCTCATCGATGCAAATAATTATGTTTATTTAATATTTTTTATACAATTACAATCGTATTTCGATTAATCGATATCACAAAAATTGACTTAAGTTTTGTTATCGACAGTGTCTTCTCATTCATTGATTAATTAATCACTATCGATAGTGATTTAATCGAAATACTTTCGATCATTAATTTTGATTGATGTTTGAAATTTTGCAAGCCATCAAGATTTGTAAGTGTCGCGATTGATATTTATCAATAATCGACATATATTGTGTTATAGGCTGTAAATCGTAGATCGATTAAATGTTATTGATATTTATCGATGCGACTTTAATGTGTCATGAAATGCCTGAGAAGTGATGCAAAGTCTCAGATAAGATTGATAGATGTCTACAAACTAATCTCATCTCAATTGTAATGGGCTGAGAAATGATAAAACGTGTAAACTATTATCGTTATCAAGCACAATTAAAAAACGATAACATTATCAATAATTGAACTCAATTCTGTAGTATTAATCGGCAAGCGTTAAATGTTTCTGAAGTGATTTATTGAGTGACAACGAATTGACTTGAATTGAGATACACACACTCTCTCTCTCTCTCTCTCTCTCTCTCTCTCTATCTATCTGTCTTCTCCTTTACCTCTCAGTCCATTTGCGGATGTATGCGTCGAGTTGGGTGTATTCGCCGTGGGCGTAACCCCGCCCACAGCTCTCGCCTCAGTCAACGCCTCCTTGCGCGCCGCCTCCAACTCCTTGGGCGTCAGACCCGCATCGTCGATGTGCAACTTCTGTTGGTTTGTGGTCAACGGAGCCGTTTCGCTACCCTCAATTTGTTGCTTGCTGTTGCCATGGCCAATACGCTCATCGTCTTGGCCCGTATGCAGTTTATAGCTACGATCGTCCACCTCATCGATGGCACAGATTGTTGGCTTATATTTGCCCTGATTCAGGGCCATGGCTTTTCCAAAAAGATATGGAAATCTCAGTTAAGTTCAATTGCAACTGCGATAACTGCTTAAAAACGCGTCGCCTATTTCAGCGCATTTTAAGCTAAATAACTGTAAAAAAAAAACAAGAGAAAGAAATTAATAAATCATTTAAAATCTCAGTGCGATTGTCAATTGGCCAAACTGGCCAATTCATGACTGCTTGATTATATATGGCAATTGATAATCATGAGTAGTTTTTTTTAGTCAGATGTCGCAACATCTTTATCAGCGTTTGAGGGAAGCTTAACGTAACGCTTGATTATCACTAAAGATTACCTTGAGACATGATATATGTACAAGTCATACACACACACACACACACCTTTACACACACACACATCACTTGCGCAATATAAACCGCTTTTTCTTAGTATATAGAACATCGCAGATAAGTATAAATCGTGCTGAGATAACGCCACTCAACGCCAGCTATAAAGATCTTCTGTATATCTGTATATTTAGACATGCATATGCATGTCTAAACATGTTTGTATGCATGTACATATGTACGTATTTACAGCATGTGCATTCCTGTCAACATTTGACTTCTTTTCAATTTTAAATTGACAACAATTGCTGCCAATTTGCGAAGCCAACTCGGACGAGATTCCCACTCACAAGATCCCAACCATATACATATACTTATGTATCTGTTTATAAATTTATAGCTATAAATATCGCGGATATATGTATGCATCAATTTTAATTGACAAGCTAAAGTGCAAGTAATTAAAAAAGTGCAAGCTACTTTTTAGCAATTCTTCAACTTGATTGAATGTTGAACTATGTTGAGCCTCTAATAATTTCTCAATCACTTGGAGCTGATTCAGCCTAAAAGTGCCACGCCCTAAAAGAGGGCTAAGTTCTGAATCGTTGAGCGTTTGTGATTTGAAATAGCTTGCTGCTTGTAATTTTAAAGCCTGTTTGTCACATAATCTTTGTTAAATTATATGATCAAATTGGCATAGAAATAAGAATTCATTAGAAACGCAGTGGCGGTGTGAAAAGGGGTATTTAAAAGTAGTCGAAACTGCATTTTCTTGAAGTTTTGAAAATTATTGGTCTTTTCTCTAAAGAATGCTAAATAACACACTAGGGCACAATTTCTTTCTAATTTAAGGGTTTATATCGACAATTAAATGAAAAAAAAAAAAATAGTTTAAAAGCACATTTAACAATACACATATTTTAGAACTAACAAGGGGAGCTTTGCTATTTTTTGCTTAAGAAGCTTAAACAACCCCCTTCCAAACGACGCCCATGGAAAATATCAGCTAAGTTAAAAACATCTACAGTAGTTACAGCTGAAAATACTATAGAACTTTCTATAAATAGTTTAAGTGACTCACTTCAATTAAGAATCCCCAAACAAGCAAATTTAAACTATGCCACTGGCAAAACAAAGCAATTCTACGCCAAAGGAGCGTAATTTTAGGCTCCCGACTTTATGACCTATGACAGTCACTGATTTGGATGATTTATCGTAGTGTTTGAAATTGGTAAAAATCCACCTGGATTATGATATGTGTGTTTTGGTCAGTTTTGTCCCTGGTCAACGAAGCTAATGAAAGTAACAGGTAGGCAAACAGTTAGCCCAGGTAACCCAGGTGGTAAGCCAAGGAAAGGCATGGAACACTTGCAATCTTATCAGCATAGCGATTATTGCCTTATTCACGTCCACTTTTTAGTCATTGGCACTAAGCAATAAAGAATGCCTCCCTATCTCAGTGTGTATATTAAGAGTGTGTGGCAATTTGAGATAACTCTTTTTTTTTTTTAATAAACTTTTGTTTTTGGGACCGACCAAATAAATGAATAAATTGTTTAAGCTGAACAACAACAAATTTTTGATTTTGTAGTTTTGGCATTTAGAGGCCCATTTTGTACTTATTTAATTAAAAAACATATTGCATACGTAATGTTCCTCAGCAATTTTATTTTATACCAAATATTATGGAAGCTATTGACTATCTCTATGGATCCAAGGGCCACTTTAAAAGCCCTGGCCCAAAAGATGCGAGACACTTGAGCAATAATCAGATAGCTCAGAGTTTCGAGTCAAAAGTCTAAAGTAAATATGCATATCACACACAGACAAACTTACATATGTATATACAAATATAGAACTACTCATACACATAAAGATACATTCATTTTGGATATGAGATCATTATCTGTTTGATCTTCTCCATGTGGCACACGATGCGCAGTGATAAGCTGTGATTCCCAGCTGTGTGCTATGACACTTATAGTAAAGAACTATGTCAAGAATGTATGTACAAGGCTGATTGCTATGAAATACATTGGCAAATACGAGTGATTCTTAAGAACCCTCTATTAACTCTATTATAATTACTTCACATATTTATAGCTTTGTCTAATTCGCGATATTAATTCTAAAGCGCTTACCAGATCTATATTCTACACATATTTTCTATATCTATTTTCTATCTGTCATCAATTAATTATTAAATAAAAATAAAATTAAAGCATTTAACCATTTCTGACAACAGCTGACAAGCAAAAGCTTTTAGCCATAAAACTACAGCATAACTTAGGTCGTTGTTGATTGGCATTACAAAGCTGCCTGCTACACAACTCTGCATAAATCATTTTTAATTGCGTTTCTCTCGCCTGGCAAATCATTGATAAATTATAATTATTCATTTAAAATGCTGCAAAATTTGCGCATTTTACTAAACTCTAATTTTGCATAAAGCAAAATTGAAAAAAGAAGAAAAGAAAACGATTTTATATTAATAAATAAATAAATAAAGGGAAAATGCAAATGTCAGATGATTTTTAATGGGTCGCAACGATGACGACGTCGTTCATCAAAGTCTTTTTGCCGCGGCGGCACTTTTGTAAATGGGCACACGCTTCAATATGAGTACACACGCACAACAAACACAAACACACACACACACACACACACAACATATATGTGTATATGAGGAAATAGAAAAGAAGCCGCTGCACTTTTGTTTATGGCTTGTTTCGAAGTTTTAAATGTCAAACTGACCAAAAGCAATTCATCAAAACGCTTCATTCGCATTATGCAAACGATTTCGATCCATTTGGAACTGTCAAGGGTGGGGTGAGGAACAGGGCGGTCAGAGAGCGGATTGGGGGGGGGGGGGGGTGTTTCCTGCCTTGCTCCATTTATGGCAAGCAACTTGCCACACTTTCAACCGCTGCGCATTTCGCGTTCCATCTTCATTTACCGAGGGGGTGGCTGCTGTTGTGCCACTTGCCACAAATGAGTGAAATCTGTGAAACGCAATTCAAGATTTCAGAATCTCGAATACTCGTACAACGCAGTTGGTGTAGACGATGTTGATTCAATCCACTTGTTTAGCTTCGAATGTTTATTTGACTTGAGACTGCAATCTACTGAGCTTGTTTATCTAACAGATATTATAAAAATCTATTTTTCAAATTTGCTTTAAATCAAGAGAAAATTCAAAAAAAGAATTTTGCATTAAATAGATTGAAACAGTCCAGACTTTGTAATACAGAACATGAATTGATAAACATTCGATTTCTGTTAGTATATCTATAGATGCGTAAAAACTCACTGCTTTTGGCAAGCAACTTTTCATCACCTACAGCTTTTTACCATGCCAAAGTTGCTGAATAGAAAATGTATTCATTTTTTCATGCTGTATATAATCATTTTTGTATTTTCCACACACCCACACATATTGTGAGTGTATTGGTAAATTTATTTCGATTTCTCAGACCATAAATGGAACTACGCGTATACCGACAATATTTTATTTAATTATGTCGAACTGCCAAAATGAGAAAAAATTATGATAATAATAATGGAAAAGCCGTCAAAAGAGACGCTAAATTCAACACGGATTAGGTTACACACATTGTTTAACAATATTCAACAATATTGACATCTGTCAGGTTTTTCATCTAACTAAATTTCATTTGTTGCTCTTCTATTAGTTTGTTCCTTCCATTGTTATTGTTGACACTCTTGTTGTTGTTCTTGTAGTTATTGTTGATGTTGTACTATTGACTTTTAATTTGGTTTAATGGTGCACCAAAACATCGTCGCCCATTATCTGAAACTGTTAACAGATACTTGTAACAGAAACAATAAGAAGGCCCCAGTCAGAAGTTATGGACTGAGTGATACCCTGCTAAATAAAAATGTGTAAATTGTAATTTTGAATATTTATATAATGAGAATAAAGAATATCTCTTTCTAAACAGTGAAGACAATATCGAAAAAAAAGTGAAAAGAAATTGTGAATTATACGAATGTAAATATACTCTAAGATGTCTGAAAATCTGAATTTTGATTGGGTAAGTAAAAGAATGATCAATAATTTGCAATATTTATCAATCAACATGTTTGTCCTTCATCTTGATCTAGCCTTGATAACACTCCCTTCCCTTGAACTCCTTACAGGGTATTGAATGAAACTATTGGACGTTTGTATTGGGCAGCTCTGACTGCGGAGATAACCTTGTCAGCAAACAAACAATAGCTGAATTGTTGTTGTACTTAGTCGTTGAAAATAAATGTGTCAACAATTTGTCAGCCTAGTTGTAGTTACTAAGCAGCGACGCCGGCAGTGACGGCGACTGCGCCGCCAGCAGCAACTGCGATGGCAACAGCGCTGTTTACGCTCAGCTGTGCACAAGGCAATGCGAATGAGAATATGTTTGATCGCCACAAATTGATAAGAACAGAAAATATGCACCGAAAATTGATTAAAAATGCAATTCCAACTACAAGTACAGTGCATGCCGGCTATGATGCACTCGAGCGGAACCCGGCAACATCAACATCAAAATCAAAATATGTTTATTAAGTAGATACTAATGATTAAAATCCACAGTAAATCGAATTTTACAACAATTTTAAATCGACAATAAAAAAAAATTAATCGAGTTGTCAATGTCTCCAAATATCCAAATAATAACGACATATCAGAATTTAAAAAATATTAAATTTTTAAAGAAATCGTAGTTGTAAATTTCAAATACAAACGTAAATTTTGACATGTAAAGTTTCTAGGTCAAAACCCAGATCAACTTCAACCTTTTATAATGTTTCTAAACTTGTACGAACTTTCAAATTTTAAATCTCAAGCTTTAACATTGAACTAACCTAATTCTGCTCAAGTTTCAACTGGATTCGCAGATCGATTCAAAGTCAATTTATTCAGTTCCAGATCTGCAAATTGACGTAAATGGAAAACTGACAGTCTGTCTTACAAGGCAATGTCGCGACGCAACGATATTAGTTTTTTTTTTGCTGTTAGCTCAAGCGTAAATCAGAAGTTCAAGCGTTTAACGGAAAAGGTGCGGTTGGCTAGTATATCTATGCTATTGCACACACAGCTATGGCCACACAAATAGAACAAACTAATAAAATATTTACTTTATATGTTTCCAAGGTTCATTATTTAAAGCCAAATGCATTTTTGTTATTTTTATTAATTAATGTTAAATAAAGAAATTATCATTTTATCTGTGCATTTAATTAGCGTTATTTAGATGGCCATAGCTGTATGCTTAAATAGGTGTGTGTGTGTGTGTGTGTACACACTGACATTAAGACCAGAATAAAGCCCGTTTTAGAACAATGGCAAAAAAAATAAAAGTAAAAGAATATGCGCGCACGACAAACGCGCAGTTCGAAAGCGGCAGAGGATGATGCGCTGATGCGGGTAAAAGGTAACGTTGAAGATGGGAACGGGGGGCGGAATTGGAAGGGGCAGGGTTGGGGAGTCGGCGAGTTCAAGTCGTGCGTGAGCGCCACAATGCGCAAATGCAAATGCAAAAGTAAAAGCAGCGACAAAGACAACAACAACAATAAGCGGCACTTGCACATGCTTAGTAGGCAAATATTCAACGGTATTTCAAAGCCAGAAGCAGCGACACCAGCAGCAGGGAAAAAGAAACGGAAACGACGTTGTTGTAAGAGATGCGCAACACACACACACGCACACACACACACGCACACACACATTCACATACACACATACAGGTAAGTGTGTGCGCTTATGGTTATCGTTAAGTCTTCATCCCTGATCGCTGGCTTCGCAGCTGCTGCGACGTAACGTCGCGCGACACGGTTATGCATTAATTATGGGAATTTTCTTTTTCGGAAATACACGCAGCGGCACATGTAGACTATATGTGGTTGTGGGTGTGAATAGCAGGAGCAAGCACAGCAACAACAACAACAGCGTTAATTATGGAGTGGAAAAATCTCAGCATCCCAAGTAATAAAGATCATTGCGTTGCTGTCGTTGGTTTTTGTTGTTGCTCTGCCTGAGCAGCGCAGCAGCATTGACATTGGCTCTCTTCCTCTCTTCTTCTTCTTTGCCCTCTCCTTATTGTTGTTGCTTGTCTTGGTTTGGTGACTTGCCGAACCGGTTGTGCCGGCATTTCTCACAATATCATACACACACACACACACACACACATACACACGGGGCACTATTTAACTTTTAACTACGGCTTTAAAGTGCGCTCTCTTTGCTTCAAACCAAATGTACTCGCTCCACATTTGTAGATCTTGGTTTTTCTTGCATTCCATTACCCACACACTCTCACTCGCTCACTCCACACACACACACACACACACACACACACACACTCACACACGCATACTCATACAGACAGAGAAAGAGGCACCTGAAAGCGCAGCTTGAACAAATGTTTGCTTTTACCTTTTTGTTGTTGCTCTCTCTCTCTCTCTCTCTTCTTAATTGTATTTGGATCGTTAAAAAAAAGATATCAGCAATCACTTAGCAACATTTAATTAACATATTAACACGACAACGCACTTTAAATACATGCTAAAAATTGTTATTGTTGCGTCGTTAAATATTTGCACACTTATTTTTTTAATTTTATATGTTTGAGCGCTTCTCTTCTTCTTTCGCAAACAGACTCAGTTTCGGCTTTCATGCACATAAAGAAAACACACAGCAAAAAAATATAGTATATATGTATTAACAATTGAATATTTGTTGATATTTGAAAAGAAAAAGAACAGTTGTAGTTTTACGCGCACAACAACAACGTCCGACAACTACGCAGCACACGTCGCGCAACGTTGCTTTCTCAATGATTACTAAAGAGAAAAGTAGAACAAAATGAACGCGGCAATTACCGTTCTATGTGTCGTGTGACGTAGTCGAGTTTTGAATGCAGTTACGCCCCGCTGACGTCGCCCACAAGCATGTGCTGGTGCCATGAATATGCTAAATAATAAATGTCACAAATATTTTGTTTCTTTAATAATTTAAAAGTTAACTAAGCGCCAACGATTTAATTATTTATAGTTCTACATGTTTGCGAGACATGTTTAGTTAGTACACAAACCTGCCGGAGAGAACACGTAAGCGCAATGTTAACGCAAAAGCGCTCAGCGAATATAGCTATAACATTACAGTGCCTTTTTGAGTTTGACATTGGCGCAAACTGTTTGATTTTGAATTTGCAATTTCCAACTGAAATAAAATGGGTTTGTAGATAAAATACGTTTCTGATTTATTTCTTTACAATTCGACCGTCATTTTATTTATAATTGTATAATAAGAAATTTAAGTTTAATACAAAATTAGCGAAAAATAAAACACACGCATTTATAAGTACAGTTAATAAATTAAACAATAGCGAGTTGTGTTTAAATAATAGGTAGACAAATTACCCATAATTTATTTCGAGAGTACACCAAAAGAAGTCGGTCTCCGCTTCTTGCGGTGTAGTTTAGAAATAAATGTATATTAATTGTAATAAACGCCTTAATTGTTGTTTTCTTTTTTTTTTAATTGTTTGTTGTTTTTAGTATATACACAAATAGTTTTACAATTACAAAAAAAAAATTACACAATTTATTATTATTATTTAATAGTTTTGCATTAACACATTTTGGCGTTGCAACTGGCAAACTTTGAGTTTGGCAAACGGTTTTGAAAAATTAGAAGTGAAAAATGATAAAAAAAAAAATTGAAGAAGAACATTCTCAGATTCTCAGACATTGCCAAGAACTTGACAAGTTTAATAATTACAAGAGAAATCCTCATCCTAAAGTAGCACCTATTTATTTGCTACTGCTGGGCCGCTGGCGCCAGTGGGCGTGGCAGTATTTGACATCTCAACTCAAAGCTTCTCTGCGGGCAGCATTTATTTGTTTTAAATTTTTATTTAAAAATAATAATTCATTTATAGTACTTTTAGCTCATATTTTCATCATTTGTTTGGGTTCGTGTTTTTCAATATTTCGCTAAAATTCAAAAACACTTAATTCCATTCATATTCACACTCTCACACTCACACATGCATTCACACTCACTAGCTTAACATAGTTAACTTCTTTAGTACAGATTAATATAGCACTTTTAGCTCCTCATTCAATTTTGCAAGTTCCGTAGAAAAAACATATATAATTAAAATTAAAAGAACATGAACAAAAATGAATTGAACCTTTTCGCTTTAGAAAGTTCTTAATTTCGTGACTAGGCAAGTTTTACGTGTTTTTTTGTTTGTCAAAAAATAAAAATTAAAACTCATCGCAACATCGTTTTCTATAGTTCCTTCTTCTTTTCAAATATTTTGCATTACTTTTTTTCAGTTATCGTAACACGCGCGCGTTTGGTTTGAAACTTGGCTAAGCGCGTTCGTTGTGTTTTTAGTACGTGTTGTGTTTTAGAACCGTTTTGCTTTTTAGTACGTTGTTTTAGTGCGATGTTAATTGTTCGTAATGTTGGTGGCCGTTACGTGACGCTGACGGTGACGCTGACGGTGATGGTAACGGTAACGGTAACGTAAGAGCGCGCGCTATTTACAGATGCTCATCGCCATGGTAACCGTTGCGCAACGGTTGACGCTCCTGCGAATGATCCGCGGGCCGATTGCGCTTGAAGAAGCCGCACTGAAATCGACAAATCATGAATGAAAATGTGCATCCCAAGAAATTTCGAGCAAGTGAAATTCAAGCTTACCTTATAGAGTAGCAGTACGAGAAGGAGGAAGATGAGTGCGCCGGCACAGGCGGCCAGGACGACCACCCAAAGTGGCACCACATCGGGCACCTGCAGCGGCTCCGGTTGCGCCCTATAAAAGATCTCGTGCGATTTCTTAATCTCCAGCTTGGGCTGGCCAATGAAGGGCAACGCGGTGACCTTGGCAATGGCCTGCGTGGACATATTGAGTGGCACCCCAAAGGCCACCTTCTCCATGGTCTTGGCCACCATGCGAGCCCGAATCGCGACAAAGGCCGCATCGCGATCCTCATAGCCCAGATTCTGGACGTAGCAGCGCAGGATGCGACAATTGGTGCCCTGGCACATGGCCGTCTTGTTCGTCGCCGCGTCCCGCTGCACTTCCTCCGGCGTGGGTATATTGCGTCGATGGCGACGCTGCGACTCGGGGGATGACATCGAACTGGAGCTGCTCCATTGACCCTGTGCCTGACCCTGACCGTGTCCCCTCTGCTGCTGACTGTCCTCGTCGTAAAAGTCCTCGTTCTCCCGTCCGTAATAGGGCTTACTGTTCGAACTGTAGGTCACATGATGCTGCACCAACGGCTGCTGTCCATACTGGACATGTTGACTGTTGTGCAGCTCGTTGTCCACATTGCCGCGATTGAAGTCGCCCAGATCCAGAGTGCCCGCATGGAAGTTGCCACTGCCGCGTCCGCCATAGATGGACTGGTCACTGGCACCAGCACCGGCCAAATAAAGTGGTTGCTGTTGCTGTTGTTGCGGTCTCATCTGGTAGCTGGCACTGGAGCTGGAGCTGGAGCTTGAGCCGGAACCGGAACCGAAACCGGAGCCGGATCCCATCTGGGCGGGCATCGCCATTTGGATGTGACCCACTGTGCTGTGTCCACGCAACTCGGCATTGGGTGCACCGCCAGCAAAGCTGGTCCTATTGATGGTCGCCGCGTGCTCGACACCCGCCTGATTGGCCCGATCCAAGTGCACGTAGGACGCATCTCCGGCCGCATCCTGGGCATCCTCACGCTCCAGCAGCTCCTTTTGCTTGTCGGTCAAACTGCGCTGAATGTCGCGGCCGACGGTGACGCCCACATTGCTGCCGGTTTGAACACCATGCGAGATCTCCAAGTGACCACCATCTGATCCGGCAGCTCCGCCCGCTGCATTGCCCGCTGCTCCCGCTTCGCCCTCCTGCGTCGCCGAGTTGCTGATGGCGCCTTGGGCTTGCAAATAGGATTTGCTGCGCTGCTTCTCATTCAGCTTGAGATTGAGCTCGTTCGCCGGAATCTCATCGCAATGGATCCGTCCACCCAATTCCGGCTGATCGAGCACGTACATGAGATGATCGCCCGCGAGCGTCTTATACGGATAGTAAATGTCCACGACGGTTTCCTTGATGAAGGAGCTCTGATTGTTGCGCAGCTCATAGATGTGGACAACTTGGGGTCCGAGCTCCTCCTCGGTGGTCGCATTCTCCGGCGCCTTGTAGTCATCCGCCTTGTACACCTGATAGTCCGGCAACGAGGTGCCCTTGATGGTCAGATCGGTTCTCACATCAATCAAAATGCTCTTGCTGCCATAATTGTCCAGTTTGGAGTTCTCCCGATCCGGATTCGTTGAATTCGCCTCCCAGAAGAAGTTGTAACTGTTCGCCGACGTTTCTTTCTCGGCGGGCACAAAGCTGATGGCAAAGTGAGTCTAGAATAGATATAACAACTTTAGTCAAAGAAGACACCCAAATAGATATTTCCGTTGGAGACAACTTACCAAATGTTTACCGGGCAGAGGATTTCCAATATCACACTTGATGGTATAATTGTTATTGCCATCGGGAGCTGAGCATGTGATGGGCATATCGTTCTTTTCCCCCAACTGCTGCAGTTTGGTGAACTGCAAATCGGATGGCGTTATCATATAGAAAGCCGCCTCAAACGCATCCTCATAGTTGTTCTTCACCAGCACCTCGAGGGTAAGGGGTTCCAGCGAGCCAAAGTAATACTTGTCGATAGTTCTGCCGGAAAAAAAGGGGGGACAACCAATAAAAATCAGTTTAAGAGAGTCTTGAGTCTTGAGTCTTTAGTTTTAATATATAATAGTTTAGTTTATTAGTCAAATAATACTAATACTGAAATTTAGTTTTTAATGTATTTTTACATCACCACTAAAGATGTCGATTAAGATAAATCGAATACAATTGATTTTTGAAAAGAGTATACCGACTGAATAAAAGTATCCTTTGCAAATGTTCAAAAGTTCAGTTAACTTACTTGACATCCACATGGAGATCCGGCTCACAGATGTTGTCGGCTCCACAATTCTTTTGGATGTTGATCGTGTCGCGGAGTATGATCTCACGATTCTGATCGATAACCGGCTCGAGGACCTCACGACGTCGACGCACCAACGGTTCGATGGGTCGACTGCTGCGCAGATTGTAACGGGCCTCGACCTCCAGGGGCGTCAACTTGTCCTGGACACCGTCCATGAGGTAGACCGTCTCGTTGAGGCAATACCGCTGGCCGTAGTTGAGGCGAATGGTCTGGTTGCGAATGTTTTTGCCCTCGTCGCGGAGGAAGAACATGCGGGGATTGCGTGTCTTCTTCGCGTCCAGCAGCCAGGAGACATCAAAGTCCAGTTGCAGGGGCAAATAGCGACCCGTGTAGCTCCAGCAGGTGCTGAGTGGCATGCAGGGCACCATCGTGTGATCGCGTTGCAGCTGACACGTCCGATCATCCAGACTGATCAGTTTGGTGGTGCTCGAAAATAGCGTTTCCGCATTGACAGCGGCCACGGGGCGCGATCGAAAGATATAGACCTGATCGGAGGCATAGGCACCGACGGCCAAATCGGGATACGTATTGTTGTCCATATCAACGCCTCCTGAGAGGGCGAAGCCAAAGGTACGCGGATACGGTGCTGCCTCCACCAGTTGCTCGGCCATGATGATCTGCGAGGGCTTCGTCAGCGGACCCGTCGGCGAGCCGTGATAGATGTAAACCACGCCGCGACCCTCGGGACCGTCGTAGGGTGCACCTACGGCAAAGTCGCCGTAACCATCGCCATTCACATCGCCCAGCGTGGACAGAGCCAGACCGAAGCGTCCCTTGGTGTGGAAGCCATCGCGAATGTGCTCCCGAGTCCAATGCTCCGACTGTTGATCCGATAAAGAGCATTTAATTAAATTTATTGCAAATTTATGAATGTCTAACATGCTTATAAATTAATTCAGTTGTGAGAATTGTGAGGGATCAATCATTTTACACTTGGATCAATTTGCCTTTCAACTTACCGCAGAGTTGCCACCTTGCAGCAGTATATAGACACGTCCCACATCGTATTTGCCCTCGACATTGCCGAGTTCCGTGTACATCGGCGCACCAATGATCAGATCGTCGAGTCCATCGCCATCGACGTCGCTGGTGGCCAGGGCATAGCCAAAGTATTCACCGATCTGGCGACCGGTTATATTAAATATATTGGCCATATTCCAGCGATTGACAACGATCTTGCCAACCAAATTGGCACCACGTGGCATCCCAATGGCAACATCCTCGCTGCGATCACCGTCAAAATCACCGGTGATCATCGAATAACCCAAATACGAATCATCATTCGCCGATGTCGATTCGGCGGTGGAGAATACTTGATTCTCTGGCTTCGTCACATCCTGAGATATCGCTTGACCTATGAAGATTTGTGTTCAGTTCAGTTTTTCTCATATTTTTAGTGTTTTCTATCTTTTGTGAGATGTTTGTGTGTTTTGTTTAGCTACGATTACGATTACGATTACGATTATTGCAACATGCCGGATGATAACAACAATAATAACAATAAAAACAATTATAATAATAATAACAACAATTCAAACATACTATAAGTTGTACTACGAACTCTACGATTACTGGATATAAGAACTACAATTTTGATACTAGAGATTAGTCCGAGTTCCCCGATGTAACATGCGCTTACGTGCAACACCCGTCGAATCAGAGATCAGTCCCTTCAAGATCCCGATTCTCAATGGTTAGTAACATTACTTAAATAGCCAATACCCAAACCCATAACGAAAGCTCATGCGCAGCTTCAAGAGCAAAAAGTTAACGAACAATTGATGGCTTACTGCACCTAATCGCGTGGTTCAAGCAAGAGATGCAACTTACGATCGAAAAGAGAGGGAGCGAGAGAGACAATGTCTGCTCTCAGACATTGTCTCTCTCGCTCTCTATTTATCAAAATCCTTAAATTTGTATAAGTTTGTCTAATGGGGTTTCTTATCAAAAATTTAAAATTAATTTCAAATTTATTAATTTATGTGTATTCATTTATTGGTATTCTGGCAACGCCACACCTATAAATAAGCGAAAGCCCATTGACAAGTGGGCGGCACAGAGTAAGAAAATGGCCACTCAGACCAAGTGCTGCCAGATTGCCAATATATGTATATGCATCATTATACGTTTATAACACAACACAGTAATTTTATTGTAAAATGTGGCAACACTAGGTCTGAAAATACCAAGTATACTTAACAATTTCAGATCGCAAGTATACTTAAACTCCCACTCACTCGCACTTCTAAAGAAGACGTGAACAAAATATAAATTGTATTCAATATTAATAGTTTACAGTTAACATGTACATAGATGAGAAAATTAACTATCAATATTTAATGGTAACGTTAACATGCAGATCAAAAAAAAAATTTTGTATGATTTTTGAACCATCTTTCAAGAATATTGAAGACTGAACTTTGACATAAGGGCTGCCATACACCAGTTACCTTTCACCGATCTGGCAACACCACATCGTTAAGTTGGCTACGCCTAAGTCTAGTTAATTAATCGATAACATCTCTTGCTTGAACCGAACGCATAGGAACTTAACGTATGTATGTATGATTGTGTGTGTGTGTGTGTGCTTGTGAATGTATGTATGTATTGTGTATAAGCTTAGTGAAGACAACAACCAGAGCTGCAGTTGGTGCGCCTAGGCGGAGAGCGAAGGGCATAAAAATGACGAGACATTTTTGGGCGTTTGACTTTTGTGCGGTTGCGTATGTTTTGAATTGATTTGTTTCTATTTTCTGTTTGTTGTTGCACTCGTTTGTTAGCGAAGCGTTCGATGAGTGGGCGGCGAGAGGGCGTGGGGGCGTGAGGGCGGGGCGGATTGAGAGCGAATTTAGCGATCGCTGTCAAATCGAGGACAGGGGCTTAAGCTCTCGTAACGATCGTTTTCTGCACCGATTTGACAGCCCTTCGCAATAATGAGTTTGTTATCGTTATCGTCAACGATAACAATATCGATATCGATATCGATTATTTATATAATATTATCACACACCATTATTATATAGGTAGGAGCAGGAAGCGGGTAAGGGTTTTAGGCCATTCTTCAATTATTATTTATTCTTTTGTTTTCTTTTTTTACAATTTTAAATGTTTTTCGATATTTAGGCACTTTCTTTTGATTATAGTGTGTGTTTGTTAATGTCGATCGATCAAATAATGTTCTATTATATAGGGTTGGCTGAGTTCTTTGCGGTGTGAGAAGCGTATTTTGCGTATTATTATTATTACCTCCAGTGCCGAAGGGCTGATAAAAAGGCGGCTTAAATGGAAACTCGGCATCAGGCGGTATTGAGTAGGTTTGTCCTTTTTTTTATAGATATTTTCGATTTAATTTTTGGTTTTGGTTTGACGTTTGTTTGGATTATTTTAGCAGAAGTTTTATTTATTTTTTTGGTTTGGTTTCGAGTTTTTTGGTTTATTTTATTTTGTGGTTTTGGTTGGGTTGAGTTGAACAACAGACACAGGTCATGGCGTTCGGTACAGAATGCATAGATTATCATTTTTTTTTTTATTTAATTATATATATATATATATATATATTTATTTTTTTTTTTGGTTTCGAAACATTACAAAATTTGCATGCATTTTGCGCCGAGACAGACAGAGTGTGAATATAGGAGCAGAGAGAGAGAGAGAGAGAATAAAAAGAGAGAATACATAATACAATATTAATCAAATGAGACAAAAAAAAGTTTCGACTAAAAATTCAATTAGGAGAAAAAAAAAATGACGAAAACACGTTCAGTTATTATTATAGTTATAGTTACGATTACAGTTTACGATTACGATTACGATTACGATTACAATTACAGATTACAATTAACGATAATAAATATGTACTATGTATCGATATATTATAGTATACGATACAGTAAATGCAGCTAAAAATTCATTGGGGTTAAATTACGATACAATTACAATAATCAATAATCAAATTATCATTAATTTATTTAACTGACTACACGATGTCGAGTTGTAGCAAATGAGTTATGAATATGGTGTGTCTTTATCGGCTTTTTTTTTAGTTCTCTTTTCGTTAGCTTTTAGCGGCGACGACACTTGACGAACATTAAGTCCAATTGTGTAATAAATTTTGGATAACAACAACTCGACAACACTTAAAAACTCATTATGACAAACTTAACTTGTTGTGGTTTGTGTTGCCAGAAAGCCAAACGAGCGAATAACGATTGTTTAATCGATAGTTCACTATCGATTGGTTTTCCAGCACTTCCTCTAGCCAACTAACGGTACATGCACGACTCAACGCATCGCAAATAAAATGTAAGCTATCAACTAAATCGGAGGATCTAACAATATTCGAAAGGTAGCTACACTTAGATCTAAAGTTCTAGAATTCTATGTTAGAGACATAAATTAGATAGTATTTGAGTTTTGTGTTGGGCAAATCAACTCGATAGTTCGATAGTTTCATCCTCTGTGGTGGGTTAAAATTCAATTATCCCTCTTTCGGTTATTCATGTGTGTACTGTACGTGTGTATGTGTTTGTGTTTGTGTTTGTGTGAGGTTAGGGACGGTCTAAATTCTAAAGATGCTCGAAAAAATTAAACACAACTGAGACTAAAATTAGCACAAAGTTCAATAGAGTACAAACAAAAATGAAACTGGAAATCAGATTGGAAATTGTAAGAAATATCGGGGGACGAAACTGTGGGACATTCTAATGCAAAATCAAGGCAAATCGGATATATCAAAAGTTGGGAGATGTATAACAATTAAATAAGGTAAAATTCAAACCACAAACTAAATACGGGACTACGCACTTTATGTAAGGGATAATAAACGGGGTCAGGGGGGGGGTGGTGGGGGCGGATTGGTAAAAAATCAATGTCAAAACGGGCTCAAGAGTTTTGTAGCTGGGAATCATACTTAAAGTTCTAGACTATAACTAAATACAATGGATAGTAGCTGTTGTACTTAGAAAATAATGCAAATACTCGTACAACAAATTCAAATATTAAAATCAAAATAATACAAATACATACAGTACAGAAATATATTTATATATATATATATATGTAAATCTTCATTATATTCATTTGGTACTTCTTGTCGTTCTATGCTTAATTCATACTAAACGTAAACGGTACATTCTTAAGCTAATATCATGCACTTACCTTGCCAATACCAACTGCCAGGTGCGCCAATGAATAAACGTGAACCATTCTGCAAGATGCGAATAAATCTTTAAGAATCTTCAGTTACCAATGGTGATGGAGATTGCGATTGCGATTGCTTATGCAAATGCTATGCCACGATCGAAACAAGGTGCCAACTAAACGTGCCCACGCCAAATACCTAACATAATGCCCATCTGCGACTTTACAACCAAACGCCTCCAAAAAAAAAAAAAAAAAAAAAAAACCAAACTCCCAAATCCAAAGATCCAAGCCCAAAAACCTATCCGCATTGCCATAATAACTTCAAAGCTTCACAAGTAAATATGTTTTCAGAGCTGACACAAAAAATAAGTTGACTTTTGCATACCCTACACTTTTAAGTTTATACTTCCTAATGGCTTTTAATTTCTAACGTCTTACAGATTAAATGTTTGAAATAGGTATCTTCTTTATAAGACACATTTTATGACGAACCTTTTAATAAGAAACTTCTCTAAATACTTTGACAGACATATATATATATATATATATATATATGTAAATAAACTTTTTTACTTTTCCAAAAAAAATAAAAAAATAAATATTTTGAAATTAGAATTTAATACTTAACAACGTATTTAAATTGAACTTTCCTATCAATATATTTTTTCAAACTCTTTTTTGCAGTTCCCTAATTGGTAGCTTTGTTCTTGGTAACTTCGTTCTACTTATTGCAAAACTCTGACTGATTTTACCAAGTTAATGCCAATATCTTTTCTATCCTACACAAATTTTGTTTTTATAATTTACATAATATTGAAAATATTAATTAATAACTCAAGTACAATTTTCTCTGAGAGATCTATTAAAGTTGAATTTTAATTTCTATGCCTATCGCGTCAAAATTTATTCAAGAAAAAGGAATTTTAAATTGTTTAATTAAATCTCTCGCCCTATTTTTTAATTCAGATCTCAATGTAACTTAAATTCTTATGCGTTGTCTTAGAGCTAATATGCCCGCTGGGTTGTAGGGAATTTAGTACTTACACTGTTGATAGCAGCACTGAAACCAGCCTGACACGAGCCCTGTCGATGATATCCCCAGTTGTCTGCAAAGGGAGAGAGAGAAAGAAATAGAAAGGGTGAAAAAGATGGAGATAATGAATGTCAGTTACAATTTCGGAATTGAGATTGAGGTATTTTGTTTATTTTGCTGTGTAATTTCGTCAGATGAAAATGCAGTTGTTGTTGCTGTTGGTTGTTGGTTGTTGGTTGTTGGTTGCTGGTTGTTGGGCAGAAGGGGAGAAGGGGGCACAATAAATTGCAAATAATTACCAGAGCAATGCAATAAATTGAGCCAGTGATTTGTCAGGCGATGGATGCAGACAGAAAAGAAGAACAACAACAACATAAAAGGATTAGAGCGCGCGCCTGCGCCTTTAAAGCAACAACAACAACAACAACAACGACAACAACAACAACAACGACAACGACAACAACAACAACAATGAGAGCTGAACTGAGAACTGCCAAAGAATGGACATTGAAATGGAAATACAATAAACAACAGCGGCAGATTGCCAGAACAAAAGGCTGCAGACAGACAGCCCCAAAGGCCAAAAGCAACAGCAACAGCAACAACAACAACAGCAACAACTTTGAATGAATCCAAAACTGTTGACCACAAAAGCTGCACATCCTTTTTTTTTCTTGGCCCTCTTTGTTTCTTGTGCCTTTTTTTGCCTTGTGCTGTTTGTTTGCTACCAAACCAAGCAAAAAATAAAATAAAATAAAAAAAATCACGCAATGCTTGCGGCAACAACTGGCAACTGGCAACTGGCAGCAGCAACATGTCGCGCTGTTGGCAACTTTGTTGTTGTTGCTTTTCGCTGTGCAGAAAATCAACAGCCAGATCGTGCGTTTGATCAAATTAAACGATAACAATTTGTCTCCGAAGTGTTTCAATTTGAACGGCCAACAACGACAACAACAACGACAGCAGCAGCAGCAGCAGCAGCAACAACAGCAGCAGCAACAACAGCAGCATGTTGCTGGCGTGCTGTTGCTGTCTTCTCGCCATAAGTCAACTTTTAAGGCTGAGTTGAGGCACACACACACACACACACACACACACACACACGCACACACACACGCACACACACTTGTACTGAGCATTGTGCGTTTTGCAGTTGTAGTAATTCCCATAATAAAATCGCCCCCGTCTTGAATTACAATTAGTCTTAGCAAGGGCAGCAGCAACAACAGCAACAGCAGCAACAACAACAACAACAACAGCAACAACAACAACAACATGAGCAGTTGGACAACTCGAATTGGGATTCGGACTTGGACAACACACAGCTCAAAACTCAGTCTGAAACTCAACTGTGCACAGTGGGAAACATAAACATTTTCTCTTTATTAGCAAAAATTCGAAAATCTCTTACTACTCTACTATTGCAATTTGACACACCGATTTTAAGCACTAATAACACAATTTATCGAAAAAACGTTTTAGTCGTCTATTCTACATGTAATCCAATACAAAATGGTGGTCATAATGGCTTTATCGATAAGAAAGTTCTACCATCTTTAATTTGCGAAATTTTGATTTATAGAGGCGTTTTTTGACCCTTTAAAGTAGATACATATATATTCTAGATCAGTCTTAACACCCGAGCCGCACTCATTGATCTTTCAGACTATTCAGGATTGATACCGTAACCTAACGGTTAACCGGTATTAACCGATTGAAATGGGTAACCGTAACCGAAACAAAACTGAATCATTATGTCGAAACCCCAACGCCGAAATAATTCCAACCGAAATAACCGATTAGAAACCGATTCAGGCATATCGGTTAAATTTTAACAATGTTATCGTTTTTGAAAACTAAATTCAACCTTTACTACCGCCCTAATTTAATTTATATTTTGATCGCAATAAAAAGATCTAAATTTGTGAAATATTTGAACAAATATGTTTCGAAACTGATATATGTATATTACGATTATTTAGTTCTCTTTTTGAGAAGTGATTGTGCTTTTGGTGATTGTCTCCACTGTCGTCAGTTGGCGGCTCCTTCTCAGCGATCGTCGCTCTCTTGGGCAGCTTTTTGTCCACGTTCCTTTTTCTGTTAACCCTTCTGTTCCTACACTTCTTCATTCTTGAATTCTGATTTCTGTGTGTCTGTCTGTCTGTCTGTCTTTTTTCTGTTTTCGTCTTAGCTATTAGTTTGGTATTTTGTGCGTTAAGTTGGTATTTATTGCTTTCAGTAATGTCGGAATGTGCTGGCCCAACTGTCATGTGATGAGTAGCTGCCGTTGCCGTTGTTGCTGCTAATCATTTCACAACAACAACAATAAAAATAACAATAACAACTTCGACAACGACAACATTAATAACGCAACAACACCATTGGGCATTGAGCCCAGCGCCTGGAAATGCGTTTAGAATCATTAAATTGGCCTTCGAATGGAATTGAGATTGGATGGATCGGATTGGATCACTCGGATCACTTGGCCCAGCAATTGAGCAATTGCTTGGGGAGCGAACTAGTTCCATGAGCTGAATGCTTAAAGAGAAAATTAATAACTGCTTCACTTGACAGTTTTCAAGCCAGTTCTCTAGTTGACGGTTCAAGTTTCAATGTTAACAACAAAATCTATAAAAATAAAAGAATACTTTTTTGATTCAAAGTAAATGTAAATGGACCTCTTATATTTTATAATTTTGGAATATATGACAATAAATTATTGAACATTTTTCTAGACATTTCAAATTACAAGTGAAATTTGCATTTCACATCAATTGAATACTTGAATCTTTTGAGCTGTGGGAATGTTTAGGACTCAGTGTAGAACTTTACTTCATGTTATAAATTATGATGTATAAAAAACATTATAATCTTTTATCTTTAATGAAGATTAAAGTTCTCACACCTTTAGTGTTCACTCTAAGCTAGCTTCACTGTAAGTTTCTAAATTCAATTCAATTAGACAGCCAGTGAGAGTATGAAACTAACAGTCTCTTAGGTGCTGATCCAGCTGATAAAGCAGTTCAACTAATTAAATTTGTAGATTAGGTACATTTTAATGTATATACACATATATACACTTATATGTTTGTGAATCTTTATGTGTGTCGAGACGATCTACAGTCGATGCTAAAAATAATCAGAAGAAGCTGGCAAAAGTTGTGGCCATGCCACATGTGTCTACCAATCCAGCATACATATACATATCTATACATCTATATATATATCTACATATATGTATATATAGAATCAACATCTAATAAGATGACTAAGCACACAAATTGGCAGTATGTTGGAAATTAACCAAAAATATCATCCCTAATGCAGCTCAAAATGATCTTCTATAAGTTTTTGATATCTACATATGTAAAAAAGAATATTTTGTTGCCACTTTCACGACACGAAACAACATTAATAGATATGTTTTTGGCATTGGGGAAATAAGTATATATATACATATATATATTTGTTGCAAGTCACGGTCCGTTGAGTGCCATAAATCTATCGTCGGCCTGCCCGAATGACATTCCGAGGGCGGAACTAAGAAACTTGTCAAGAAATGCAGCTAGAAAATTATAAAATCGATTAGAAGAGTCTAGGAAAGCTACGGTTGATCTAGCTTTACAATCGATAGTGATTTTTATATATACAACCTGAAAAATCCACTTGGAAATAAGTCATCTTTTAAGCTTTATGAAGGAAACTAAGAAAAGATACAAAGAAAGCAAATTGTAAAGTTTTTCCATACTCTTGATAGTTGCAGGAACAACGAGAGTCTCGATCGGTAATTATCGATAATTACGTTATTTTATAAGCAGTAAAAGAGAAAATCAGATATTAAGTATTTCCATCTATGTTGAAAGATGATTCTTCAAGGTTTAAGTAACTGATAGTAAATAGAAACAAGAATTCATAAATTTATAGCATTATAGATACTATCAATATTATGAAAAGCTAAGCTTCTATCTATTCCTTAACTATAGAAACATTTCAAGAAATATAGCCAAGAGAACAAAATGAATTTAAAAATATTGAGACCATATGGCTTTTAGAACTTATAGATACTAACGATAGCTAACTTAGAGGACAGAAATTGTATCTTATCCGGACACTAAAAACGGGAATAAATTTAGAAAGTCAAGCGATAGGAAAACAACGCTACTGACTTTGAAAAACCTATCGATTCGATCGATAACAACAGCGATTGAGCCACAGCTTTTGTTTGATAGACACTTGATACTCGAAGTTCACACGGCTTGGCTTTGGTTCTTCTCTCTTTTGTGGTCATTCGACACTTTAGCTTTGGGTCCTGGCCTTGGCTTTATACATAAGTCTTCCCCCACTCTCAGCACACACTTTCAGCGATTCCCTCTTATATATACATATATATTTTTTTGTTGTTGCTTTTTTTCAGTCGTTGTTGTAGGATAATTTGCGTTTAAAGGGATTCCCTGGTCGCGCACAGCTCAAATTACTTTGAGAGTGCAAATCACATGAGGTGCAGTTGTTGTTTTTCTTTTTCTTGTTTTGGTTGCTTTAAATCCATTTGTTGTTCCTTTCTTGCCCTGTTTTTGATGGCGACTGGTGTGGATCTAATTCGGGGCGACCTACATTGTACTTACTTGTGCGACACGGCGATATCTCATGGAACTGCTTGAAGTTGTGCGAGGTGAAGCAGGTGCCGACCGGATCATAGCGCAGCGCCCTCGATGGCGTCATCGTGTGGAAGACATAGCGCGGTGCGCAGGCCTGCAAACAGATACAGATACAGATACAGATACAGGTACAGATACAGATACAGATACAGATACAGATACAGATACAGATACAGATACAGATACAGATACAGATACAGATACAGATACAGATACAGATACAGATACAGATACAGATACAGATACAGATACAGATACAGATACAGATACAGATACAGATACAGATACAGATACAGATACAGATACAGATACAGATACAGATACAGATACAGATACAGATACAGATAATATACAGATACAGATAATACAGATACAGATACAGATACAGATACAGATACAGATACAGATACAGATACAGATACAGATACAGATACAGATACAGATACAGATACAGATACAGATACAGATACAGATACAGATACAGATACAGATACAGATACAGATACAGATACAGATACAGATACAGATACAGATACAGATACAGATACAGATACAGATACAGATACAGATACAGATACAGATACAGATACAGATACAGATACAGATACAGATACAGATACAGATACAGATACAGATACAGATACAGATACAAATACAGATACAGATACGAGATACAGATACAATACGATACAGATACAGATACAGATACAGATACAAATACAGATACAAATACAGATACAAATACAGATACAGATACAGATACAATACAATACAGATACAGAATACAATACAAATACAATACAAATACAATACAATACAGATACAATACAGATACAATACAGATACAATAGATATACAATACAATACAAATACAGATACAGATACAATACATATATACAATACAGATACAGATACAGATACAATACAAATACAAATACATATACAGATACAGATACAGATACAGATACAGATACAAATACATATAGATATACAAATACATATATAAATACAATACAGATACAAATACAGATACAATATACAGATACAATACGAATACAAATACATACATATACTATATATACAAATACAATACATATACAATACAATACATATACAATACATATACAAATACATATACATATACAGATACAATACAAATACAGATACATATACAGATACAATACAATACAAATACAATACAAATACAATACATATACAAATACATATACATATACAAATACAGATACATATACAAATCAGATACAAATACATATATATATACATATACATACAATACATATAGATACAGATACAATACAGATACAGATACGATACAAATATAATACAGATACAGATACAATACAGATACGATACAATACAGATACATATACATATACATATACAGATACATATACATATACTGATACATATACATATACAGATACAATACATATACAGATACAATAGATACAATACATATAGAATACAGATACAGATACAATACAGATACGATACGATATACAGATAGATATACAATACATATACAGATACAGATACAAATACACATACAGATACAGATACAGATACAGATACAATCAATACAGATACAATACAGATACAGATACAGATACAATAGATATACAATACAGATACAGATACAGATACAATACAGATACAGATACATATACGAATACGATACACAGACAGATACAGATACAATACAGATACAATACAGATACAGATACAGATACAGATACAGATACAATACAATACAGATACAGATACAGATACAAATACAGATACAGATACAGATACAGATACAGATACAAACAGATACAGATACATATACAGATACAGATACAGATACAGATACAGATAAGATACAGATACGATACAGATACAGATACAGATACATATACAGATAGATATACAGATACATATACAGATACAGATATACAGATACATATATAGATACAGATACAGATACAGATACAGATACAGATACAATACAGATACAGATACAGATACAGATACAGATACAGATAAATCAGATACAGATACAGATACAGATACAGATACAGATACAGATACAGATACAGATACAGATACAGATACAGAATACAGATACAGATAGAGATACAGATACACATACAGATACAGATACAGATACAGATACAGATACAGATACAGATACAGATACTAGATACAGATACAGATACAGATACAGATACAGATACAGATACAGATACAGATACAGATACAGATACAGATACAGATACAGATAGATACAGATACAGATACAGATACAGATACAGATACAGATACAGATACAGATACAGATACAGATACAGATACAGATACAGATACAGATACAGATACAGATACAGATACAGATACAGATACAGATACAGATACAGATACAGATACAGATACAGATACAGATACAGATACAGATACAGATACAGATACAGATACAGATACAGATACAGATACAGATACAGATACAGATAACCGTAGCCGTAACCGATATTAACCGACTGAAATTGGTAACTCTAACTGAAGCCGTAACCGATAAAAATAAAACTCTTTTATTATACCTATAACTGAGAACCGAAATTATTCAAACCGAAATAACCGCTAAGAAACCGATTCATGCATAACGGTTAATTTCGGATCGGTCAAGCATAAAATTGAATTATGCTGTTAAGGTGTAAGCAACGTTTTTTTTTTAAATTTAAATTTTAATTTCTGCCCTAATTTAATTTATATATTGATCACACTAAAGAGATTATAATTTTTGAAATATTTATTTTCAAATGTACATATCTTTAACATTTGTTTTATTTTGTTGTGGACCGAAGTCATCTCGGTATTTGGAAAGGGACACTTTCAAAAAACTGTTAACCGATATATACAAATTTTCGGTATCGGATAACCGGATAACCTGTTACCGGTTTGATACCCTGCTTATTATATTGATTCTTTCGAATCGCATGTGTCGGAAATGGCGAAATATCAGTCGAATTCACAATTATATGGCAACCAGAAGGCACATACCAAAATTACTTACTCTATGCGTAGTACTTTCTGAGTTCTCAAAGGTTAGAGAATCAGATAGATACTTGGCTGAAATATTTTTAGGTTGAAGCATAAAAAAATCATTTTGCAGAGCTGAAATTGTTGCTGATGCTCAGCACTCAGCTTTAATTTAAAATATTTTGCAGCGGTAGTCGAAAGTAATGATACGAGTATATATTAAGCCCTTCTTTAGAGAACTTACTGGGTATACATATACATAATAAGGCATATTCAAAAATTTCGATTTGGTATAGTGAGCAATGTCGCAATTCTTACAATATTTAAAATTATAGGGTATCTATAAGGCACTTATTAAGTTTGGTAGCTCAAAGCTTGATAGTTAAAAAGGTTTCAAGAGCGATGGACCAAAGTCTTTCTCGAAATTCGTATACTCAAATAGTTCATTATACCCCGCTGGATGCCATTTACAGGGTATGTATGAAAAACATGAGAATCATTTAGCATTACAGTCAGCAAATGCCACGTTGTGAAGTTGTGAAAATGTGAAACAATGGCATCAAACAGATCATGAAAATGCTGCAAAGCCCAAAAATGGCCAAGGCGAATTACAAGATGAGGGCAGAGTCGAGTGGAGTCGCTTTGAGCCGAGCTGAGCTGAGCTGAGCTGAGCTGAGATGTAGTAAGCCAGGCGACCCTGAAGCCTACGTCTCCATCTTCAGCTCCATGTTGAGCTCCATCTCCAACTGCAGCTTCAATTCCAACTTTAGTTTCAGCTTCAACTGTGGCTCGTCCGTCTGTCAGTTGGTCTGTCTTGCTGTCCATTTCTCTCTCTCTCTCTCTCTCGATCTCTGCCTCTGTATATATAGTTTTATAATGTATAAATGGCTGGCAGTTGGACATAAAACACGCACGCTCACAATACTTGGGCCTATGGCCCATGCCAAATATGGCTGGCATGCAGTTGGCCTGGCCCGGATCGGCATCGGCATCGGCATCGGCATCGCCATCGTCATCGCCATCGGATCGTAGTGGCATTGTTTGATGCCCGCTCTGTGGCACATATGCCTGCAATTACTTTTACAAATTTATACATATTGTGCCTTTTATGGCATTGCCAGTGGCAGGATTGAAATAAAAACAAAACAAAACAAATAAACAGATGAAAAAAAGAGTCAACAGCAGGTCTATTGACTTGCTACCTCCGCTTAGTTGAGTTGAGTCCTCACCTCACCTCTCACCACACTTCTTCGACTCTGACATAAACTCCAAAATGACGCGCTATCGCCAAAAATGCATGCTGATCGGTGATCGCTGATCGGTGATCGGTGATCGTTGATCGTTGATCGGCGATTGCTGATCGGCGATCAGATCATCGCAGGTCTCTCTCAAGACACGCCCAGTCCATTCAAATGCCCATTGAATACGAAATCTATGCGTTCGCATTATGCAAGCGACGTTCGCCAAATCACAGCTGAGCTCTCATTTTAAACCAGGGACGGGCAATCAAATTGTTTAACTTTCGCCTGCATCATTTTATAATCCGTTTTTCCTACAGATTGTGCATAAATAATTCTTTTGGTGTCAGTCTCGGATTTGTACTCTTCAGCCCTGCTCTTTGAATATCTGCCTAGTCGCATTCATATCGCCGTCTCAGGTGCACTCAATGCAGCCATAAAATCAAAATAAAGACAATCGCAGTCCCAAGTCCCCAGTCTCCCAGTCCCCAGTCTCCCAGTCGGCAGTTCCCAGTCCCAAGTCTACAGCTCCAGTCTTTGCTCCAGGTCCACGCTCAGTTCTGGGCCATTGAACAATTCAATTGAATTCATAATGTGCTACAGCAGCTTCATCGTTCAGTATATCTTATTGTTGTTGTTGTTGCTGTTATTGCTTTGGCTCCAGCTCCGTCTACGACCCCGTTGGCCAAGGCCCACCGCGCGGCCAATAAGTTAATAGCATTTTCCTATTAAAAACTTTATTATCAGCGTCGCATTCAGCAACAAAATAAAATAAAAAATAAAAGAGGAAAAAGACAGCAAACAGCGAACTCTCTTCGCTGCAAGTTGTTTTTCGCGGTAAGATTGTTAGATATGCAAATGGCCTAAAGCCGCTGGCTGGACCGCAGCAGAAGAGGGCTGCGCCATTCCTGCCCCACGTTGAGCGCCATTCAAACACACAGACACTGTAGCTTAGTGATAGCTGTGCATTTAGATGGTCCAGTTAGTCGCATCATAACTTTTTCTTAATCTCAGACACAGCTCTTCAGGTTGAAGTCAAAGCAGCAGTAGAGAATGTTATCCACCCTACGTTGAGCGCCACAGAGTATATCTATATTTGGACCTAGCTGCCTCTGAGCATCTTTGAAACATCATAATATTTCCTTAATTTGAGACACAGCGCTACAAGTTCAAGTCTAATAAAGAGTAAAGCTTGTCATCTAAACTCCAATTCACCGTACGTTGGGCGCCATGTAAATACAGGCAATATAAATTTATCTACTCGACTTATATATGTTATTATCAAAGCTTTCTTTACATTTCATTTCAAAACTGAAGTAGATCATATTTAGTATAGTATATCCCACTTCAGTCTACGTTGGGCGCCATTTAAATGCATGCAGTGTTAATATTTTGGTCTTAACTCAACTGCTCGACTTATAGGTGTTATTATCATAGCTTACTTTACATTTCAGAAAGAGTTTTTTCAGCAGCAATCAAATCAATTTAAATCATATTTAGTTAATATATCCCACTTCAATCTACGTTGGGTGCCATTTAAATATAAACCTTTCAATTTGAATGCAGAGACTCCAGTTAAGATCGAATGCTTTTATTGATTTGTTAAGGAACCCTTGAAGTTGATGTCGAATTAGGTAGTCTACGCCCTATCTCACCCACGTTGGGCGCCATAAGTGGCGCCTCTAAGCGAAATTAGTTCAGTCAATTCAATTGTACAATTTGAGTTTGTTCAATCATTTAGCGGTGCATTTTAAATACATGTTGAATGGTTTTCAATAAATTTTTCATTTTTAATTCTTTTTGTTTATTTATTTTGCGTGTGTTTTGGCCCGTTTGCGGTTTGTTGGTTTATTGCCCATGTTGGGCACCGAGCGCATACCGAAATGCCAGCGATAAATTTTTGAGACATTAAACTGCACTTTCGGAGAGAGAACGTAGCGTTGTTGTTGTTGTTGTTGTCTGGCTAAAAGTCAAAAGTCAACACGTTTGACATGGTCGACATGCAGACGTTGGCATTGGCGAATGCAAAGTTCTGCAAGGATCGCATTTGCAGTTGAAAGGAAGGAAAGGAAGAACGAGTCTTATGGTTATGTGGCCGGGCCATATTTGAGTTCAATAGCGCTTTGGCAATTTTACAGAGATCGTGTCGATGATCATGTCGCAATCGCAACAGCAAACAAAACGCGAAACGAGACCGCACGACATGCGGCACATGCGGCACATGCCCCAAAGCCCAAAGCCCAAAGCCAAAAGCCCAAAGCCCAAAGCCACAAGAGCCAACAACAAAAATACCCCAAAGGCAACGTGGCCACAGTCCAGTCGTAGTAGTGCCACAATCACCGCCATTGGCACCACTCCCAACAGCACCGCACAATCGAATCGCCGATCGGCGATCGGCAATCGGCAATCGACTCGACAATCTGCGAATCGGCATCGACAATTGTCGATCGGGTTCACAGTGATGTCACCTTGGGATCGCGTTCGGTTCAGATGCCTTCACAAAAAAAAGAAAACTGTTAATTTGTCGATCGTCGTTTGGCACCGTTTCCATTTAAAGATACGACAAATCTATTCAATTAATCAACAATGTCAAAGCGTAAAAGAAAACAATCAGCGTTGCCAGATCGAGTGGAATTTGAGTGGAAGCGTTAACATATATTTTAGAATTTATCTTGGTTTTTATAATCTAATTTGTCCATGCTCTACTAAATTAATCGAGAATGTCAAAGCGTAAAAGAAAACTATCAGCGTTGCCAGATCGAGTTGAATTTGAGTGGAAGCGTTAACATATATTTTAGAATTTATCTTGGTTTTTATTATCTAATTTGTCCATGCTCTACTACATTAATCGAGAATGTCAAAGCGTAAAAGAAAACTATCAGAGTTGCCAGATCGAGTGGAATTTGAGTGGAAGCGTTAACATATATTTTAGAATTTATCTTGGTTTTTATAATCTAATTTGTCCATGCTCTACTAAATTAATCGAGAATGTCAAAGCGTAAAAGAAAACTATCAGCGTTGCCAGATCGAGTTGAATTTGAGTGGAAGCGTTAACATATATTTTAGAATTTATCTTGGTTTTTATAATCTAATATGTCCATGTCTATTAAATTAATCAACAATATCAAAGCTTCAAAGAAAAGTATAAGCGTTGCCAGATCAAGTTGAATTTGAGTGGAAGCATTAACATATATTTTAGATTATATTTTGGTCTTTATTATCTGCTTATATGTTCATGCTCCAGAACAAAAGTATTTACATATATATTTATTTGTCACATTTATGTACTCAATCGATTTTAAATTCAATAAATTAATTTAATTAAATCTGAGAATAAAGAGCTCATAGATTGATAGATAAACTTAATATCTCTTTGGGGCGAAATAACTCTCGAGTATATTTATTTATTTATTTTTTCATTTGATTTCTATTATTTCCTAGTGCTACAAGGTCATCCTTATAAATTAATGCGATCGAGTCACAAACACATTTGGATAGATCTTTTTATGTTTATATATGTATACTACTGAAGAAATGATGTTGAGTATTTAATATTTACTGGTTTTAGCAAGGATCGGATTTTGCGAAACTTAAATTAACTAAGGGTCATCTTCATGAAATAAAATTATAATAAAAAAAAAAAATTTTTAAAAAAAGATCGTATTTGGTCTGAGTAGGAAATGCGATCAAACCCTACGAAATGCCAAGTGCAAGATGATCTTTTCTGAATTATAAAAAGAGAAAAAGGTTTTTGGTGTTGTTGTTGTTGGTGTCCATGGATGATGTAGTTCGAATTGGTAACCGGGCGCACTTGGTGCTAACATAAATCGATGGCCTTTTAATGGGCATTTGAAGGCCAGGTCAGCAGTGGGTGCCGCGCGTGGCGGAAGTGACCTGGACATCGATGGTCAACAGAAAGGAACTTAACTTAACAGCAATAGCAACAACAACAACAACAACAATGCTTTGCTGTAATAACAAAGGGCGTCGTTTTTGTTGTTTGGGCCATCAATGTTAACGGTTTTTTTCTGATGTGCTTTGCCAAATCAAATGGGCCAAATCAAAGTTAATTGAGAACTAAAGTGAAAATCAAATGCCTCACACTCTCTCTCTTTATCTCTCTCTCTCTCTCTCTTTCTCTCTCTCTGTCTCTTCTCTCTTGGCCAGAGTTGGTGGGTGGCTTTTGGCTTAGACAACAACGCCAACGCAATTAACCAAAGTTGCGACTGGGGCGCACCTTAAACAGAGCACACACTGTGTCTGTGTGTGTGTGTGTGTGTGTATTGGTTTGGTCTTGTGGCTTACTTGACGCAATCCAAAGAAACGACCACGTTTAATGCGACCACAAAAGATGACAACAAATTCAAAACGCATTCAGAATTTTTTTTTTTTGCTGTCGCTTAACAAAAAAAAAAAGAAACAAATCAACCAGCAATAGACAAGTTACAACTTGCTAAAGCAGCAAGTGCAACTAAACGATACCCTGTAAAGCGTCATAGCTTGTATATTTCTGAGATGAAAACTTAATGCTTAAAGCTGTCAAGATTCAAAGCTTTAACTTTTGATTTGTGCATTTTATGACATTTTTAAGAAATTGACTGCAGTTAAATGAATACAGCTTGATATACAATTGATGCTGGCCTTTCTTAGCTATGCATGAGTACAGGGTATAACAGACATCACACACACACACACACACACACACACACACACACACACACCCATGTAACGGCATTGCACACCCACCGCAGCTGACATAAAAAGAGACGAAGGAAAAAAAATGAAGCTCGCGTATGACATTGTCATAAAAAAAAAGAAACAAAAATGTCATTTTGGATTTGTTTTTCTTTTCCTCTTTAGAGCTCAAAGTTTCATTTTCAGTATCAGATTTTATGCTTTTCGCCCACCTGTTTGGTTTGAGCTCCATTTTCATCTCCCATTTCCCACTTCCCATCTCCCAACTGTCTGTCGACCGCTTGCACTTTCAATCCCAGGGGCAGGCAACTGGGATGTTGTTAAGAAGTAAAGAACCTCCGACTTCCTCCGTCATTTAACGAGCTATCGCTGCGCTCTTCGATGATGCCATCGAAGGCGCATTAAAATCAAACAATCAATCGCCCAGATGGAAGATGGAGACATGGAGGTGCAGTTAGTCAGTCACTGGGTCACTCGGTTAGTGGTTCAGTCAGTCAGTCAGTCAGTCGGTTAGTCAGTCACTGGGTCAATCAGTCAGTCAGTTAGTAAGACAGTCACTGGGTCAACCAGTCAATCAATCAGTCAGTCAATCAGTCAGTCAGTCAATCAGTCAGTCAGTCAGTCAGTCAATCAATCAGTCAGTCAATCAGTCAGTCAATCAGTCAGTCAATCAATCAGTCAGTCAATCAGTCAGTCAATCCATTAATCAATCAGTCAGTCAATCAGTCAGTCAATCAGTCAGTCAATCAGTCAGTCAATCAGTCAGTCAATCAGTCAGTCAATCAGTCAATCAGTACTAGCTCAATCAGTCAGTAAATCAGTCAGTCAGTCAATCAGTCAGTCAGTCACTGGGTCCGTCATTCAGTTACTGGGTCAGTCAGTCAGTCACTGGGTCAGTTGACTGGGCGGTCGCTGAAAGTGAGAGTATCTTAATGGTGTCACATTAACTCGAACTTAACAGCGTTGAGAAGCGATAAAACAGCATTCAATTGGATTGTGGCTTTGCTTTTTGTGGCTTGATGGTAATTTTCACCTTCTTTTTTTACAATGTATGCTATTGGAATTAGTGTGGAACTAGTTCAAAGATAACAACGTACTTAAAGCCAGCTGATAGTTTGCCTACAATCAGTTTAAAGAAGAAAAATATAAACGGAATGAGAACTAACTGAAGTTATCGGAGACAAACCATCTTGATCTTCCTCTAAAGATATTTGCATTTCTAGGAATATTCTAAAATATTAGTAAAATAATGTCAAATATAAAAATAAATTTTAAATAAACTAAATTAAAAATAAACAAAGCTGTATGATTTTCTCTCCCTAATATTTTTGTTCTCTCGCTTTATATTAAAAATTATTAGAATTTTTTCCGTGATTCTTAATGACAATTATTCAGAAGGGCTAAAAAAACTTTGAAAATTTCTTAAATAATATACAGGTATGATTTCGGTACACAACAAAACTATTACAAATTTTAATGTTATGTATATTTCAAAACAAATATTCTAAAATTTCAAAAATGTAGATTATTTTATTAAAATCAATATATAATTTATATTAAGGCAGAAGTGCAAAGTAAATTAAGTTTAAAAAACCGATGATGACACCTTAAAAACATAATTAAGTTTTAAGCTTGACCGAACCGAAATTAACCGGTATGCATGAATCGGTTCCTTAACGGTTATTTCGGTTGGAGCAATTTGCGTTTCTGGGTTTCGATATAATGAAAAAGTTTTGTGTCGGTTACGGTTTCAGCTACGGTTACCCATTTCAAGCGGTTAATACCGCTCATGGTTGCAGTTGTAATCCTTGAAAATACCACAAGACATTCCACCTTTTTGAAAATACTTCCCTATCGGTTAGGTATACTGAGGGTACTTACCACAACCAAGTCGCTGTGTCTGCCTGTAGCCACCGTCGCGCCGAGCCATTGATACGACTTGCGATCGATGACTTCGCCCTTGGTATTGCGATTGTTGCCTTAGAAAAGAGAACGAAACCAATTAGGAAATATATTTCAATTAAAATTAAGACATGTTGCCAAAAGCTGACATAGTAAAAGAATAACGCAAACAAAATGTATGCTTTAAACTTGAAAGCGTCGCACATTAAAGACAAAAGACACGCAAAGAAACAAAACGAAATTGGACGGAAATGAAAAATTTGCTGAAATTAATATGTATTCCAAAGTGGGGCGGTCAAAGATGAGGGAAAAGACCATAAGTGGAAACAAGAAGAAGGCCTAAGAAATATCAGCAAAAAAAAAGATAAAAGAAAATAATTTAAAAATAATAAAAAGCAAACTAATTAAGTTGCTCGAGAAACAAGGCACTTGGACAAATAATGTCATAATGGCCACTTCCGTTCAAGTTTGGCAATGATTTATTACGATTGTATTCTAGGGGTAGTGCTCGGTGGGTTCTGAGAGTGCTACAATAGACGAAATACGAGGACTTGCTTATACAATATGTATGTACTCGCATATATACAGGGTGTCGTGAGGTGTTGATTGAAGTGCTTACAGAATGTGATTGAATGCTCAAACCAAGGGATGTTGAGAGAATCGCTATTGAATTCAATATGATGGATGAAAAAGAATTAAACGGTGAAGAGAAAGAGAATTTGAAAATAATTAGATATTGCAGCGAATGAATTAGTTATCAATAAGATGAGAATAAATTAAGCAAAGCAGTATTCAAGTACAAATACTAATTGAAGATTGAGACAGACGTGAAGTGAAATCGATAAATCGTTGAACAATTGTAGAAAATCGAAAACAATTTTTAAGGGAAATATTTTTAAGCTTATGTCAAATTGAATATGAAGAATGATTTAGAAATTAGTTTAGGGCATTGAATAATTTAGTGAAATATTTTATTGATCGAAAAAAAACTAAGAAGTTTGATTGATGGAAATTTAAGAAATGAAATAACTTTATGATGTGATGTCAAATCGATGCTCATTTTCAAGGAATAAATTACAAATTAGAGATTTCATACCAATTCTTATGAATTTGCTTACATCTCAAAAAATTGAGAGACCTGAGGATAAATGCTTGAATGATTGCGATGCGTGGTTTTAACTCAAAATCTGAAAAATGATTTAAGACTGAATTCAAGTGAATAGATTAATGAATTTTCGGAAACTGTGTGAGGGTTCAACTTGAACGTTGAATACATATGCATTTGTGTGAATGAATAGATGAATATTTTGAAATGCTTATATGAGTAATCTGTACACGATGAATCATTAAACAGATTCATCTGCATATATGGTTGACTAATTTTAATACAGCAATGAATGTGCATTATTATTATTAATGATGAACCAACCTGCGAGCTGAATGAAGCACCTGTTGACTCCTTTGTTTTTTTTTTTTTTTAAATAAATGTTTGTTTGTTTTTTTTTGTGGTGTTTTAGCAAGCATACGATAGAAACATTTTGTTGATAAGAATAAAAAAATGGGGCTTGGCAAATCTTAAGAGTAATATTACTAAGCTAACCGAACACCACTTAGACCCGATCAATTTATGCATCTCACTTTGGGCTGGGCCATCATCGAGGCAGTCATCGAGTTGCCAGTCCTCTTTTCTCACTCTCACTCTCCCTCTCCCTTTCCCTCTACCTCCTCTCTCTCTCTCCCTTCGACTGCGGCACGCGTCAGCAATTTGAGTTCTGAGGTGTTGGCAGCACCACAGCAGCCACAAAATGAAATTGCATATTTATGACCGGCGGTTCGGCTGGTTACATGACAGACATATGCAAAAAGAAAAAAAAAAAAGAGAACATCCAATCGAGTCTGCTCGACTAGCAGCTACCCATTGCATGCTTGAACTTTCGTATGCGTGGCTTAAGCAATCTTTGTAAAATATTTTGAATATTTCAATTTAACTTAACTTTTTCTCCTTTTCAGTCTTTATATTAATTCAATAATTTCGATATTTTTAATTAATATAAATAAATGTATTAAGAACAAAATGTAACAATAATCAAGACTGATCAGGAATCAGCCAGCTAGCTTAGATAATGCGATTTTAAATTACTTAGCTACATATTAATGAAATAAATTGAAGGCTAAATGAATAGTAAACGTGGGAGAACAAAATTCATTTATTTAAAACGAAGTATGAATAATGATTCTAAGCCCGAGAAAAGATAGCTATTTTTGCTAAAATATAACTTTTTTTGATGACAAATTCTTTATGTTTTTTTTTTAATTTGTACATGTATTTTATGCTCCAGAATATACAACCCACTTATCATACATTGTGATAATATGCTAATATAAAAATCAACAATCAAAGGTCCTGACTTTAAGATATTGACTGAGAATGAGTGACGAAAAGAAAGCTAACTTGAAAAAGAGAAAAAGTACATTCTGAAAGTTATCTGTTACACACGACTACAGGGTATGCATGAGCACATCATGCATTCTCTAAGAGAACGTCCCGCCAAAGTGCAGTCCACACCACATTACAGAATGCCACACCACTTCATTGCCATCATCATCATCATCAAGATCATTATCATTATAATCATCATCACTGCCATCATCGTCATCATCATCGTCATCGTCATCGTCATCGTCATCGTCGACAAAGCGAATAATTTTTATTTGCGCATCCGTTGCTGCAAATTGTCAAGTGGAGAGGAGAGCAAAGGAAAGGAAAGAGGGCGAGAGGAGAGAGGAGAGAGGAGAGAAGAAGGAGAGTAAGGGGAAGGGAAAGCGGTAGCGACAGTTGCCAATGTAGGTGGGTGGCAACTCTGGCGGACTGCGTACCGTGGGGGGAGGGGGGAGGGGCGAGGACCTTGAAAATGGGCGGACGTCTGTTTATTTTAGAGGCCGCCCGTTTATCATTTCCGTTTGCGCTTAAGGAAGTTCGATGCAGAGAAATTGGCAACAACAAAACGTCTAAAAATAATAATAATAATAGCAATAATAATACTCGTAAACGGCAGCCAAGCACAATTTGTGCTCCCTGCCATTTGTATTTTTTTTTTTTTGTACATGCAATTTTTCTTTTCCTTTTGCGCTGCTTTGCATTTTCGCATTTTGCATACTAAAAGCGCTGCGCATGCGTGTGAGCCGTAAATAACTAATTGCATTTAACGCTGTTGTCACTGGCGCCAATATGAAAAAATAAACAAACAAAAAACACAGCCAACGCAGAGACTCGACTGATATGGAGACTGAGAATGGTTCGCGAATGACGAGAAGACTCAACTGCAACTGCAACTGCAACTCGATGACGATTTGTGCCCTAAACTGGCGCCAAGCCGGGATCCACTTCAGCCATAGACCAACAATTTCCCACCGAACGAAGTGTGTGTGAAACATACCTTTCGAATCGAATGCAACCAGCTGACAGTTATCGTCTTGCATTGTGCACTTGAAGACGGCTCCGGCCTCGACGACGCGCTCCTGATAGCTGGATGTATCGTACTTGGGGGCACCCACAACCAAACTGCAAAGAAAGATGCAGATTGTTGAGATACATGTGCATAAGTTGTTAGAGATAAAGGAGGTGGCATTTTGAGATACTTTCCAGACATAGATGAAGATACTGATTTTGTTAAAGATACGTTTAAGTTGAATGCAGATAGCTCATGTTAAAGATACAGATAGATGGATGAAATTAAAAATATAGATAGCTAATAATAAAGACGGATAGATTTAGATGAATTTACAGTTGCAGATACTGTTGAAGATAGATCTAAGATGATGACTTGTGAGATACATGTGAATACTGAGATAAAGATACAAAAATGAATGAAAATTCACATAAAGATACAATTACAGGTATAGTCTTAAGATATAGATTTAGATGAAGATTCAGATACAGATACAGATATATATTTGAAATTAAAAATATAGATGTAGATACAAATATAGATAGTAAATAATAAAGATGGATAGATATTGACAAAGTCACAGATGCAAACATTGTTGAAGATAGATCTATGAGATACATGTGTATAATGACTTAAAGATACAAAAATGAATGAAAATTCACATAAAGATACAATTACAGGTATAGTCTTAAGATATAGATTTAGATGAAGACACAGAAAGTGCTAAAGAAACGTTTAAGGAAAAGATACAAATGGAAATAGTTTAACATAAAGATATAGATATATATCTAAAACTAAAAATATAGATGTAGATACAAATATAGATAGTAAATAATAAAGATGGATAGATATTGACAAAGTCACAGATGCAAACATTGTTGAAGATAGATCTAAGATGCAGTGTGTTGAGATACATGGAATAGGAAAGATATAGGAAAGTGAAAGATTTGTATACAGATGAAGATACAAATGCAAATAGTTTTAGATAAAGGATACAGATAGATTCATAGATGTAGAAGCAATTACAAATACGTATAGTGGAAGATAAAAGCAGACAGACTTAGATGAAGATCTGGATAAAGTTAAGGATGGATACAGATAATGAAAAGATACAAATGTTTATGGAAATATCTTTATGTTATGTGTCTGAATATGCTTAGATACAAGAGCTTAAAAAACATAGATACTGTAAAGACACACAGAAACTTGTATATAACAAGAGATACATATTGAAATGTTAACTATAGTTATAGATACATATGTATATACACAAATAGATATTGATACAAATATGGTTATTGATGCAGATATGTTTTATAACTATTGATATAGTTATCTTTAGAATTTATAGATACATAGATACTTTTTCATCTCAACTCCAATTCCGAACGAAACGAAGCGACTAAGGAAAGATCAAAGCCAAGTCCTGACCTAAGATCATTGGATGCCCATTCACATTCACTTCTGATTGAGTGCAACAACATTCACTCACTTGCTCACTCATTCATTCATTCATGCATTCATTCATTGAGCATAGAAATTGAATACTCGCCATTTGCACAACGCATCTGTGCGGATTTTTCGTTTCTTTCTTTTTGCTATTTGGTTTTTTTTCTTTCGCTTTTAGTCAAACGTCAAATTGTTGCATGTGGGCAAGGGATGCACAAGGGGCAGGGGGCAAGGGGCAGGGGGCAGGGGGCAGGGGGCAGACTCAGTGCCAGGGCCGTTTTTAATCAACTCTCAAGTGTTTGATTTGCCCGTTGCGGCTGCCAGTTGTTCGCATTTCAGATTCGTATTTGTATTTATTTCGAGTTGAGTTGAGTTTTATTATTTTCAATTTTAATGAAGGCCCATTTAGTGCACCCCAAAGCAAAGCGGCCCTTTAATGGTCCCTTCAATGGGTTTTTGCCGCGCTTCCGCAATGAATGCTAATGACAGCTGTCAATGTGCGTGCCATGATGTACTACTCACTATTCTACTCCCTACTCCCTACTCCCTACTCCCTACTCCCTACTCCCTACTCACTACTCCCTACACGACTCCCTACTCACTTCTCTTGCCTCCACCAGTTACCAGAGCCAAATGTAAGATCTCTCGCTGTCTCGCCGTCTCTCTTTACTCGTCTTTCTCCCTCGCGTCTGCTGTTCTCCATTGTATTGAGGGTGCTTCTATTGTCAATGGTCATTGGACAACCACCTTCATGATAGCAGCCAGCATAATAAGAAGGTACAGCCAGGGAGAGTAGGAAAAGGATCACCCTTCAAGCGGGTCATGCGACTTCGCGTGAATTTCATTTATGCCTTGAGTATTTTTAGCACATTAACTTAAATCATTTTTTTACTTTCAGTATCACAAGTATTTATACTGAACTTATTCTTGAGATTCAAATATTTAAGCCAAAATTAAATTCAATGATTTGGTTTGGAAAAAAATAATTACATAAATTTAAAACTTATTTACTTGATTTTAATTTGAGGTTTTTTCTTCAATATGTTTGGTATTTTCTTGTGTAATAATTGTATAAAGACATTTTTTATGATTAACAAGATCTGATCTAATTTTCTCTGAACTTCAATTATTATTATTATAATTTTAGTTATTCAAAAAAAACCAGTTCAAAGTTTGATTGTTAGACTATAATGATAGTTGGTTAATTGTTGCACAAAACAAGCTCTTATCATGCGAATATCTAATGTATCTTATTCTCTCTCTCTCTCTCTCTCTCTCTCCATGTCTATCTGTCTGTCTGTCTGTCTCACTCTCGCTGTCTATTCGATCTATTGCTGACATCATGGCAAACCATTGAATCACCATTTGATCATTCTCGCCGAATATAATTAATAGCAATTTGTGAGCACACTACGCAACAGGTTCCCCTCGCCTCCCTCCTCCCACCTACCTCCACCGATCCCCCCTCTTCCCCTCCGCTCCCTTCCTCTTCAATTTCCTTCGATTCGTTTGAGATTGAAACAAACTCAAATTCAATTGCATGTCTCAAGCAGATTTCGGCACTCATTTGCATTTCGTTAAGTCTATATATATACTCATTTGCTCGTACTATATATATATAGTATATATGTATACATATATATCCCTTGCTTAACTTGTCAAATTGTAGCGTCAAGAATGCGTCACTCGTTTTTGAAGAAAGTTGTGAGCTCTGCCTCAATTGATTTATTCATCATGCAAATCATTTTGGCATTCCGTTAATATGTTCAATCACAAAACAAAACAAAACTGAAAAAAGTGGAAATAAATTCTGAATAATTCCACAAATAGCACAAACAAATATTACGATGCCGAAACTGAACAAAAGACCATCTGGAATTGTTGCTCTTCTTGAAAATATGCAAAACTTTTTTACATATTGCAAAATCAGTCTTGAAAATCATTTAAGAAATAAGGAAATTTTGAGCACAAAAATTTAAAAAAAAATTCGAAATTTATATCTTTTTTAACACTTAAGCATAATATCGAGTAATCTGACTCTGAGCTCTTCTTCTATTTAGTTGGAACATAAAAATAAGATACAGATTGAGAAACAATACGTCAACTACAAAAGATTTGGGGAAAATAATAGAAACGTATTTTTCTCGTACTTTTCAAAATTTTGTTCATTAAACATTTTTTTGAAATTTTCATAATTTTTATTTAAAGTCTGTACAGTAATGTATCAACATAAACCAAATTAATAATATTCGAAAAAATTAATATTACAAAAATTAATTTTTTAGACCTGGAAAAAATAATAGAAACGTCCGACTTAAGGTGTAATATTAAGGGTACTCCCAAACTAAAGCGGTTCTTGGGCTACAAATGTTTGAAAATTATGATTTAAATAATATATTATATAATAATTCATACAGCTTAGAGAAAAAAAGAAGCGATTTCTTATGTAACACGAAAAAAAGATTTTATTGTTTATTTAAACAGTAATCAAAACATGAAATTCTACAACAAATTGTTGCTAAAGATTGCAGTTCAACAGATTCGTTTAGTTGCCATAGTTTTGTATAGCAACTGAATTGTTTCGGGGAGGGATCGTATAAGGGGCGGTGGGGGGTGGGTGGGGCAAAGATCCCCTGGGGCTGGCGTAATTTTCAAATCTAAAGCAGCACGCGTCAGTTTTGTGTGTTACGAGTGTGTGCAATGAACCACAGCCATATAGACAAATACACACACACACATGCACACACACACACGCACACACACGCACACAATAAGCCTTATAGAGCTGAATGCACAACAAGTAATCAAAATCAATGCGCTTCAATTAAAAATGGGCAACACACACACAAGACATAAACAAAATAAAAAGAATGGCAAAGTAGAGCTCAATTCCAAATAAACGAATATTGAATACCCTTTTTTGAAATACATAATACTATATAAAAATTAAAAATTAATTAAAAATTTAACTTGATCTCGAGTGAAATCTTGTTTCAATATTGTTTGAAAAATGTCTTTCTCTAATAATTAAACCATATTTAATCGATTGTTAACTTGAACTAAGGTCAGAGTGCAATTTTATTCATTAGAATAATTATATATTATTTCCTATAAAAAATGTGGTTTAAGCTCATATATGATAAATATGTATCATGTATAAAGCTAATGCCTAAGTCATTTTCCATTTTTTCTGCTAATATTAAAAAGTATCCAAAAATTATTCATGCAAAAGTTCAATACTTTTTCGATTTATCAAACTGGAAAATAGTTGAAGAATTTTTTATAGAATCCAGTTAATCTCCAGCTATGTACGATCAGCACAACTTGATGATACCCTATAATGTATGCAGAGTATTCAAAAGAACAAAGTAACGTGATGAATGAAAAAACATCATCAAAGGCGCCAAATAACAAAAAGTGGAGACAAAACCCAAAAACAGCTTGATTGAGATCGACAGAGAGAAAGAGTGAGAGAGGGACAGACGAACAGAGGGAGAGGCAAAATCGCGCGTGTCTGGCGTGCCGTGAAAATTGGAAAATTGCTTCAATTGTTTTCGGCCAGACAAAATGTTTTAGGCCATGTCTCAATTACATCAACAAATGGCCAAAACGCACAGCAAGGCCGTTCCAAAAAAAAAAAAAAAAAATAAAATGTATTTAAAGCGAAACCACAAATGCATTACAAATTGAACAATTTCCACACACACACACGCAGGAACATTTAAGACGAAGCCATAAGGAAAATCAATTTAGCTGGAACTGGCAAAAGGAGACAACACGGAAAATAATCGAACCTTTTGACGCATCGCGCATTGAATTCCAAATCGACCATCGATTGGTGTTCAGTTGTTTCCTTGTTGTTGTTCAGTGTTCGGGGTTCAGTGTCTTATACCCTTGGTTAGGGTATTATAATTTTGTCTTCACATGTGTCACGCTTTGAAAATGGCTTGACAGAAAGCTAAAAGTTCTTGATCAGCCCTCTCTCTACTTTAATACAACTTGATATAGATCTAAATAGATTTATATAGATCAGATCTCTATAGCATATACATGGCATATGTAGGACAAACTTTATTATTTCTTGAGATATCTATCAGAGTTTGTAAATCTGGTAATGTCTTAATTATAACTATCCAAAAAGTTAAGGCAAAATCGAACTACGATATCAAATAGCTGTCAAAAGAACAATCGGTCAAAAATCTTCAGCATTAGCACACACAGAAAAATCAATTCCAGAATTACAGGATTAAATCGTTTATTTATTTTATTTTATTTAATTTTATATAATTTTGGAATGATTTTCTTCTTCTATTTGAGCATTTAACATTGTCTTATATATCCGGACAAAGTTTTAATTCAAATCGGTCACAGAAACGATCAGTCGAAATTTGAAAGGGTATTAAGTCGTCGGTGTGATGAAGTCATCAGGTAGTTGTTGTTGCTGCTCGTCGCGTGCAGCAGCCGCAATAAAAATTATGTTAAAAATAAACCAAGTATTGTTTTTGCCTCATTTCTGTGCGTTTCTTGTACCTTTAATGCGTCTTTTGTGGCATGCAACACATGCACAACATCCGTTCCCCAGGATAGCACGGGCTGCACATGTGTGTGTGTGCGTGTGTGTGTGCTGTGTGTGTGCGTGTGTGTGTGGGTGAAGCTGCGCATGCTTCCTGCCCGACTCGCTGACTCGCTGACACTTTGCCCTCTGCCTGCCATTCAGTCATTTAGTCAGTCAGTCTGTCATTCAGTCCGCTTGTCATGCAAATGCAACAGTGCCTGCCAAATGTATGTGGTCCAAAGGCAGCAGCTGTCATTGATCATTGAAGTTGAAGTTTGCCAGGATCTTTGACAAAATATATGAGTGAAATGAAGAGACAAAGTAACAGACAGAGAGAGAGAAAGAGAGAGAGAGCGGGAGCGAAAGAGAGAAGAAAATAAAATATATCTAAAAATAACTCTTCCATCTTCCATGTTACAGTGTTTTATTTAAAAGCAAGCTAAATATATTTCTGAAAATTATTTTAAGAATTTCTCTTAAATATTTCACATTTCAAATAATTATTGAATTATCTATGAAAAACATCATTTTGTTGAAAATACGTTTATTTTTTCGATCTTCTTTTGTCATTCTTTAAATTGTTTAATCTTTGCCTATTTTCTAAAATACTTGATAAACATAAAACAATTATCTTAGATTTAGTAAAGTGGAGATACTTATTTTCCTATTCATTCAAAATATTTATTTATTATATACATATATATTAATATTTGATAAAACTTGAAACTTGCCCAAGATCTCACGCATTTGCTTATCTATGGAATCGCACTCGCTCTTAATATCAATTATTTCCACGTATTTCCCGTCTATGTATGACAGTTAACATTTACTTTTAGCACGCACTGTTTAGCCATTAAATATAAAGGGGTATCTGTACTCGAATTGATATTTAACGAAATCGCAAAGTCATTTTCAAGTTGGCTTAGTGAGGGTCCAGTGTTTGTTTTGAGGCAGCAATGGTGGGAGGAAGGGAGGGAGGGAAGGCGGGTTTTCCCCTTTGCTTGAGGGCGTTTCGGCGCTAAACATGTGTGCGCCTCATTTGCCGGCTCTCACGACTGCGGCGAACGGACAGCGGTTAGGGTCACAGTCTGGGAAAAAGTAACCGTTCACACGTGACGCTGCGCCGGCGCTCAATATTCAACATTCAACATACAACATACAGTGTTCATTGCTTGTGTGCGGCCAACGTTCATTGAGCCATTTCCAAGCTGCGATCATGCTGTGCGTGTGTGTGTTTTCCCAACACCTTTTTCACACATTGACACTTCCGTACACTGATAAAAAGAAAAACCGATTTCTACAAATTTTTTTAATTTTATTTAATTTTTTTCAACACCTTTGTCTAACATTTTTTCTTTTTAATAAAAAAATATTGTACAAAATTACTAGAAAAAATAAATATAAGTCGTTTCATGTTCTAGATTTATTTATTTTTTTTCATTCGTATTAAATTTTTTTTTTTTCATTTATTTTAAAAAATTTCACTTTTTATCCTTTCAGTTAAAATATAATTACTTAAGTATACTTTAATTTTTATATTGCTTAATTTTACATTAATTCTCACTTTAATTTGGGTCAACTGTAATTTGCTATTATTAAATAAATAAATAAAAGAAACATAGTATATATAAAATCAAGAATTTTTATTTTATTTTTCGACAGATTTTAACGACATATTTTTATTTTTCAGACACAAATCTTAGTTTTAGAACTTTTTAGAAAATTTAAGACACAATTCTTTATTGTATACGCATTTTTATCAGTGTAATATGAGAGCCAATTGTTTGTTCTTTTTTATCAGAGTTGTGTTAGTTGAAATACAGGATGCAGTAGCTGCCTCGATAAAGTCTGCCCACATTTAAGCCGATTCCCTACGATCTTTATCTTTGACGCCACAGCACTCGACTCCGCAATCAAGCGGCAATTAAAAACGACAGACAGATGGAAAGATGGACAGACAGACAGATAGATAGATAGATAGATGAAAAGAGAGAGGGAACTGAGTAGGGGTAGTCCCAACTATGTACTTATTGGAAGTACAGTAAATATTTGAAATCAATTACATTTCATTGTCTGCTCGGCTGCTGTTGCCCCTGTTTGCAATTTCATAACCACAACAAAGACAAACGACCGACAGACCAATCGACCAATCGACGGCAGCTGAAACTGAAATTGAAATTGAAATTGAAACGGAAAAACTGGCGTCCATTTATAGGACAGCATTTGAGGAGAACGAGGTTAATGGACGGACGGACAGCAAAATTGATCAAAATTTTCTACTCAACTCGCATAACTGACCCAATTTCATTGATTGTGAAGGCAAAAAATGAAAAACATATTGGTTATTCATTTTAAGATCTAAAACTAGTTTTGTTATTTAGGCTTTGTTTGAATATCAAGGAAACATTAACTGTAGATAAAAATAATACCTTCTGAATTAAAGTTATTTCATTCAAAACATTTTATATCTCTTTATGTCCTAATTTTATAATTTGTTAAGAAAAAAATCATTCTTAATTGGACAAATTCTCTTACACATTACAAATATTAGAGTTTGAGAATTTAAAAAATATAAAAAAATTCGTTTTTTAATAAATTGATTTTTTTAATAGAAAGCCGATTTAGACACAATTTAAGCGCAATTGTTAATTACTGTTTAAGCTTAAGCTAACTATTTTTATTGTTTTATATGTATTATATCTGAATACAAAAAAAGCCAAAACATATTTTATCTCAAATTTGTGTGGGTCAAATAAGCTGTGAGCTAATGTATAAGCTAACATTTTTAACATTTATAAAATGTTTAACATTTCCTTAATTTTTAACATCTCTTAATCATTTTATATTATGTTAAGCGGTTTAAAGAGCTGTCAACGCTCAAGAAATGCCATCGAGTTTCCCTAACACGAATTAAACTTATCCAAAGAAAAAGTTTGAATTATGTAGACTTCGACTTATGGCATTCCTTCATTCGAGTTAGAGAAAAGTTAGAGCTAGGGAAGCTCGAGTTATTGAGTCCGATCTCGTCTGTCTCTTTCGTCTCTTTCGCAATTTACATTTTCGTCACTAGCGCGGACTGCCGTCCACAGTGATACATTTTTTCAATTCTATTTACTTGCGATAGTGTTAATAAGATTTTAGCGGCTATTTATATTCAAGATTCAAGTCTTGGTTAAAATATCCACTTATCTAAATATTCTCAAGTGCTGAAGTGACTGAAAATTCGACGGATTTCGTGTTAAGTCCGACTTAAAGACGAAACGGATCTGTGACTGTGATTGAGATTGTCGACCCTATATATGTACATATGGTTGGCGAGTAACCCACATTTCTCTCTTGGCCATGTTCAAAGTGGTGCAATGTGAACAAGGCCAGGCTAATGAGCAGAATGCGTGTCTACTACAATAAGGAAACCCGGCCAGGCTGTTCAAGTGAAGCAGCCACCTGCTGCATTTGTGGCGATCCTAACGGTTTCGAGTGTCTTGACTGATGACTTATTTGGCCAATTGGGTGAAGCGGACGGCGGTTTGGCCAACCTTGTGCCGCACACTTGACCGTAAATAGCACACGCACTAGCTGTAACTATGTCAGCCAAGCAGATACATTTATAGATACATTAAAAGATACACTAACAGATACAGATACATTTAAAGATACACTAAAAGATACAGATACATTTACAGATACAGATACAGATACATTTAAAGATACACTAAAAGATACAGATACATTTACAGATACAGATACATTTAAAGATACACTAAAAGATACAGATACATTTAAAGATACAGATACAGATACATTTAAAGATACAGATACATTTAAAGATACACTAAAAGATACAGATACATTTAAAGATACACTAAAAGATACAGATACATTTAAAGATACAGATACAGATACATTTAAAGATACAGATACATTTAAAGATACACTAAAAGGTACAGATACATTTACAGATACAGATACAGATACATTTAAAGATACACTAAAAGATACAGATACATTTACAGATACAGATACAGATGCATTAATTGTTGTCGGCAATGCTTCAGGGCAAACCACATTGGCCAATGGTTCGCCTTATTAACAATAACCACAACTAGTTACAGACAATGACCCCCCCCCCTCCTCCCCTCCTCCCCTCTTCACCTCCGCCTCCGCCTCTGTCTCTTTGTTTACGCGCATTTAACACACAATTATATTGTGAAGCAGCCGTTGAAGTCAGGTAATTTTCAGCTTTTTGTGCACTTTCAGACCTCACTGGGACTGAGAGTAGGCGGAGAAGAGACGATAATGGAGAAGAGGAGGCAGGAGGAGGGAGGAGGAGACCGAGAAGACCGAGAAGTTGCCCTTCTATGCTGAATATCACTCAACAAACTGAAGCTCAGACAAACACACACACACACATGTGTTAATTAGAAGACAAACCGAAAACCCAAAGACAACAATTGTTGTTATAGTTGTTTTTCTTTTTCTACTTTTTAGAATACCCTATAGTTGCTAAGAAGTTACTACGTTCTCAAGCAGCATTTAATTTAAACATTTTCCAAAGCACTTTTTATTTATTTAAAATTTATGCTAAAACAAATTGTGTCACTTTTGAAAACAAAGAAAATTCAATGAAAGAAAACATTTTGAATAGATAATATTAATATAAAGTAGTTAAAAAATTCGAGAAGTACAACTGAAAGAAGTTTAAGTAGGAGAAGATCAGCTTAGAGAATGTAAATTTCGAGAAGTTCAACAAAGAGAAGTTCAATTTAAATAAAATAAACTTAGTGATGTGCAACTTAGAGAAGTTAAATTTAGAGCAGTTCAACTAACAAAGTTAATCTTGCATAAGTTAGTCTACAAAATTGTAAATTCAAGAAGTTAAGTATACAGAATTTGTTCTTAGAGAAGTTCAACTAGAAAAGGAATTATTAGTTAGCTTAGAGAAATTAAATTAAGAGAAGTTAACATCAAAAAGCTTAACTTAGAATAGTTCAACTTAGAGTAGTTTTAATTAAACAAGAAGTTAAACTTGCAGAAATAAAACAAACAATTCAGAAGTTTGACTTAGCGAACTTCAAGCTAAGCAATTTCAAAAATAAGAACAAAGAATATTATAAACGTGATTAATACGTATTATTCTATAATGAAATTCCTTGAACTTATTTATAACTATTTATTTGTTAAGCCCGAAGAAACCACAATAGAAATACGCCTAGTTCGTCATGAGCAAATGCCATTTTTGCAGGGTATCTGTGTGTGCATATGCACTGGAGTATTGCTGAAGGTGTTGCCTGTTAACCTGTTGCAGCCTAGATACTGTGTATCTGTATCTGTATCTGTAAATGTATCTGTATCTGTATCTTAAATCTTGGAGGTCTCCCAATGCGCTTTTTGTGCTCTCTGTTTATCAGCGTCTGTTTATTGAATTGTAAACATTTTAACGCTGCATTTAAATAATGTTGTTCTTGTTGTAGTTAATGTTGTTCTTGTTGTTGTTGTTGTTGTTGTTGCTGTTGTTGCTGTTGGTGTGAAAGCATTGGTAGCATTTAAGTGCACTTCAAGTCACAGACGATCGGCTAAGATGCATATGAATTGCGAGCATAACAAATATCCGAACAACCCCAAATATAACAACCTACAGATACCCATTAAATGTGCATTACAAAGAAAACTTGCATTATAATATTTAACTATTTGTGCTGAACTTTTGGGCCGTTTTAAGGCCAGCCAAAACTACCCTCAAAGCTTATGGCTTTAATAATAAATGAAATCAATTTGCATACTTTCCAAAATTAAACATAATTATATTGATAATTAATTCAAAACTATTTTTATTTGTTGCTTTTCAACATTTCCCATTTGCTGTATTTATTTTTAATCAAAATGTGGTAGATTAAGAAGGTACAGTAAGCACTTGAGTGAAGGAAAATTTCAAACAAATTTTGCATTAAAAGCAAAGGTGCTTCAGTATTTATTTTTTTTTTTTAATATAGTAATCAGCGATTGTTACTGTCATAATTTAAAAATAAATAATTTCAATGAAATAATTATTTTACAATTTTTAATTACTTAAAATATTACAAAATAACTATTAAAATTTAATGTTTATGTCAAATTTAAAATGTAACACTTGGAAAAAAATTTAAAAATGATTTTCCATGATTTCAATCAAATGGTTAAGTTTCTTTCTTAATTGATCATTTAAAGAAGGGTACAACATTTTCTCATGAATTTCCTCTTAAAACCAATTATGCACTCAAAACTCCCTGTATTGTCCAAATCTAGGGTATAACAATAAGCAGCACAACTCGAGTTAATCCACAGACACGTTCAATGCGATGATAACTCCAGCTTTACCAATCTCACTGTCTGTCTATCAGTTTCCCTCTCTCTCTCTATCTCTCTCTGTCTCTCTGTCTCACTCTGTCTCTCTATCTGTGTATCTTTGTTTCTTTAGAAGACATGGAGCTTGGGTTGAAGTCTGTTGGCTGCCAAGTCTATCAATGGTTCGTATCTCTTGCGTCTCTCGTCGATTTTTTTTTTTTTTTTTTTTTTTTTTTTTTGGTATTCTTCGTCTTTGGCAAGTGAACGTGCGAAAAGTCAAATGTCTGGCATAGTCATCTTACCATCTGGATGCTGTACGAGTTAGAGTACAACTATGAGTACAACTATGAGTACTAGTATGAGTACCAGTATGAGTGCCAGCATGAGTACTATGAGTAGTACTATTTTGTGCCGCTTGATTAACACGCTCGTCGAAGCTGCGCAAATGGTTCCCGTTGACGAACTTTCAAAGTTCAATAGGCTATCGGCCACATGAGAATGCGAATTGTGAAGACATGAACTACACTGGAGACTGCGACTGCGACTGAGACAGAGAAAGGAAAAGAGACTGGGGTAAAGGGTGCTGTGAAAACATTACTCCCATGAGCATGAGAGACTTCAATCTTTAGCCATTTGCCATGGGTCAACTGCAGTTGGCTATTAATGGTTTGCGTTCAAATCTTAGAATGGGACCATTTAACAGACACACGCCACAGCTTCAGATTCAACTTTGAGATACATCTACAGCCAGAGAAAAAACTGGTTAAAAAAGCATTTATAATCTTATATAATTCAATATGAAACTAAATACACTCTTAAGTGTCAATTTCAATTTCAATATCAATTATCTTTTTGATAATCCAACTAATCAATAACAAAATTATAATATGTTCAAATTTAATGTTTTATTAAAAGTCTATTTAATTGAACTATTTTTAGTTTAATTTGCAACATTTTTCTCCGGGTGTAAGATATTTATACATATATATTTATACTCATATATATATAGTGCAATAGGACACGCTGTCGACCATAAATTTTGATTGGGCTCACCTCGGTCGCTGCTCTGATTGAAATTAATGGCATTTAGGAGTTTTAATGCTGTTGACACAAGACACCAGACAGTTATGGCTTTAAATGGAACAACATGGTATTCACAAGTCTATATAACAAATACACACACAACTACAAATAGAAATGGGAATGTGAATGGCTCCACTTTGGTCCAACGAGAAAAGAGGGACAGATTTGATACACTTATGCTTAGAGGCATATTTAGCTCGCAACACATTCTAAAAAGTATCGTAAAAGTATCGCAGTTTGTAGAGCTTCCGTAAGGGTTGCCTAAAAGCTCTTTATAATGACCTTTTTTTAGCTATTTATGTCTTTCTTAGCAGCTGATCATAAACATATTTATGCGTTTCTTATAAAACAAAGTCGTAAATCGACTAATCTATAAATCTGTAAATCTCCTTGAATGCATTAAACAATTTTGTGTCAAGTTCCCAATTTCGCAAACTCCAAAAATACTTTTGTATTCCATTTCATTCAATTCCATTTCAAAAATCAAAGGAAACAATAAAGAAAATTCAAATGAATGCTTTACTTTCCCATATTTCGAAATTGTGTTAATTGTGTTTCACAATTCGCAAACTTTAAATAAGTATTTCAATTCCGTTTATTACTGCAGAGAATTACTGAGAATTCGTTTGGTGATAATTAACATGATTAATTGAATGAAACTTGTCATTCTAAGAACTCTGCTATTTGGCAATTCATGTCACAGTTTTCCCAATTTCGCAAACATTCGAATAACATTCAACATTTAAGACATTCTTATTGTCTTAATCATCAAATAAACATATCAATATTCAAGTGCTTGACGACCATTGGTAATGTAATTAAAAAAGTTCCTTGAACATAAATAAACATGAAATTTGAATCGAAAATTGAGCTGATTGTCGGCATATTCATGATATCGACGGAGTGGCGTCTCTTTGATGCATCATCAGTTCGCAGCTTCGGCTGAAATGAACCCATTCAACTTGTGGGCATATTTAAGAGCCCAGTTATCAGTGCGAGATTTGGTTGCAGTGTCTGTGTGTGTGTGTGTGTGTGTGTGTGCGACAGTTGCTTCAGTGATAAAAAATACTCACTTACTTAAGCGTTTATCAATCGTCTTCAGTCTTATCAGTCTGTCTGGCTCACATATTTCTCTGACTCTCTCTCTCTCTCTCTCTCTCTCGTTATTTCCCTCTCACTCTGTTCAAGTGAAGAAAAAACCCAAAAAAACAAAATTGAAATAAATATAAATTTACATACATTGTAATGAGGCAAGCGACAAATGTTCTCGTTCGTTGCATCTTGAAGATAGTTTTTTATTTCATGCCTCATTGTTTCCGGTGCGCATGCGCGTTGTGGCATTGAAATTCTGCCGCACATACCTGTGTGTGTGTGTGTGTGCCTGTGTGTGTGTGTATACACATACATATGTCATTGGCAGTGTCTGTATCGAGTGTCAGAAGGTCGTTCGCTTCATTTGCATAAATGTTTTTCGTGTACAGTAAAAACACGTTGCAGCAAACCCAAAAAATAAAAATATATACAAAAATTAACAAATTCACTTCAACACTAAGAATCAAGCAGCATAGGCTTACATTAGTTTTATAGCCAATTCCAAATCCTTATCAATCTTTAGCTACACCACAAAAGAAACTAAACTCAAATAAATTCAACGAATTTCAAAGCGACTATAAAAAAAGATCCAAACAAGCAGATGAAGTTGTTAGACGTCCCGTGGGAGCTTTAAAATATGCGAAAACTTCAAGCACACAAATAAAGAGAAATTGTGAGGAAACCTTGAAAAGTGCGAAATTTGGCTGGCAGTTTATTTGAGAATTGAGACTGAAGAAAAATGGGAATTTTAAGTGCTGCAAAGCTTAAAAGCTCGTTTACGGCTCTTGCCAATGGGCGGAGATCCTTCATTTGATAAATTGTATATACATATTTCAAATACAACTGGACGAACAAGTGATTTATGTAGCATTAGCCAATTTGGAGAATTTCAGCTCAGAACCGATTGCCCTTCAAAACTTCACAGTATTAATCGTTTTTTAATAACTTTTCATAATTGAAATACAATATTTCAAAAAGACAAATTTTTATTATATTATAGAAAAAAACATTAATAAGAGTCTTGACTGTAATTTAGACTTCCAACAGTCTATCATATCCAAAGCTCACTGTACATATTACAGCTAGAAAAAGTTCGATAAGGCGAGTTTTGACTGCAGCTAAATAAAACTACAATTCGCATGTATAAAAAGTTGAAAAATACATAAATTTATCCAAAAAAAAAAGAAATGAGAAGTTCAATATAGTGAGTTTTGACTGTAGTAAAACTCAATTTAAATTCTAAAGAGATTAGCATAAGAAAAAGTTCACAGTACAAAGACCAAGATCAACTTTTTTTTTCGAGTGTGTTGAATGAGGTGAGAGGTGAAATTAGACTGATGAATTGGTGGGTGGTGGGTGGAGGGTGGGTGTTCTTTTTTTTGGGAGGGGGGTTACTTACGAATTGACGTTGGCATAGCCGCCGCGCGCCTTGTGGAGAGCGATGCTGAATCCGAACATGGAGTTGGCGGAGTGACGATGTCGCACGTAGCTCGGCAGGTCGATGTTGTAGGCGTGCGTGACCCGATGGCGGTCCGAGTGCAGCGTCATCACGAGCAGCAGCAGCAGCGGCAGCGCCAACGGCGCCCAGCTCCATCTGCTGGTCATTGTTGTTGTTCTTCTTCTTGTTGTTGTTCGTTCGTTCACTTTGCTTATTGTTGCTTTTGTTGCTTTTGTTGCTTAATACACTGTCGTTATTATGTTGTTGTATTTAATTTAATTTTAAATTTATTTTACTTTTCTTTGCTTCTTTATATTTTTTTGGCACTTTTATTGGATTTTCGTTGTTATTGTTGTTGTTGGTGGAAACTGTTGCATGGAATTGGGGATTAAACGCTGCAAATCTCGCATATGGTCAATACAAATACACCCACACACTCACACGCATACACGCATACACGCACACATACAATAGGCAAGTTTTATTTATTTTATGATCTCAAGTTGTCGCTGTCTGCAACCTTGGCCGAAATGACTTCAAAACAAAAAGTTAAAATACAAATACAAAAACAAAAACAAATACAAACACAAAAACTAAAGAAAAAAAGATTTTTGAGAAAACGCTCAGCTCAGCGAAACTAAAAAGCAGCCGCCAGTGGCAAGAACAGCGACACACACACACACACACACACACACACACACTCACGCGTGATTTGAAAATCAAGTTTGTTTTTTTTGACATTTTTTATTTTGGCATTTTGTTGTTGTCGCTCGGTTCTCAGTCGCAGTTTTCGTGTTTAGCTTTGTATTTTCTGTTATTCTTCATATTGTACTTCTGATTGCTTTTAGTTTCTTTCATTGGCGCGCTGACGTAACACACACGCACACACGCACACACACAAACAAGTTGCCAAAAATTCAAAAATTTGACGTGCGCCCTTTAGCCGAGACACAAACCAGCAGCAATCACATTAAATTGCATTGCTTTTGATTTGTAGGCGGCGGCGTTGGCGTTGGCGTTGGAGTTGTCGCTGTTGCTGACGTTGACAGCGCTGCGGCGCAGGTAGCATTTGACAAGTGGGCAGCATGCACATTTTGTGTGCGTGTGTGTGTGTTGGTGTGGGCGACAAATACAAACTCATTGATGGCTGCCATTCATTGAGCGGCGCACAGTCATAGCAACAAAAGCAACAACATGTTTTGTGAAAAAATTAAAAATTAAATTGCGGCGAATGCGCCATATGGCCAAAGACATAAGATTGAACACAAATGCATACAGTGTGTCAAGTAAGCGTTTTGACAAACAACAAATCATTAATAAACGCATGTTTGTTTATTATTTTTAAGCAAACTTGAATTCATTAAATAATTTTTAATAGCAATCAAATATATGTATATAATTCACATGTGATTTTTGTTTTTATTTTTTTGTTAAAACACTTGCTCGACATACTGTTTGTTTGTAGGCGACATTAATATGCGGCAGAGGGTTGGCGACTGTGCTAATAAAACCGTTAAATTGTAAGCAACAGCGCGGCATAGAATTGCAATTAATTTCAGCGCCTTTTTTGTTTCATATGTGTTTTTTTTTTTGTTGCTTTTGTTTTACAGTTAACCCAAAAGCGAAAACTGTATGCAGCGTCAGCGTCACACACACACACACACACACGCACGCACACGTTTAGAGAGTTTAATACACGCGATCGCCTGTCTCTAAAAATAAATGTGACTGCGAGTGAGACAGAGAGAGAGTCAGCGTGTGAGCAAGGGGCGTGAGAGGCTGTGGAAGAGAGTGCAAGAGCGAGAGAGAGAGAGAGAGAGCGCGAGCACACATATGTATGCTGTTCTCATATGAGGGCTGCCAGATGCTAGAAATGCTGATCCCAAAGATATTCCATAGATATACAAAATGTCGAAATATGTGTGTACTTGTGTGTGTGTGTGTTAGTGCATTAGTCAGCGAGACTATTTTAAAAAAGTAATATAAATAAGGCAGCTTCTTTGGCTAGATGCTTCAATTGCAGGCATCTTTAGAATTTGCAGTCAAATTGTTGGACATTGGGCCGACTTTCAAGGCGCTAAGACTCCAATAACCAAACAGCTGAGACAACAGACGAGAACAAAAACAATACAGCACAACAACAACAATGTGATCATAATTAACAGCTCACATATGCATGTGTGTGTGTGTGTGTTGTGTGTGTGTGTGTGTGTGAAGGTTAAAGCTTGACAGCAACTTTTCAGTATTTCAATTAATTTTTGCTTTGCGCTTTTCATTTCATTTCATTTTTTACGTCACTTTTTAAGCACACACAAATTTCAATAAATATTGTTTAGTGTATAAATTGAAAATAAAATCATTTTCATTTTCATTTAAATTTTTGAGACACTTTTGTCACACAAGTTTAAATTCACATCGATTACTTTATGGAACATAAAAAATGTATAAAAATAATTCAAATTATCATTTCGTTATTTACGTCACTTTTTACACATACAAAAAAAAATAAACATATTTTAATTGATTTCAATATCATATAGTATTCAATAAAAAAAAAATTATAGTTATTACGTCAAAACTCAGCGCGTCGCGTGCCGCGTTTTATGTTTATAAATATAAAAAATATACATATATTTTTTTAAAATAATTAATTAGTCTTTTTATGATTATTACAAAATTTGTGTAGCTGCTTTGCCTCAGCAGGCAGCGAAATTTGAACAACGACTGCGCCAAAAGCAGCCGCAAAAAGAACACTCAAAACTTCAGGCCAACATGCCAAGTGTATCTATTAGATACTCAATGTATCTGTATCTGTAGCGGTTGCGGTTGCTGTTGTACATGTAGAACGCTCACGCCAGCGTCAGCGTCGCCTACTCACAAAACGTTGAGAGAGCAAACGATCTCAAAAAAATAAAAGGAAAAAATTGAAAAATTGAAAAAAAAAAAAAAAAAAAGCTCTAAGCTAACATCAACAGCATTGATAGCAAGAGCCAAAGTTTTATTAACTGGCAGATTGGTAGATTGCCGTTGTTGTTGTTGTTGTTGTTGTTGTTGCTGTTGTTGTTGCTTGTTTCGTTTGAATTTTGTTTGTGTTTTGATTTTTGGGCTGCTGTGTGGGTTGCATTTACACATGTTGTTGTTGTTGTTGTTGTTGCTGTTGTTGCTGTTGTTGTTGTTGTTCTTGTGAGTAGGCAGCCAACATTTTTGTATGTAATTTACGTTAGCAAAAGTTTTGTTTCCTCTTCTTTTTTTCAATTTTTTTTTTTTTTTTTTAGGTTGATGTGTCATTGCTGTATAAATTATGCAAAATATATACAATCTATATCTTGTATTTATAATTTATATATAGAGCAGAGCGCGCAACGCCCACGTTGGCCCAAAAGATTCTCAGGTGGTCCAAAATTGAGATCAAACGAAATCGACATCGACATCGTTGAGAATTGTATTTCAAGTTCAGTTTAAAAAATTGTTCTATTTGAAATATTATGCATACGCCGTGTTGGTTAGCTCAAACAACGCAGTTTCAATATAAACAGTGTGAAATAGACTTAGAGAGAGAGAGAGGGAGAAGAAGAGAAGAAGATAGAAGCGTGCTCGTTCTAGTATTTGTATAGGAATGCGATAAGTTGGGGGTGGGAGTGGGATTGGGTGCATCGAATCCGTAGAATCGTCGCAAACTCGGACGCGTCGCGATCTTTAACTACCGGCGGCTGCTTTGACAGTTCAATTTGCAAAAAACAAAATTAAAATAAAAAAAAACATTTAGCGATCGTATTGAGTGCAGCTGTAGCATGTAATGTATAATTGATTGCAATGCGGTCGTTGATATTGTAATTTAGATGCACTCTTTTCTTTTTTCTAATATTATCACTCACACACAGAACAAAAAAACAAAAACAATATTTAGAGACCAATATATACAATACTAACAATTGAATTACATTTATCAATAATTTATTTTATGTTTTGCAATTCTCAAAAACTTGAAAACTGTTCGTAACGGTATTTTGGTATGGGCTTTGAACCAAACGGTCGCCGCAGCAATTGCCAAGAGCGCGCGCACACAACTGTTACGTTTCGCTATACGCGACCGAATAAGCGGCGAGCGGAATTCGCGTTCATAGTTCATAGTTGGCGGCCAGCTGGCAGTGCTGCCATCTCATTTCATTTGGCTAAGGTGGCAGCTCCATTTGCCTGCAGTCCGGCTACGTTGTTTTGCAATCGATAGCAATCATTTGGCCAGGCGCTGCAGCTATCGATAATGTCAATTGAACTATTCGATACACCTATACGCAATGCACATCGAACTTATTCTAAACGATTCGATACATTGCCGGCTCCGAGCCTAACCAAGGCCGGCGCGCAATTTAAATTATGAATCTGTTTTAGTTTAATTGGCAATAGTTTAGCAATAAAGCATAATTAGTAAAACCAAACAAATCATATACAATTATGGTGATTATTCATGAATTTTGAAGGTTCGTCACCCCTCAGATTTAAAATTGTATTATACAAAATTAAAAATCCAAAAAAATGATAATTTAAAAAGAAAGATTTTAAGCTGACGTTCTTTTGCAATGGTTACAAGAAGGTTGCCACTAATTAATATTATAGGCGACTCTTTTTCTGTGAGCCAAGGCTGCCATACGATTCAATACAACTACCTAAATTTCTGTCAGCTGCTGAAGAATAGTGAGTTCTAGAATATGTTCTTTTAGTTTGTTTAAAAACGTACTTTAATTTTAAAAAGTGTTGACCAGCAAGTTGACGACCTGTATTTTGTCTCATTTTGTTAAATATGTTGGTTAACTTTTAGATTCAAACAAATCCGCACAAAGGTTTGCCTCATATGTTCTGTTATGCACCTGTGTCTCTGTTAACATGCTGTTAGTTACACACTGTTAAATTCGAATTCGAAACCTATTCGCTATTACAACAAATGACTTTAAATATTAAAATGCTAAAATAGTCTAATTTGAAATAAGTTTTCGTAAAGTTGCGATAAGAAAAAAGATAAACGAGTGCATTCAGTTAATTGCGTGCTGTTATTTACATTACAGCGCAATGTAGAATTGGTGTTTGTGTGTGTGTGTGTGTGTGTGAGTGTGAGTGTTAATCACTCTCAGCTGTTCACTCTTTAGTCAGTTGTTCAAGTCGCCTAATTAAAGTGCGATTTATCTGTTAATCCTTTATTGAAGAAGCAACACAGCAGTCGGAAAAAAAAACACGAAACGATTGAAAATTAATAAATAGCGAGAATGGAACAACTAACCGAAGCGGATAACAATGTGAAGCCAATTCGAAAGGAAATTTTAAATCCTGGCAACAAATACATTGAACTCAAGTCGGGCACCAGGGTAAGTGAAAAGCCAAGCAAAGTGTGCAGGCAACAGTTGTGAGTGCACATGGAAAAAAACAACAACAAAAAATCTAGGCCAAGGACAAAACTGCTGCTGACACAATTGTCGAAAATTTGAACAGGTGAAATTCCATTTCCAAACGCGTCGGGCGAACGATGTGCGCATTGTGGATGATAGCCGGAAGCTGGACAAGCCCATGGAGCTGGTGCTGGGCAAGAAGTTCAAGCTGGAAGTCTGGGAAGTGATTGTGCAGAAAATGTCCCTCAACGAGGTGGCCAAATTCACAGTACACAAGTCGGTAAGTCGGACTGAGTTATTCCAGTAACTGGAAACGGAAAACTGCTTGACATTATTCCCCCTCTTTCCCGCACAGTTATGCGCCCAATATCCGTTCATATCGAAAACGCTGCGGGACATTGGCAAAAAAGCGGAGGAGCGTCGTCATTGCTGTGGCATGACACTGCAGAACGAGGGCATGGGCTATGAGGATCTGGATGAGCTGCTGCAGCATCCGGTTGATCTGGAGTTCATCATCGAGCTAATCTCAATTGAGCTGCCCGAACAGTACGAGAAGGAGCGCTGGCAAATGTCCGACGATGAGAAGATGCTGGCAACGCACACGCTCCGGGAGCGCGGCAATCGGCACTACAAGGCGCAGGAATATGCAAAGGCCGAGATCTGTTATCGCGATGCCGTTGGCATGGTCGAGCAACTGATGATCAAGGAGAAGCCGCACGATGCCGAATGGCTGGAGCTGGCCGGCATTAAGGCGCCGCTGCTATTGAACTATGCCCAATGTCGTCTGATTGCCGGTGATTACTATGGCGTCATTGAGCATTGCAACGAGGTATTGACCCTTGATCCGAGAAATGTGAAGGCGTTGTTTCGTCGGGCCAAGGCGCATGCGGGTGCCTGGAATCCGGCGCAGGCACGTCGCGATTTCATTGACGCCCTCGGCTTGGATGCCACACTGAAGGCGACTGTGGCGCGCGAATTGAAGGCGATTGAGGAGCAGCAACATGAGCGTAATGTGCAGGATCGCAAACATATGCAGAAACTATTCTAGAATATAAGTTGTGCTAACGTACTGCTCATGCTCCTGGTCTATTGGAGCAGCTATGCGCAGCGTTAACAGTTAGCCAATGCCCTGCTCTTTTGGCTAAAGGGTAGCTTCGTCTACACTCTGGCCACGCACTGCTCCAAGGGGTTCATCATCATCTGTTTACTGCTCAATCAGATGCTCTGCTGTTGGACTCTCTACAAGACCCTTAATGTGGCCTATCAAAAGCGACAGCAACAGCAGCAGCAGCAGCAACAACAACGACGTGGACGGAACAGAGTACGAGAGAGTGTGCGAAGGAGATGGCGGCATTGAAAACAATAAGACAAACAAACAAATATCTGTGTTCATTTCTATCACTCACTTACTGTCTGTCTGTCTGTCTGTCTCTCTTCTCTCCACCATTTCATTTAAAAACGGTTTCGACTTGATCTGCAATCTAGAATAGATTGAATTCAATGCCATCAAATTATATAATCAACCCCAAAATCAATGTAACATGTATGTATGTATAGGTGTATAATATTAGACCAACTAACTAACAATTGTAACCATTGTTGCATCCAAAGTGTATGCATTCAAATTGTAAATGTTTGTATAATTGTACTATAGAAATACGAGTACTTATATACAGATATTGTGCGTGTATCTATAACGTTAGCATCTATTTAGATTCATAAGCTCTAGCTAATTACTGTATGCATGTCTAATAAATATGCTTTGTTGTTGTCTAACTCTTAACTAGCTCGAGTATTAAATTAATTTTGAAATGAACAATTGAAGTTTTTGAAAACTTTGTTGTATGTAAGCAAATTTCTTTTCATTACGTGATTCATTGTAATTTTCATTAATTTGGAATATTGCATTAGATCATACTATTAATTTTGAAATTAACTATTGAAGTTTTTGAAAACTTTGTTGTATGTAAGCAAATTTCTTTTCATTACGTGATTCTATGTAATTTTCATTAATTTGGAATATTGCATTAGATCATACTATTAATTTTGAAATGAACAATTGAAGTTTTTGAAAACTTTGTTGTATGTAAGCAAATTTCGTTTCATTACGTGATTCATTGTAATTTTCATTAATTTGGAATATTGCATTAGATCATACTATTAATTTTGAAATGAACAATTGAAGTTTTTGAAAACTTTGTTGTATGTAAGCAAATTTCGTTTCATTACGTGATTCATTGTAATTTTCATTAATTTGGAATATTGCATTAGATCATACTATTAATTTTGAAATTAACTATTGAAGTTTTTGAAAACTTTGTTGTATGTAAGCAAATTTCTTTTCATTACGTGATTCTATGTAATTTTCATTAAATTCGAATTAGGCGGAATTTTTGAGTCATTGGATTTTTCATTAAATTGTCATTATTATTGTTAATATGTCATCTAAAAAATGCTGAAAAAACTATTTTTGTAATGTTTTTCTTAAGTTTTTGAAACTTATAAATATGATTTTGTATTTTATGTTGATTATTGTTAATTTCATTAAACTTAAACAAAATTTGGTAAATGTTTTTAATATTTCTGCTGTATTGCAAATATAAAGTTATTACGTTTTTGAATGTATTATTAAGGATTCGAAGACCGAAAAATGTATATGTTTTATTATATTGTTAGAAATTTATATCTATAATATTATTATTTGCGGATTTGTAGCATAGTATTAAATGGAGACTAAGAATTCCAACTGTTGTACCTTGTACTTGTAAGAGCAAACTTATATTTGATGTATCAATATCTAAATATGAAATATATGCAGAACTGTACCAAACCTGCAGAGTTGATCGTTTATAAGGATTTGCATTCAAAACAACGTCAGCACAAGTTGTTTTTGGTAGTTTAATATTTAGTTTTGAATATCATATCTATTTGTTAACCGATCTGAATGAAACTTTCTGAAAGTATCAAGGGTATTATCAGAGTTGGGACTAGCAGCGAGTAATATGTGAGAATACACACACAATATGTTAAATATATTACACATATATGTCAATGTATTCGACGAGATCAGCCAATCAGATGCTTTACATACTTATCTATATTCTAGCTACAACAAATGATATTTGAACAGATTTTGAATACGATCAATTAGCTATATATATATGTAAGTAATATACACAATAAATACATGATTAGAGTTTCGAGTTGGACAAATAACAAATGGAGTATCTATGGTTGCTAGACTAGGATTAGAGACGCCACAGTCGACTGCTGTTGCCACCGGCGGCGCCTTCCGCCTCGCCACGCAGCTTGTTGTCATCGGTGCGCCAGACAAACGGCTCCAATCGATCCTCATCATCCAGAAAGTTATTGATTGCCTCCAGGCTGGCAATATTCTCGTGGAGTAACGAATTGCAGCGACTCAATTGCTGCGATACGCTACGGATTTTGGCAAATTGTTCCGCATACGAGGCATACGTTTTCTGCATGTCCACGAATTTGGCGAAAAGCGTCGTTATCGAGTTGCTAACCACCTTGGTGCGTTCCACCAGATGATTCTGTTCGCTGGCCACATGGTTCGCACACAGATTCAAATGCGTCTGCATGCGTCCACATATGTTGAGCATGTGCTGGGAATGAAGACGCTCCAAAATCTCCGCATCACGTGTGTAAGTCGCCGAGCTGATGGATTCCCGCAGCACGGGCAGAAATTGTGGTATGTTGCGCAGACGCAACAAATCCGGATCGATATCATCGTTGATATCACGTGTGCCCGGCTTGACAATCACAATGTTGTGAGTCGAGGCCGTCGATTGTGGACGCTTCGGTTTGACGGTTGTGGTAATGCCGCCAGGATGCGACTTGCGTGCGGCGGATCGATTAACGCCGCTCTGCTGCAGCATATGGGCGGGCCGGTTGCGTATCTTGGGCGAGTCCCCAATGGGACGATCCGTGTACGAGACATACGGCAGATCCGAGCAGACGCTCAATGGCGGCGACGGCGGGCGACTCAACTCGGAGCTTGTCGGCGAGGCAGTGTCCGAAATGATCTGTTTGCTGGCAATCACAATGCTGGCCGGTCCATTGGGCAGCGTTTGCTGCTGTTGATGTTGCTGCTGTTGTTGTTGCCGCTGTAACATTCCGCCGCCGCCGCCGCCGCGTCGCTTGTTTGTGGCAGCAGCGGCAGCAGCTGCGAGCGCCATGGCGCTGCCATCGCTCATACGCACCGTGGATGCCGATGTGGACGCTTGACCCATGGCCAGCATCGGGTCGCGTCTCTCGAAGATCTCATGGCCATCGGCCTCGACGCGCTGCTGCGAGTGCTCGGCCCCCATCGCCGTTTATCGATTTTATTGCACCAGCAGCAGCACCAGCAGCAACTGAACCTTTGTCTATCTATCCAAAAAGGTCAGCTTTTTATCTTCCTCCTCTGCTCTTGCAAAATGATCACTCTGTCTTTCTCATGCACTTTCTAGTTAAACAAGGCGTGCACTTTTCTTGTGCAATTGCAATTGTTGTTTTTTTTTTGTACTTTGTTATTGTTGTTTTGCTATTCCATCGCATTTATATCGATAGTCGGCGCACGATAATTAGCTCGACATATGATCGAACTATCCTGTTGCGATTGTGCTTGCAATCGATGTGTGTCAATGACAAAGTGGCAACGCTGGCTTGCGTATGCTGCCATTTTGTGGGAAAGCTTTTCAGGTTTTGTACATTTCTGGTTCGTTGGTACATTGGCTTAATAATTTTTTGGAAATGCTTTATCTTTTGATTGACTTTTTGCTTGCAATTTGAAAAAATTGATTACATTTATTGAATTAAGAATCAATATAAATATACTTATTATTTAAATTAAAAAGTTGGTACATTTCGTTCAAAAGAACCAACTTTTTTTCTAAATCTGGTACACCATTTTTTTCGTAAGTGGCAACCGTGATTGTGTGGGCGGTTGAATAAAAAGCGCGTTGATTTTAAAACCAAATGGAACAAAATACTTGTTTTATTCTTGCCGTTTGAAACTTAGCTGTAATCATCTTGGACAAGTATTTAAGCAAGCATTAAATATGTCAATTATGGTACATTTATATTGGCGAGTAATCGAATCGGAGTCCGTATCGAAAGTTCCTTTAGTTCAAACATGCAGTAAGCCTTGCATAAATAAACTAAATCCGAATGAAACAAAATCTCCTTTGACGCGTGCATTTTTTAATTGGAATATTTGCATAATTGCAGACCATAGAAAATAAGGTAGGCACATGAAATGTTTATATATAAATATTAGTACTCTTTAATTCTAACCTCAACAAAAAAATAGCCGAAGAGCAGTTTACATTTTCTTGCTGCTGGAGGAAAGAACAATAATGACTAACAACCAAATCAGAGAGACTGCATATTTATATGTACAACAACAACAACAACAACGAACGCCAGTTGCCGTTCCCCTTGTCGTCGGTCCAAATCTGAATTTAATGCATGCGCATGCGCAACCGAATTTCAACCCGATTTCGCCATATAATACGAACTATTTGCTGGCGTACAATCAGTTGATGCCACCGTTATATGCGTACAGTTCATCGCCAATTCAACTATATACACAACCCATCCACAATCCGCCAATGTACAATCAACATTATTACCAACAACAGGCACAGCCGATTCCAATGCCGCTATATGCTCGTAATTCGTATTGTGTTCCACAACTGTCCAATTTTATACCACAATCATCTGCATTCCATGAATGCAAAAGGCCAGAGACTCAATCAGTGCATTCAATTAAGAATCATGTTTATCTAAATGGAATGCTCTATAATACGGACTATTTGACGCCGGAAACCGACGAATCCAACGGAAATTCCACAAAGGAAACAATACTCGATGATTCCGATGAAAGTTACGATCCGTCGTCAGATGTAAGTATCAAAGTATTATTCCAATCTTATGCACAAACCAATTCAATTTAATTAATTATTTGTTTAATGTCAACTGAGAACAGTTGAGCAAAATTCAAGTAAAAATTAAATTAAAATTAAGCAATACAAACGATTTTAAAGACAAATTTAGCACTTTTATTTAAATTTATATTTTAACTGAAGGAATAATAAAGTTATATATTTAATGTAAACTGAGAACAGTTCACCGAAAATAAAGTAAAAACTAAATTAAAATTAAGCAATACAAACGATTTTAAAGACAAATTTAGCACTTTTATTTAAATTTATATTTTAACTGAAGGAATAATAAAGTTCAGATAAAGATTAAGAATCTGAAGGTATTAAGCATATAAACTTCTGATCAGTCAATAAATCTGTTCCTCTGTTACTTTTCAAACTTTCGCTCTCTGGATGATTTTTTTCATTAAATTGGTCGAATCGGTTGACTATATCATATAGCTCTCAACTGAAAAACCGAGCTTAAGTATTGAAAACTTTGATGTTTTTTTTAAAATTACAAACAATTTAATATGCGGAGCACTATATCATTAATTATATTGTTTTATTTATTTAATTCAATATCAATTATCTTATTAATTCAATATTTATTTAATTAATTTTATTAATGTTTTTTTTTTTTTTTTTTTGTCAGCCTCCTCCTTCGATTTATGGCCTACGCTTCTACAATCCGTTTTACGAACCGGAGGGAACCGCTCCCACGCAGACTGGATCGAAGCTCAAGCCGTGTCCAAAGATCCGGAAAGAGGCGGGGCCACCGGAGGCGCTGGCCAATGGTTTGCCGCATTTCAAGGGATTCTATTCGCAGCTCGCGCTGCATCGTTTGGCCCATGCGGATTTCTACGGGGCCCAGGCCCAGGCGGCTGCCCGTGACATTTTGCAGAAGAATCAATTGCTGAAGAATCAGCAGGCGAAAGAGCTGGATGACAAACAGCAGCAGGAGCTGGATGCGAAAGTCGACACGGCTCGTCGCAGCTATCGAGCCAAGTCGAAGCAGCGACGACAGGGACGCAATCGTTTCCGGGGATTCACCCAATCCTTTGGCATCGTTGCGCCCGTGAAGCGGGATCGTCCCACTCCCAGTGGCAATGTGGAGGCGGCCAAAAATGTCCTCTCCTTGTTCGACTCGAAGTATTCATACAAAAAAGAGATCGACATGGAAACGGACTATAATGATGAGTGTTCCCAGTCCACGATTGATCAGAATAATAATGAAACCTATTTTAAAGATACATAATTATATTGAGCATACGATTCTCTAACATTTATTGTATTATAATTGACAAAAACCAAAATATTGAAAGACTTGCATATTTTTTCTATTTTTTATTTATATTAGAAATTTGTTGTATCTTATTATTAAAAATATTTCGAACAAAATATGAAACTAGCTTAAATGTTTCAAACAGCTTAATTTAAAAAATATTTTATGTTTAACTTTATTTACTCAAATATCTTGATATATGTTAATATTAAAATAATAGTCATAGCTTTAAAATAATTTAAAATTTATTTTAATGGTTTACTAAGTAAACCTTAAAAAGTGAAACCACTCGGAATTATTTAATATATTAAGTATTTTGTAACTAAGATCTCAGGACAATCGCATTTTTCAAAAGTTTAGCATAACATAAATTTTTTTATTAAATAATTAATTAATAGCAAATTATTAAACTGTAATATATTTTCAGATAAATCTGCATATTGTATAGAAAAAACTCAACCCAAAAACTAAGAAAAATAAAAGTACACGCTCCAAATTGTTTTTGATCTGTTTTTTTATTAATTAGCATTAGGATAATTACATTTCCCAAAAAGAAAAAAAAACAAACAAGCAAAGTAAATTATAAAAGTAATAGAAAAGAAAAAAGAACAGACTGACAAAATCGTCTCCTCCGGGAAAAGAAAAGCGTGCATCGATTGCAAGTACATTATCATTTCATCATTTTGTACGGTGTACTCTGCGAGGGATTTCAAAATTTTGGATGCCTATGTTGATGCGCATCGCATTGTGGCCATGCCCTCCACTACAACATAGGGGGGAGGATAGTTTCTACTGGTATAAGTGTATCTGTGTGTATTGTAAGACTATGGCTTTCATGTGGGTTAGCGTGGTGCGGCGTGTGACGAGCGATCCAGCCAAGTTAGCGACCCAAAATGTTGCGTGACCATTGCTTGACCATGGGCTTAGCTTTTGTCTGTTCGATGCGCTCAGCTTCCTGCATTTGCTCGGCCAGTTTGCGTTGATTGTCCCTGAATTGACTAATGGGATCCTCAAACTGACGATAATAGTGCAACACCTCGCGCACATCGTCCACATCGTTCTGGGCAATGACTGCAATTAAATGGTATTAACTTAAGAGCTTTATATACAACGACAATCCGCATACTTTTGAGGAAGGCAATCAGGTCGAGCAGCTGGGCATCATCATCATTGCCGTGCCAGCGTGCAATGCCGAATGTGTTATCTGGATGCATCTTGGTGGCATTGTTATCCCAGTCAACTACAATCACCTGGAGAAGAGCAACAGAAAGTTCGAATCAAGTTGTAAGTTTGTTAACCAGCGCAACTTACGCGTCTGAGGTCACGATTCAAGTTGTCCAGATTCTTGACATGATGACCGTCAACAAAGTGTGTGGCATCGCGCACCAGGCGATACATAATATAGCCATTGGGATCTAGCGCATCCAAAATGGGAAACACGGTCATGCCCTGTTCGGCGGTGAAGACCACAATTTCAAAGTCTTTGGCACACTCCTGCAGGAAGTGATCAACGCCGGGACGCTTCTTGAAACGCCAGCCAGTCTGATATGTCCAATCGGGATGCACAAGGACATCCTTCATCTCGAGCACAAGGGTGTAGCGCGGCTGCACATACGGATGCTTGAGCGGATCGGGCAATAGTTTCTCACGCGACGGCTCCTGAATCATTTTCTGATAATAATGCAATGATTTCCACATGCGCTGCAAATATTGCTGCACCAGTGGCTTATTTGTAAACTCATCCTCGATCGTCTGTCCCTCGGCGTCCACCTCCGGCTTGCCAAACTCATAGATGCCCCAAAGAGCCGCAGCAATGCCGCCACCACCGAAAATGGCGAAACTGCATGGGAATTAATAAATTGACCAGTCATATTTGATCAGAATGTGTGACATACCCTAGTTTCATGCGCTTCCAGGCGCGCTCGTTCTCTTTAGCCTCATCCTCCTCGCGCTTCTTGCGCTCCTGCTCAGCACCGTTATCCGCATCGGGCGCCGTTTGCGGAAAGAGTTTCGAGAGCAACGGCGCCGCTGTCTCTGCCGCTGTCGCTGGAGGTTGTTCCTCTGTTCGGTTCAAAAAAATGAACTAGTAACAGTTGGATGGCTAGAGGAGCACATACTTACTTGCACTGCTGTAGGATCGTTTGTTCAACCAGCTGCTAGCCTGTTGTGCCTTGCATGTGTTGTGTACTGGACCAGCCGTTGACAAAGCTCGGCAATGTTGCAGCGACGACGACGACGACGACGGCGACGACGACAAGTGATTATTCAATGCAAATGTGCGCCGAAATTGATTGGCGATTGTGTGAAAGGAAGCACGTGGAGCATTCAATCGCATCAATTGTATGACTGGCTTGGCCGGTGCCATGCTCATGCTTATTGTATTTAAGTGCTTTGCACAAATTACTTTGATTTTCACTAACAAATGCGTATTTCTTTTTTGCCAGTTCGAGACCTAACCGGCATGGCAGCGAAAATTCTCTTGCATATATGTATGTCATATGGTCACACTGGCATTACATCAGCTGACGAGTCAGTTTCAACAGTCCGGCAACTCTGGCAGTTAGAGCTGTCAGAAAGTGTGTGTAAACACAAGTCAAAGCAAACAAACAACAACAATATCAATAAATAATTAGCTGTCAAAAAAAAGATGTCCACCACAAAGGACAAATTAATGCTGGCAGAAATGCGCCTGCAGCTGTGTCGCGTCTGCAATATCCATTCCACACATTGCCTGTCGCTCTACCAGCCCCACACAATTGCCGGCGAGCTGACGACGCTGGCAGATATGCTCAGCGATTGCGCCAATTTGGAGATACTCGAGGATGAGGAATTTCTGCCCTCGCACATGTGCCAGCCATGCGTGGAGATGCTTGCCAAAGTGCATGAGTTCAAGCGCATTGTACGGCATACGGATGCCATGCTTCGAAAGCGCCATGCCCGACAATTTGAAACAAGCTCCCGCTTGCCAGCGCAAGCGCCAACGCCAACGCCAGCGCCAGCAAAGTCTCAGCCACAGGAGCCTACGGATATTGATTCGGATGCCGACATGGAATTGGTGAACACGGATGAGTATGTGTATGTGCTCGAGGAAACCGAATCGCTGGAGGCAGTCGGGTCCAATCAGGATGATGAGGAGCCGGTGCTCGAGCTGCGTTTTGATAGCCCCTCGCCTAAAGTTGAGCTCCTTGAGGTGGACTTTGACACGGCGGAGGATTATGCGTCGGTACAGGAAGAGGAACAGCCAAGTATAACGACAGAAAATTGTGTTAAGCAGCGTGCAACACAGCGCCGCAAATCGCAGAATCCCTCACTGCAATGCCAGGTTCGCAGGATATAGCAAATTATTAAACCCTTGCAGAGTTTATTATGATCATGTCATGGATCATAGAAACGATTTGTCCTTAAATGAGTACAGTGCTCTGCAAGGGCTTCAAACTATATATCTTGCTAAAATTAAAGTCATTTTTATTTGCTTACAGATTTGCGGGAAGCAGCTGAGCACGAGCAACTCCTTCAAGTACCACATGCAGTTGCACGGCGATAATCGACCCTTTGTGTGCAGCATTTGCGGGGATTCGTTCAAGACGCGCAACGCCTACGATGGCCATGTAACGGTGCATAATCCCAACAATCCAAACAAATGTACAATCTGTGGCAAGACCTACAGACAGGCATCATCGCTGCGCTCGCATCTTCTCAGCCACAGCGGCGTCAAGCCATTCACCTGCGATATCTGTGGCAAAGGCCTCACCCAAAAGTCGGGCTACAAGAAGCACATGCTCACGCATACGGGCGAGAAGCCGCACAACTGTGACACCTGCGGACGCTGTTTTCGCTATTCCAGCAATCTGATTGCCCACAAGCGCTCCCACACACGCAAAAGTCCCAGTTGTCTGACGAAGCTGCTGCCCAAAACTGCCAGAGAGGGGATCGAATAAATCCACCCAGGGACAACACAATCTCCACCAAATCCTTATGTACAACTGCAGTCACTAATCACAACGGATAAAGCTGCATTTTACATATTAACTTGTCGGATTAGTATAGCATAAAGATCAGTTTTTATTGTAGATAGAATACGGCTGGTTCCGTCTGTAAATATAGAGCCATAACATTTGCGGAGCCAGATCTAAAGTCTTGATAAATTATTAGATTATAATATCATGTCAGCTCCCATTTCCCTAGTCAAAAAAAGACATCTAGTCTTTTAAAAACTATATTTTATTATACATCTGCTGTTTTATTATATTTAGTATTGTTTGTTTCATATACAACTAATTACAGCCCTTTTTGTGCTGATTTTCCTAAATGTTAATCAGCTATTTTTCTTATAACGAAATCACATGTGCATATTTTTAACAATTCGAATTAAAAAGAAGCATATTTCTTAGTCGATACCAAGTTGAATGTCAAGTAATTGTTTTGATAAATAAAATATTCACATAGTTATTCTTAAGAATTCTTTAACCATAGATCTCATTAACTTTTTATTTAAGCACCATAATTAACTTAAATAAAATAAAATAAGAAAATGCTTTCGTTTGCAATGTCAAATACTTATTTTGCTCAAAACAATCGCTTTAAATCAAACCACACACTTTTAAGCTAAAAAAAAGGGCATTGAAAGCAGATTAAACTTTTAAATTTGATGGCATTCTCAATTATTTTGTAGGATTTCGAAGTTTGGCAAACTAAACATGATTCGTTCAACTATGCCATGAATTTACTTATAAGAATTAAAATATAAGAACAATAAATTTGGTTTAACAAACTAAAAATTTAAAAAAAATTGTACAATTTCCTACTATTTGAAAAAAGTAAAAGTATTCTGGTGTTTTTCGTGTTTTTTCGTGTTTACGACTCGTCTATAGTCTATATGGACCTCTATGTACATGTGTGTGCTTATGTAGATGAATGTAGTATGTGTTAAAACTATGCTTAGTGACTAGGATTGTATTTAGAGGACCACAACCACTTTGGATGTGGACACCTGCTGATCGGTTACATCTGGCATATTCATGGCTGTGCGACGGCCGGCCGTCAAGCGTTCCGAATGCATGTTGGCGGCATTTGTATTTGTGGTCATCGTATTGCTGGTTGTGGTCACCGGCGCCTCCTTGTTGTGGACACGCAGATGGCTGTTAAGGCGCTTCTTGGTTGGGAACGCCTTCATGCATTTGTCGCATTTGAATGGCTTTTCGCCCGAGTGCAGACGGACATGGGCATTCAGGTTGCTGGTGAAGGTAAAGGCACGTCCGCAGATGTGACACTTGTGCGGTTTCTCTCCCGAATGGACCAGCATGTGCTTCTTGTAGCCCGATTTCTGGGAAAGGCCAACGCCGCAGATTTCGCAGGTGAATGCCTTCTCGCCCGTATGGCTAATCTTGTGCTGCCGCAGCGACGACGAGTCATAATAGGCCTTATCACACTGATCACAGGCATATGGACGCTCGCCCGTGTGCGTCAGCTTGTGACGACGCAAATGATCAAACGCTGCATAGCTGCGTCCACATTGATCACACTTGTAGGGCTTGTCCTCGGCATGAGTGCGCATGTGCGCCGCCAGGCTGGATGTGGTGCGATAGAAGCGGGCACAGACCAGACACTGATGTGGCTTCACATTCGTGTGGGTCAACATATGCTCCTTATAGTTGCGCAGGTGTTTTAACTTTTTGCCGCACACCTCGCACGTGTAGAGCTTCTCATCGACGTGGGAGCGCATGTGTTGATTGAGACGGCACTGCTGGCGGAAGGCCTTGTTGCACACATGGCAGACATGCGGCAGGACTTCGCCGCCAGCACCAGCGACTATCTGAGTCGAGGCAGTCTCATCGATGGATTCATCCATAAATTCATCACACTCCTCGCTATCGCCAGTTAGCTGTAATTTCAATTATTAACACTCTCAGTACTCAGCTGGGATTTAGATATTTCAGATGTTTGACTTACCAAATGCTCTTCTCGCTCAATATCAAGCATATCGTCGGCTTCGACTTCGCCGATTACTTCGTCGATGGGATCCTCGCCAGACATGATGACCATTTGGTCGTCAAGCATTTGTATTTGCATTTGCTCACTGACCGTCTCGAGGCGGGGCGAGTCCATGATCTCGATATCATCCTCGTCTTCAATTTGCGAATCATATTCGGTTTTTATGGTCACATATTCAATGTCAGCCGGTTGAAAATCACTAAGTGTCTCAAGAGTGTCCTCCGTTTCTGTTCCCACCTCTGCCTCTGCCTCTGGCTCCACTTCAGTCACCTCTTCAAGGACATACTCCTCCTGATCCTGTTCCTGCTCCGGCTCTTGTTCACTATACGCCTCGACAAGTGCGGCAACATCGTGTGGCCCGGACTCTAATTTGTCCGTCCCATCGGACTCTGCCTCATTGCCGAGCAGTTCGATCATTACATACTCCTGATTGCTTATGTTTGCATTTGCATTGGCATTGGCATTGGCATTGTTGTTGTCCACTTCTTCCAGTCCGAGACGCAGCAGCTCATCGGAATCGATGACCATGCGCTTGAAATTGAATGCCTGCTCCAGCAACTGCAGGCAATGCAAGCAAATGTGCTGGGGCATCAATGCCCCATCCTGCGGCTCAAACGACAGATTCGAGCAATAGTTGAGCATGCTGGCCAACGTTGTGGTGCCCTCGGGTCCAATCTCGATCTCGTCCTGCAGCGACTTGTATTGTTTACATGCACGCGTACATGTGCGGCAATTGAGCACCACGCCTGGTTTGCTGCTGCTGGTGCTCATCTTTCGATCAATTCGTTGATTCTCTTTTATGTTATTCAATCTATCGCTTCTCTCTGTTTACAATTTACAATGATAAGCGCCGATTTTAATGCGCAACTTCTTTTCCATTTGCCATTCACGTCCTCAACTTAGAAAAACACACGCAATATTGTATTGGCAGATGCACAGTCACACACTCTCGCTCGCTTCAAAATGGCGTCGATTTCTGTGTCGCAAGCAAGCAAACGAGCGAAGAAGAAGCACATGACAACAAACAGTGCTGAAAAACGTCACGATTCAACAACATTTTCAAATGTGACCACAAAAATACTTAATTTTATTTATTATATGTATTACAAAATAAACGAATGATTATTGTTATGTACAAAGCTGGTAACGGCTGATTTTTGCGGATCAACCGAAGCTGGACGCTTCCTCATTTGCGTATTTTGAATGATGTTTTTCTCACGTTTCACAACTGGCGATGCTGATTTTCTTCGAATATTCCTAATAAATAGATAATTCGTTATATGTGTATTGATAAGCATTGTCGACAAACTTACCGACGCAGCGCCTCCTTCTTTCGAATTTGCGCCTGTCGACGCACTTTGTGCACATGAAATTCCAGCTGCTTGCGCTCCATGCGCAAACGATGCTGATCCAAATAATGTTTTCGACAAATTTTCCCAGCCAACTCCATATCCTTATCCAATTTAATCGTTTCTCTTTCCTGGGTAATATGATAAAAAATAATACTTATTTTGTGATGAGCTACTTGAACGGAATATTACCTTTCTAGCTATATGCTGATCTAAACTTTTATAGTGGGCTTTCTGAAATGACGAGATAAGATCGTACGGCAATCCGTCGGTCCACGGTTCTGGATGAAACATTTCCTTAAGATTTGTCGGTAGCGCATTGTTCACCTGGCGTCCACGCACCTGCTTCCTGCACATTGGGCACGTATATGTGGGTGCATCGTTTGGGGTGCGTCCCAAATTTGCTGTGACGCATTTCTCGCAAATAACGTGCTGGCAGGCCAGTAAAAATATTATGTTCTCCTTGTCAACGAAATGCACAAAACAGGAATTGCAGTGGATCCACAATTTACTTGCTGTTGCCATATCGATGACACTAACAGTCTTTTTAGCATTGTTGTTCGTATTCATTTTCACTTGCAGCTTTTTAAACAATTCATTTTTATTTTGGGGCAATGTGCCTGCATGATTGTAACGGTTCTTTGCTGCCATTCACATTTTGTGCAGTTACTGTGATTGGTGTGAATCAGCTGATTTTGTAACTATTCAAGACAGGTACGCTGCTCACAACTTTAGCTTGCAACTAAAATTTAACTTATGTGTACAAACCATTTGTATTTTAGCAACTTGTCAGACACAATTATAATATTATCTGTATTTTTTTTATAAAGGATAGCATATATATCATGCAGATCGTCTTGAATTTTTTTTTTTTGCATTAACAGCATACTACTCTTTACCGTAGTACATTTGTATTTGTGTTGAGCTTTATCGGCAAAATGTTTGGTTTTGTAAAACCTCTTTTAAAATATCGTTTGGCCTTAATATTAATCATTGTAGCCGCACTGATTAAAGTTTACCAGAAAGAGGCTGTCGAGATAATTAAAAATGCAGCTGGACGCTATTTGGACATCGCCGTCAAGGAGGACACTGAAAGTGTTGCAGTTAAATTTACAGTCACACGCGACAGTATCTTAACACCTGAAGAATTGGCCACGTACAATGGTGAGAATGGACGTCCCATCTATTTGGCGCTGCTGGGCGTGGTCTTTGACGTGTCCCGCGGCTTAAAGCACTACGGACCCGGTTGCAGTTACAATTACTTTGTTGGTCGCGACGCATCTGTTTCGTTTGTCACCGGCGAATTCGAGAATTACAATCCGGAGACAGCGGATGATGTGCTTAGCCTGAAATCCAGTGACTTGCTTGAGCTGGCCAAGTGGCAGCAGTTCTATGAGAAGGATTATGAGTACAAGGGCAAGCTAATCGGACGTTTCTACGACAAGGATGGCCAGAAGACGAGCTATCATCACAAATATCTGGCGCTGTTGGAACAAGCACAGACGGCGAAGGCGGAGCTCGATGAGCTGCGTAACAAATATCCTGGCTGTAATATCGAGTGGTCCGAGGCGACGGGAACTCGGGTCTGGTGCACCCCAACCAGCGGCGACGGCAAACCGCGTGATTGGTCCGGATATCCGCGTAAGCTGTATAATCGCGACCAGAAGAATTTCCACTGCGCCTGCGTGCCCGAAGCAGAGCTAAGTGATCCAATGTTCAAATCTTATGATAACTGCGAGCCTCGAGCCGTTGAGTGCTTTTATCGTGTATGAAGTCATTTTGTACTCCCTAAAATAACTTCTTCTAGCAATAGACAACTATTGTAACTTTGTAAATTTTTGTAAATTAAAATATACAGTATGTCAAGAAACTCTTTTGACACAAAATAAAAACGTTTGTTTTTTATTTTTCAAAGATATAAATAAACTCGATGGATATTGCTTATTTTTTTAACCTATTCTAAGAACCATAAACAAGTTTAATACAATCCTGCAAGCTAAACTTTAGTAATGCTATATGTTCTGCAACTAAATTAGGCTTTGGTGCTTTTTGTTGTTGGTTATTTTTAAAGTGGTGTGGCAACGCTGTTAACGCACAAGTCGATTAAAATATCGACAGTCAACACAGCAACGGAATATATATACGCTACAATATTGGTAACAAAAACAAAAACACTTCAACTTTCGACACTGTATCAAGGAATTTCAAACAAAATACAAAATTATACGTGAAATTATAATCATATACAGATTTTCGCTCTTTTTGTTCCACATTCGACTGCTGCCAGTAGTGAGTAGAAAAACAAGCAGTGTGACCAAAGAGCACTAAGGTCAATTTAGCGAATTATTGCGCGTTTGGATTGCAGAGCTTTATGTGATATAATGTCGCGTACACTGAGCCGTTTATTTGGACGCTGTCTGATTAGCAATGCATATGTGAAGCCCTTGCAGGATAATAATACTTTGCGGAGTATACTCAGTGTGAAATCATTGCAAGCTGCTTCCGGTGGCTGCACAGCATCCTACTCAAAGCGCAATGGTCCGCCGCCAGATGCTGGCGAACCTTTTAAAACAGTGACCAAATCGCGAGGAGTTGATGATGGTAAGAAGAAGATTCGAATCATGGTGAAATTATTGATAAGGTAGCGTAAACCCCTTTTCGCTGCAAACTTTGTGAAGTAAAGAGTATGGAACAATGACTCTTACTTTAATTCTCTTATTGTGGTGAAAACGCCACCGAACATATAGTTTCACCATGATTCGCTTATCCAATTGCCTGCAGCAATAATACACATTGCATTTTTCTAGATGATCTGAACATCCTGGAGGGTGAGCCCAATTGGGAGCTCACCTCGAAGCGCCACAATCGCTTCTATTTACCAAACTCAATCGGACCTGCATGGCAGGGCGACACATCGACAGTGGGTCTAATGGAGCCGCTGGCACAACTAGTCAATTTCTTTAAAGACGACAACGTGGATAAGACACGTTTAGAATTTACATGCTGTCAGTGTCCAATGCTGATACGCGACTCAATCTTTGAGCTATTCCCAGTGCGCGCTGTTGGTCAACGGGATTATTCAATAACACTGCTCACACTTAGCTACGAGGGCGACATAGAGCAGGGCGCTGCCAAGGCAAGTGGACTCATGGTGTATTTTACTAACAAGGTTGCGTATTACTAAAAAATTCTTCTCAAATGTACTGTCAAAATAAGAGCACAGACTGAGAACAGTTACTGGAAATGCGTTACCTTGTGTGTTAGTCTAAAAAAAAAAAAATACAAATCCATTATTCTAATATTTATTCTCCATTATAGTTCGTGCTGGCCGCTAGAGAAATAAGCGATCGCCTAATGTCATTGGGCTATTGGTCGGACTTCTTGAATCCGTTTAGTGGGCGACCATACTTTTTACAAAGAGATGGGTCCATATTATACAAACAGGATTATCGCTTTCGAGGCGTTAATATGCGTCTATCCAACTTTAACGATTGCGTTCTGATCGCCGCCGAGGAGAATGACAACACCTGCTTCTCTGGAACTATATTTTGTACAGCGCCCAACAATTATGATCTGCTGGTGGAGCTGCTGGCACCAGCAGAGTTTAAAATGCGAATTGATCCAAGCCCGCAATGACAGCTGAAAATCATGAATACTACTAATTATAATAATAACTACATATATTTTAGTACAACTTCAAGTGTCAGTAGTTAAAAAATAGCCCACATCGCTGGGACAGCAGAAGATAATGTAATTGAAAGACGAAGACGTAGGCGTTTATAGATGACAACTGTGTTAATTGTCAACCTTTTTTGTTTGGACTTGTGACAAGCATTGTGTACAAACTTTAAATTAAAACATACAACACATACACACATATGCTTATATGTAACATATATATGTGTGTGTATATACATAAAACAGAAGCACAATTGTTTTTATTGAATTTGGTTTAAGTGATGGCTACTTGATTGCAGTGTCTTTCAATATCCTTTAGACGATTTATCAACGATTGCAGCTCCTCAGCATTGCACATGAACTCAACAATTGTTACACGCTCGCCGCTGCTTTGCCGATACTGGCCGAGATTGATAATAAAATGTGGAGCACCGCTGCTGCTGCCGGACGTTGAGGATTTAACATCGCATACAATGCGCCATTGGACGTCGGTGATGTGTGGAAAATTGTGGCCCAGCTGCAGTTGACGCAGCACCAGCTCCTTGCGATTGTCCTCATAGACGCGCGTTAGTTCCTCTATCGCACTGGAATGTAGAGCAAGTGCCTCCAGTTGTTGCCGCAGCGCTCCACTGTCCCAGCCATGTTTGGTGGCCACCGCGTAAAGCGTGACCACAGCATATTCGCTCTGTTTGGCGCTGGCAGCGTTCGTTGCATATATTTCTGGCACTGGCGCAATAACTATGAATAATCACATATTTTGAATATGGACAAAGGTTTGTCATATGCAAAATTTAACATACTTGCATCTGGATGGAGCGTCAATTTAAGAGAATTTGCAATAAGCGTTTTACTGGTGGCCGCTGTTAGTGTTGTACCCAGATTTTTTAGACCCGCCACAACGGTGGCCGAAAGCAATCCATTATTGGCATCGGTACTGTTGTTAGATGTGGTTGACGACTGCGTCGCGGTGGCCATTAACAAAAATTTTGCAGCCGCGGTAAAGAAAAGCCTAAATAATAATAACAAACAGCTGAGCAGTTGCCATTCACAACGAATAACATTTTAGCATTGACAGCCACTGTTGCCACTTTATAAAATTCAGTATAGCTGTCGATAAGCTTATCGATAATAACCGATAGGCGCGCGCGCTGTCGAGCTTTGGTTGTGCAATTTTAAGCAGCGAAACATTTGTTTAAATGCATTTATTTTTTTTATTAATAACATCAAATTGCTGTATTTTTACAAACACATAACGTTTATATGTATATATATATATATATATATATGTATATTGCTTATTGACTCGGGCTAAGGGCGTGTGTGTAGAATGTCTTGTCCTCCAAACCGCGCTTGATGACATGAGGAATTTTCTTGGGCTCCATGCTGAAAATACGTAATGAAGATCGCATGATTAAATGTGGAATATGCAAATGAGCTGCTATAATGCTGCTTACCGAATGCAATCGATGATGGGACAGACGGAGACACAAAGCGTGCAGCCAGTGCAGTCGTCATTAACGTGCGGCAAATGCGTTTCCTTGTCGAACTCAATCGCCTGGTAACCGGAATCGGCGCACGTCATATAACACTTGCCACAGTTGATGCACATGTCCTGGCGAACATAAAGCAAGCAAAGGTAACCAATTAGAGGGAGAGGGAGAGAGTAAGAGAAATAAGCTAACTTACATCATTGATAAGTGCCACTTTCTGTTGCGTATTATCCAGACTCTTGTAGGTACCAATGCGCGGCAATGCGGCACCAATGACATCGCCCACTTTGGGCGCCGGCTTTGTGGCCGTGTCGCTCTGGGCCTCCTTGGCAGCCAATGTGGCTTGCTCGGCATCCCAGAAGGCGCCCTGCTTCTTACGCAAATCGGACAATTTGATGTCGCGCTGCTGTTGATACGGACCAAAGAAACCCAAAGATTGATTGCCTGTGCCGGTTAGGTGAACCACAGGTTTGCCCTTCTGATGCACTGGCGTTGGCGGCGATTGTCCGTCCCAGAAGGCGCCATTGACTGGCGGCGGATTGGCCTTGAGGAAGAGCAGCGTCTTCAGACTGGTGCAATAGTCGTCAATTAGCGTAAAATCTTGATTCTGTACGGAGGAGCAGATCTGGAGTACTGTGGCCCCCGCCTGTAGGAACTGCAGCGACACCTCGCCGGAATCAATGCCGCCAATGCCCAAGATGGCAAATCCTGGCAACTTCTTGGCTATTTCCGAAACGGCACGCAACGCCATGGGGCGTGTGGCATTGCCAGAGACGCCGCCGTAGGTGGTACGCTGATCCTTGCCAACTGCTGGCCAGGCTGTGGCATCGGCCTTCAGGCTCATCAAACCCTGTACGGTATTAATGGCGGAACCACCATCGGCACCACCACGTTGTGCCGCCTTGGCAATGGAAACGATGTCTGTAATGTTGGGCGTCAATTTGATGAAGAACGGCACCTTGACGGCCTTGCGCACCCAGCGAGATATGTCCTCGACCAGTTCGGGCTTCTGGCCACAGGCCAGACCCATGCCGCTCTCACCCATGCCATGGGGACACGACAGATTCAGCTCGAGGGCATCGGCACCGGATTTCTCCGCCTGGATGGCGAGTTCCGTCCAGTCGGCCTCGTTGTAGCTGCACATGATGCTGGCAATGATGATCTTCTCGGGAAAATCGCGCTTCAGTTCGCCAATGGAGCGTAGCCAGTACTCGGCACGTTTCTCCGAGATTAACTCAATGTTGAGGAAGCATCCCTGCTGTGGTCCATACTTGTAGCCGGAGGTTGTGCCGCGCACAATGCGTGGCGAGACATTTGTGACCATATCCTTGTCGAGGCCAAAGGTTTTCGTGACCACAAATCCCCAGCCCTGCTCGAAGGCGCGCCGAATCATGGCGGCGCTTGTGGTTGGCGGTGCCGAGGCCAGGCCAAAGGGATTCTCGAACTTTAAGCCGCACATTTCCACAGAAATGTCCACATTATCGATGTCCGTGTAGAACAGAGGCAGAGCAGCTGGCGTGTCCAACGGCAGATTCTGCAGCTGACAGTGGATACTCCAGGCAGCCACCTTGCCATCGTTGACCGACTCGACGGTTGTGTTGGCCACGCCAGCAAGATCGCCGCCAAGGAACACCTGCGGCACGCTGCTCTGCATCGTCTGGCGATCCACGACTGGCAATCCGGAACGGAACTCCAATGGCGTCAACGCATCACGCACATCTGCGTCCTGCAATCCCGAGCCGAAGGCTGAGATGACAAAGTTCGCCTTCAATCGAACCATCTGCTCCTCATCCTCAACCCATTCATCCTGCTCATTCTGCTCGGTGCGACAGAACTCCATGGCCGCAATTTGACCATCCTTGACAATCACCTTGCGTGGACTCAAATACGGCATCAGTTCGCAGCGTTCCTCACGCGCCAATTCCACCTCCTCGGGCACAGCACGTATTCCAGTCGATCCCTTGCGGAAAACAACAAAAACACGACGTGCTCCACAACGCAGCGCTGAGGTGGCACAATCAAAAGCTGTGTCACCTGCTCCCAGCACAATTACATTGCCATAGAGCTTGGGCAGCGTCTGAGCCGACTTGCAGGCACATAATCCTGGCTTGGAGCCATCAGAGACCAAAGGCAAAAAGTTCTTGGAAGTATAAAAGCCCGACTCGATGTTGAGTCCCTTGAACATGGGATCCAACTTGGGCTCGGGCAGTCCAATGCCCACATAGACGGCATCGTGTCCCGATGACAGCAAACCCTGTAAACAAAGTCAGAAATTGGTGGATGAAATTCAGCACGAGATCGGATAAAGATAGCAACTAATCGGACAGGATTCGTCAAATTCGGGGAAGGTAAGAAAAATAACAATTAGATAAAAAATTGGGACGTGATCGTTAAAAATAGGACAATATTAAATAATAACAAAAAAATCGAAAGATCGGTCAAATTTGAAGAAGATAAGGAAAATATCAAAAAATGAAAAATCGGATATGATCGTAAAAATGGGGAAATATTAAATAATCACAAAAAATCAAAAGATAGCTCAAATTTGGGGAAGATAAGAAAATTATCAAAAACTGAAAAGATCGGATATGATAAAAATATCGGATATTATCGTTAAAAATTGGAAAATATTGAAAAAATAAAAAAAAAATCAAAATATTAGATATTATCGTTGAAAATATGAAAAAAAGCGAAGGATCGGTATGATTAGGTGAAGATCGGAAAACATCAAAATATCGGATATTATCGTTAAAAATAGGAAAATATTGAAAAATATCAAAAAAATTAAAATATTAGATATTATCGTTGAAAATAGGAAAATATGAAAATAATATTAAAAAGAGCTAAGGATCGGTATGATTAGGTGAAGATTGGAAAACATCAAAATATCGGATATTATATTATTAAAAAATTAAAATATTAGATATTATCGTTGAAAATAGGAAAATATGAAAATAATATTTAAAAGAGCGAAAGATCAGTAAGAATAGGAGAAAATGTAAAAATATCAAAAGAGCGAAAGATCGCTAAAAGTAGAAGGAAACGAAAGAGGAGAAATATAGAAATATAAAAGATTGAAAAAGATCAATACGATCGAAAAATCAGACCAGTTTGGTAAAAATAAGAAAAGATTGGAAAATATCAAATTGATGTGATGTGCGCTTACATTAATGGTCAAATCCTTGGTGCTGAGTGCACGATTCAATTCGAACTTGACGCCCAGATCCTTGACCAGATCAATCTCAAAGTTAACCACATCGATGGGCAGACGATACTGGGGAATCTCCGAAGCGCTGAGTCCTCCCAAATAGCTGCGTCTCTCATAGATGGTCACATCATTGTAGCCCAATCTGGCCAGGAATGTGGCACACGACAACGAGGCTGGTCCGCCGCCAAGCAGAGCAATCTTCTTGTTCGGTTGCCCCAAAGGTTTCTGATGCGGCGATCGACGTTGATGGACGCCCATCTGCTTGAACACCTCGGTGGCGAATTGCTGCAGGCCACCAATGTTAATTGGCCCCGCCTCCGATGCCTGCAAATTGCAGCCGCCGACACAGAGATCACTCGTGGGACAAACCATGCCGCAGGTCAGACCCAGTGGATTATCGGAGAAGATCGCCTTGGCGGCGCCATAGAAATTCTTGTTGGCGATGCTCGTGATGAAGCTCTTGATATCCAGTTGCGTCGGACAGGACTTCTGGCACGGTGCATCGGCACATTTCAAGCACCTGGCCGCCTCCTCGAGTGCTCCGCGCTCCGACAGCGTCGTGTGCTTAATGTCCTCAAAGTTATTGGCCAGTGTTGTGCATGGCACCGCCATGTGATCCGCATTGCGCTTCCAATGCTTCTTGTTCTCCTTCGTCTGCTTCGTGGGCACCACGGTGCATTGCGTCTTCACGCGCGGATTCAGCGCCAAAAGATCCTGTTGGGAGTTGCAAACAACAGTTGATTAACAAACTCATAACTTATGGGCGGGTACACTGAGAGAATTTGTCGATTAGCATGTGATGGAACTAAGTTGATTGGCATATGTGGCTTAAAATCCACTAATAAGCTTTTATTTAAAACTCGTTTCAAACTGGGCTTAATTCCTTTCTGAGGTGTTTTATTTGATGGAATGACTCTCATCTAAAAGTTTCTGTGCATTTGCTGTTTTTGAGACAGGAAATCGAAACCTGATAACCCTTCGATCTATCTGTCTATCTACATTTTAACTCTGGCACTTTGTCTTAAAAAAACTATTGGTTTTTGTTCAATTGATGCTAAATTAACACAATTCTCCCCGTTTCTGTGTGAAGTGTGTAACAACAATTAAAGTGTTTTTTAGAATACAACTTTTTATCGTGTAAACAAGTAAAGAATTGTGTGATAAATAAAAACTTGGTTAAGTTTATACCATGAACTTTACGTTAAATTGAAGTTGACAACAAAGTTTTTACGTTTCTGTGTAAGTTTTGCAACTATAAAGAGTTTTTTTTATATATTTGTTTTGTATAATATCTAAATAGATTTTTCTCAGTGTGCATATATTGTGATCGAACCTACCTCAATGTCGGGCGTGTCTTTGCTCAGCAAGGCCGGTGGACTCATCTTGTAGCTGGGAAAGATGAACTGGACTTACTTCCTTAAATGCGATCTGTCGAATATAAAGAGATTCAGATTGTTAAATGATACTGAACAGACAAATAAGTTTGCTTTCAAGTCGAAGCTGAAATTTATAATCTATGTATTTATGTACACATTTGTGGAGCAGATCTAATCGCGTATTTTTCAGTGGTTCAGTTAAGTTTTAATGCTCTTGTTATCAAAAGTGGAATGGTCCGATGCGCGAAACACTTGAGAGATTAGCGTGTTTTCAAGAGCCTTCCCTGTGGCGCTTGCCAACCATTTGGTTGTATCTATGTGTATATATAGACACTAGACACACTATATTCACATAAACATACATTTTTACGAGTCTACATATACATACATATGTACTAGAGTATATAGCAAAGAGAATAAGTCATAGTTCTGCCCATATGTTTTCGTAGCGTCTTATCATTATTAACTGTCAAGGTTAAAGACGATTGTGTATGTTGTGTTATGTGCCACGTCTTTTAATAAAGCTTTTTATAATAGCCAAAAAGAATCGCATAATCATTGAACCCATTCGGTATTGTGTATACTCTATCGATAGTGCCATCAATTGAGTTAATTAGCGAATACTTCTCTAAATTTGCCACTATTATTTCTCTAACATATTCCAATTTCTACAACTCTAATCTCTTCTAAGGGAAATCTCTTCTGAATACTTGAAAATGCAGGTTTTTATCTATTTTTTTTTTAAATAAAAGATGTTTTTCTATTCTTTCTCTATTTGAAATCAGTTCAACTATTTTCTATCGAATAAATTGTGAAATTCTTACTTTGTTCATATAGAGAATATATCTAACAGTTGTTTTCTCTTTTAACTGAATTTCCTAGTTTGAGAACTGTTCTTCCAGGAGTTTTTTTTTTCTTTCCATTTGAAAAACTTTTAATCAAAAAAAGGTAAACTCTTTTGTATCTCGTTTAAAGAACTCTTTGTATTTATTTATATATTCTTACATTATATCATCTCCATTAATAGAAATTCATTGATTACTTTGCAAACTGTTTCTCCAGTTTCTCATGTTTTACTTTGCACTTTGTTTCCTGACTGCTCTTATCACGTGAGATTTCTTTTGGATAGGTCATGAAACGAAACATCAGTAAAAGCCACATCGCAACTCTGTTGATAAGGCAATCAAATTCTCGGAATAACTGACTGGTCGATATTACTTAAGCTAGACTTAAGCACTCAGTTTCAAGTGAATTATGAACTTATGTGAAGAGCATTATCAATTTGCATGTCAACTCTGTTATTTTTGCGTGATACTCTTCATAAAATAATTAAATTAGGTAAGAAAGTTATATATTTATTAAGTTAAATATTTATATTTTTGGTCCGGTTTATAGTTTAAAAATGTGCTCTTTTAATTGGTGATGAGCATGACAAATTTGAATATAAACATGATTTGTCTGTACCTATATCAAATTTGGTGCATCTAGCTCCTACAATTTTTAAGATTCAAGACTCAACAGTTGATGCTGATCAAGAAACTTAATATACCCTTGAGCAGGTTATAATAAGATTTCCGAAATAGTTGACTAGTCGAAAATACTTAACATAGACTCTTATTATATTCATGTACTTAAGTACACTTAAGTACTCGGTCTCGCGGTATGCACTTGTGTGGGGAGCATTATAAATTTACACGCGCCTCCTTGTTTTTATTTTGTTTGTAATCTTCCACGTGTTACCCCCCATAAATAAATAGAAAAAAAATAATAATAAAATAAATGTACTGTGTTGGTTTATGTGGATTTAAGGGATTACGGGAACGGGTTGACACTAAATCGTCATTTGACATCACTGATTAGCTACAGTGACGACTACTATTGGCGAATACGTGCGCTGCAATAATTTTCTACTTCATTATTTAAAATATTGCTTAATGCAGAATTCACCACTGTACTAAGTTGTAATATTTCGATTTATTGTTACTTTTTGAAATACTCTGAAAATAAAAGGGAGTACTTGATATATCACTTAGCGATAGTTCACTGTACTGCTGTTTAGAGCTTAAAGCTTTTTTTAACATCTCATATTGTAATCGCAATCTTTGCTTTTATTTATTAACAACGTATTTGCATCTTAGCGATAGTTTACTGTACAATATAATACGTATATGCAATAATAACAGCAACATCATCAACATGAGCTCTAAATTTCAATCTTCTAGCCCCTTAATCAGCACTATTCATACAAACAGATTTCCACATTTACATTTCAAGTTTAATTTTCGTTTTGATTTCTAGTTGTAGTTCGATTGCGACATCGAACCACAAAACTGCGAGCATGCTAATATTGTTCTAAAAAACTGACAGTCCTTATAGAGAGAGACACCGGTTAGAATCTGAACACACTGGTCTAATACTTAACGCACATAAAATAGATTTATGTTAATTGACTGAACTATTTTTGTTGGCGTTGCGGCCAATTTCAATTGATTAGTGACTCGGAACAAACCTTTATGATTATTACTTTTTTTTTATGTTGTTTCTTGTTTATTTTATTTTTTCGAACAAATAATTTCACTTGCACTTGAAAAAATCCAAAAGAATTTAGAGGATTTCAAACAGGAAAAAAAAATTGTTTTCTATTTGTTTACTATATTGTTTTTTATTTATTTTTTTTGCACACATTCAACGGAAAACAGAAATCGGTCTTCACACTGGAAACGCACAATTCCGAATGATTTTAAGTTGCTTAAATCTATAACACGTAGACGACGACAGTCTTTGGGCGTCGGCGTTTACATACGGTTATCTACAGACATACAATAGACTTTATACATAGACTCACACACACACACACACGAATACATTTGTTTTGCTGCCGACACAATGCCAGGTTTTTTCCCTGCATTGGTATTTGTGCAAAGTGATCGCCATAAAGCTTTTTTTGCTACAAAAGCTTTGTCTGTCTGTGCATTTGCTTAAGCTTGCAATTTCGAACGGATTTAACGATAAAATGTAACGTTTATTTTGAAAAGGCCCGTTAAGTTGAGTTTCGTTATGTTGTGCTCAACTTAACGAAGCGTGCACTTGATCTGCCAGTCTGGCAGCGCCGCGTTGTCGGTGAGAGTTGGCAGCGCTTGATAGAAAGGTGGCCAGACTGATGAATCTACTATCTATTGTCGTTTTATTAACGCAAATAAATTCAAACTGAGGTACAAGTTGTTTTCAGTTTAAATTATGTATTAAAGGATTTTCTTTGAGTTTCAGCTTTCATAATCAAATTTAAAAACTATTAAATTAAATTTTAATGATCTTGCTAAATTAATTTATTGCAATTTTTAAACAAGATTGAAAACCTTAAGTAGATAAGAGAATTTTCATAATTTAGCCACAACTGGTCAAACGACTCTCTAAAAATCATCATACGCGATTAACAACAAATTATCAAAACTAAATTGAGTCAATAATTAACGATATTACGATGAGGACCGAATGAAAGCTTAATTTAAGAAAAAACATACATATATAAGTTTTAATGCAAATTTAGAGGACAAGCAATTTGGGTACTCTTAATAATTTTATTATGTAGTATATACTCTGGAATGTGTATGATCCACCCAGCTGGCGATGTAATTCCCGAAATTTATGGTCACTTTCTAGCAATTGGCCAATGGTTATTATGGCAATGGTTCATTAAGACGGCATAAATTACATGGGGTCGGCCATGAGAAGTAAATCAAATAGTAAAATGCGCATTTCATTTGTACACTCTATACATATGTACATAAATATTATATGTGTATGAACACATGTAGTACTTACGGATTACGATTATTTAGCCTGCAACCGTGTCGAAAATAAATTACAGGCAAAATTCAAACAATAATAAACAGAACTTTTCACACGCTTCATGAATATTTCAACATTAATTTCCGTTTCCCTTTGCCATCGATAGATTTACCCTATGTCACAGCAATTACCAATATATAATCAATAATCATTTATTTTTATGGCCCAACACATGATAATTAGGTAAATCACATAACCTAAAATGTTGTGTGGCGCCATCTGGTTTTCATTATTAGCTGTCAAAGTGTGTTATTACTTTAAGATATCGTTCTGAAAAACTTGAAAGGGCAAAATATTGGAATTGGAAATTATTAAATACGAGATTTCCAAGCGATATAGTATATAGTGTATATTGAACTGATTTGTATGACATATATGTACATATATGATTGCTTTCGTTTTTCCATCAGTTTCGGGATTAGTCTGGAATGTTTATCTATTATCTTTAGATGAATATTTTTGTTTTATATAGATCTACAAATACGATAGAAAAGCAACAACAAAAACAAAATATATATTGTGTCAACAGTTCTTGAAGTACTATAATATATTGCCGTGGGCAATTAAAATATGCCAAGAGATATATGCCTTATAATCACATCAAAATCTGCGCAGGCACAAAAACAATAAACTGCCATAAATATTTGCTATAACAAAAGCAACAACAACAAGAACAGCATGAATTAAATAATCAGCAGCAGCAGCTAAACAAATTTGAGAGCTACCAAATCGTAAATAAAACTATAATAAAAATTGCAATAAATTATGCCACATATAGAATGACGATCCGCCGGACGATATAGAATTTGTATCTAAGTATATTACTATATGTATCCGAAACGTACATATGTAGATACAATATCTTTAACCGTACACGCATCATGATCAAACGATCATCATCATCAACTTCTGTCCATTTCTTGAAGCATGTCTGTCTGTCCCTCTTGTCTCCCTGGTTTCCATCCAAAGTTTTGTCGCACATGCTGCCTAATCACAAATTGCTTTTAGCCAAGACCCCGAAGTGGTAACACGGCAAAGGGGGGGCTGAACAAATTGGTCCACATAGTTCTTCAGTCGGTTGATTAATGAGACAACATTCTTAACCTAAACTAATCTAGATGCTATGCTGATTTTATATATATTATATGTTAGGTTAGGTTAAGCATTATCATTTTATCAATTAATATTGCTGGCCTTTTTCAGACAATAAGTCGTATACAAATATATTACATGAGTAACAAAAGTTCACGTATTAAATCCATTTATGTTTCTTGTTTCTTTTATCGATAAATAACCACTGTCAATTCGATAAAAAAAAAAAACTGTTGATGTCTCATCAGTTGCGTGTGCATGTGCATTTGTGTGTGTGTGCTAGCTTCGTTAAGTTCGTCAAGAGAGCAGGCGCAGCGGCCATGTTTGTTTTTGCATCTCTAGCTTAGGCACGTTGTAAGTGTGAAAGAGACAGCTATGGCAGTGAGCTGTGCTTACGCATTTGTTGTCCTGTTCGCCTCCGAACGTGATGTCTCAAGGAGTTTGCACAAGTAAATAATTCGATCCTTTTTCAACACTCATTTATTGATTGACAAATTATTCAATTCATAGAACTTCCCAAATGTTTAGAGTAGGACATAATTTCGTTAATTTCATCATCATCAGATTTGCTCACTGACCCTCTGGGATTATCTAATGGTAGCTCCATCAGAAACTGATCCCAATTTTCTATCTATCCTCAGATGCAGATGCGATTCATAGATATTTCGCCGTAAATCTGGCATATTTACCCTGAAATAATCGTATAATTCGAATATTTTAATTCTCGCAAAAGAAATTCAATTTTAATGAGCAATTTAGTCGAGCAAAATGAAGTAAAAACAAACAAAGAACAACAACGAAATTATATTTAAGACGGCGCAACAAATATTTATTACATGCTGCATTTACGACTAGTGTGTGTAATATTTGTGTGTGGGTGTGTGTTGTGAGTGTGTTGTTGTTTGGCTTAGTGGAAGATTGTGTATGATGCACAGGGGTATAAATATTATACATACATACATATGTACATATTTACATATATACAGATTTATAATCGGGCCGCCTTCGTTGGCCGCAAACGTCGCTGGCGACCCAAAATAGATGCGGCCGCCAACTTTTTAACGGCCTGCAACTTTTTATGGCAAATAAAACAAATGTTAACAAATCAAATCAAAATCTAAATGCGAGAAATGAATTTGTAAAATCTTGAAAATTTCACATTCATTTTCTTAATTTCTTTGTTTTTTTAAGATAGTTTTGCAAGCTCAGGTCGAAAAGATACCCTGTGTCAAAATGCCGATTGTCATATTGCTATCATAATTAATTAATGAATTAATTACTCGAATTTTCTCTAACTCAAACTAAATCATGTGGCAGTGAACTTAAAAAAATATTTCCACGAGTCAAACTATTTCTTTGGACTATGGTGTTTCGAGTTCGGGAAGTTCGACTCTATCTTCAAATATAAAATACAAATAAATATATAAATAAAATTGTTAATTTAAAATCTTAGTTGCAATTCCATTTTCTTAATTTTAAATAATTCTTTTTTTTTTTTGGTCATAATAGGAAAAATGTAACTTGACTTGACGTTTAGAAATATGCAAGTTCGGCTAGTTTTACAATATTTTTGAAGGAAAAAAATATACATATATACATATAAATTGAAATTAGATCAGATGAATTTTTTTCTCAGTATATCAGGTCGTGAGTGTTTAAGGAACTGCTCTTTTTTAGCAAACTATCGATAGTACTACTTATATCCAAAATCCAACTAAACCTCGCATGAAACTTCTTTTCCACTTTATGCAACATCAGTTATTTATTTAGAAAGTATTATACTCACTGATTTTTGTAAGGTTGTTATTTTCCAAGATTTCTTCAAATCATAAATACTATCGATACTTTTTGAAAATTTCATATGATCGTACCTAGCACCTGCTGCATGTGGCAAGCCATATCACCTAGTCAATATGCCTAGTTTTAGCGAATGCATAGGCAATAAAAACCAAAGAATTATAATAATAATAAAAAGCAACTTTTGCCGACATTGGGATTAGAAAACGTTTTGACAAATCGATGCTAAAGCCAAAAATCCCCCGCATGGCTGAAAATGCGAGTCTGGCATTCCGAAAAGTTCGAGAATAAAGGTGAGAAAGAAATTATAGACACGAGTCTGTACGAGTATGTATATATATTTTAATTGATTATAAATAAATAAATAATAAAAATACATGACGAGACGAGACAAACATAAATACAATACAAATGAACTGCTATCGGGGGAACGTAGGGCATAAGAAATAATTGAGAGGTGCTGCATTCAAAACGTGAAGATGCCTCAAAGTGTTGTTTTTTTTTAGGCCTGTTCCGGGGCAGCAACTTCAGCGGCAACTTCAGCGGCAGCGGCAGCGGCAACTTCTCCCTCGGCTGCCAGGGCAGCTAGAAGTTTGTCGGCCTCGGCTGCCTTCAGCTCGAGCTCGGCGAGCTGACGTTGTTTCTCAGCCAGTTCCTGCTGTTTTTTGGCCCGCTTCTCCTCCTCCTTGTGCAGCTGCGCCTCCAGCTGAGCGCGCAAAAGGGAATCGCCCAGTCCCAGCTTATCCATGACCTGTGTGATGTCGCGACTGTAGCGCAATCGTGTACAGGACACCAGCTCCTCATTGCAATCCTCACGGCCCTGGGCCAGACGATTCAAGACACTCAGCTTGGCATCAATCACCACATAATTGCTATTGGGTATGAAGCTATCGCTCTTCTCGTTCAGATAATGCACCAAGGTGCGCAGCGAATTCGAATTGGCCTTGGCATTGATCGCGCCGCTGGCAAAGTCCTGCGACTTCATCATCTGGGCATGCGTCGATTTCTGCTTGCAGACCAAACAATTCCAATTCGGATGCGGTAGTCCGGTTATTTCCGGCACCACCAGGCCACTGCAATTGGTGTCTCGACAGTAAAGACCCGATATAAAGGCGCCCTTCTCCTGCAAATGGATAAATCGAAAGGATTGAGGATTAATAGGAATTAGCCCTTTTTTTTTAATGTTATTCCAATAATGTTAATTTTTTCTATCACTTTAAAGATAGGTATCAAAACTGAATTGTATTTTTCTTTTTACTGAACTAAAGTTATAGATAGTTAAATATAGAAATCCCAACGTTTCTTTGAAGAAAACATCTCTGGATTCGAGGAGTTTGCTTCAGGTTTAAATACGCGTATTTGCCAAGTTATTTTGAGCGATAAATTTCAAACATTCCTTTCAACACATGCGCTAAAAATACGCCAGATAGATATGTACATATCTATCTATCTATCTATCTTTATATCTATAGGTATTTCTATCTATCTATATATGCATGTTTCTATGCAGATCATAAATAAATTGACACATAAAAAACATGGTGCTTATTATTAACGAATTGTATGGAAGAGCAAGAGATCTTTTTGCTCGCCAGAGAGATTGTCAAAATCCAACATGGATTCTCAAGAGCTTTATCGGAAAGCATGATCATGCCCCCGTTTCGAAGGTTAGACACGTCATCGTTTCTTTTCAATTCAATCCAATTCACAATTTTTTCTTTGAGCTCCGTGGTCTTGGAATATTTCTGCTAATTTGGAATCCATAAATTTCAACGAGAAGTACGACAGTAATAAATTAATTGTGTACAATTCTTTGAATTATGGATTCTGGTTTCCTTTAGCATTTTCACTTCATTTATAGCTATTCCTCAGTTGCATACATCCGTATATAATCTTCGCGAGGAAGTCCATAAGTCTCGACGAGATTTCTAAACATTTCTTGACACTAAAAATGAAAAGACAATAAATAACATTTTTTTTGAGTACCTCTAGACATTTCAAACCATTAGTCTTTATATAATATTTGCATAGGATTTAAATTTGGTAATCTAAAATCGACTGAAGCATCTAACCATCTATAGGCCTATTCAGTCGAAAGGCCAGCTTAAGGTGTTATCGATATTTTTGACAAGCTTTTGGTCAGTTCTATTTGTATTGATCATAAGTCATGTTAGAAATTGATCGATAGTTTTGAACAGCGATTAATAAGTGATATGTTAAACAACAGTTGAACTCAACAAATACGATACTTTTACATACTTTCGATAGTTTTACTTAACGTTCATCTCTAAGTTGTACATTTGCCGGCCCTTCAAACAAGTTCAGTGAACCGCAAATGAACTTGAATTCGTTCTCACTACATCAACCACACAGGCACACACACACACACACACACACTTAGGCGCCATGATGAAGATGTTGACAATTAATTGAAGCATTTAAATAGCTTTTAATGATAGAGCCAGGCCACTTTATAAGGGGCATCAAAAGAACGACGAGCGAATGTCAAATCCAAGACTAGACGTGCTCTATATGCGGCATTCATCTCGGACCGTGGCCAAGAAAAAGAGCTATATACAAAGCTATATAAAATATGCCAATAAAAAAATTAAAAGTCATAAAACGCGCGACAAACGCACAGAGCGAGAGGGAGCAAGAGAAAGAGAGAGAGAGAGAGAGAGAGGTGATTGTAGATCAGTGTAAAATCAAATCAAATCAAATATGTTTGTAGATAAATAGCTAGATAAACTGGTTGTATCTAAACATGCACAGATACAGTCACAAAAGATACACAGATACATTTCGATGGCATGCGAATTTGTATTTGAAATATTTATGCAAATTAAAAGCTTTTGGTATCGAAATACATATGTATTTATTTGTGATTTAATTGAATTGCCTTTTGCTGTTAAAAATAAACACACACACACAATCGGGCATTTATTATTGTTGTTGATATACATATATATTTTGGTTGCTTTTGTTTGCCACTTGTTGCGTCGCTGGAAGCTGAATCAATTTATGGCCGGGCCAACAGAAACAATAACAACAACAGCACAAAAACAAAAACAATCTGTGTGTGTGTGTTAGTGTGTTTAATTGCTTTCGGATGAATTGTGATGGGCACAGGAAATCCTTAATGTGCATTATTTTCATTGTTTTGCAGCAAAAAAATTAAAAAAAAAAAAAAAAAAAAACACAAGGCACGCCAAAGTTGTAATACCCTGAAGTTTGATTCCTATGATATAGTAGCCAAAATGAAATCACTACCAAATACACAATTTGTCAGTTTGGCTGAGATATCTTAAAAATCAACAAAGTTCTTTAATTTTCGAATGATCGTTTTGTATGACAGCTATATGATATATTAATCTGATTTTAGAATTTAAATTACAATACCAAATACGCAATTTGTGAAAATAGTGCAGATCATTTCAGAAACAATTAAGTTTTTCATACTGAAAGTTGAGTTTTGACCGAGTGTTCCTAGGGCAGATAAATATATAATATTTAGATTCGATCCTGACAGTTTTGAACCAAAGTGCTGATGCATTTGCCTCCATAGAGTACATTTGACTTTTAATTTCTTTTTTTACATTTTAATTTTGACTTTTCATTTATTTTTAAATATTTTTTTTTTTTTTTTTACATTTTTACAAATTTGAGTGTTAAATAAAGTTGAAATTGGCTAGAAACCATCGAACTTAGACAAATTTGTCGACTCAACTCGTCGTTCTAATAGGGAATATCTGACCTTTATGGGGTCAAGGGCAGCAGGAGGGGACTTGACCTTTGATGAATCGCAGCGTTCAATTCAAAAATAATATGCGCAATTTATGTTGCTCCGTTTACAATTTACCGCACTTTGAAATGAACAATAACAAGAAAAAAAAAAAACAAACACATTACACACTCTATCTACACACACACACACACACACACACAGTTGGTATTTAGTTGAACAAGTGGCAAGTAGTTTATACAGCTGCTCGATCAATCAACACATTGAATTGGCCAGCGATCGAGATGCGATATTCCGATGAAATACATCGCCATCTTTTTGGCCACACTCAATCAAGTCGAAACAGTGCGAACACTTTTTGCACCCACAATATCATTGTTGCAATTGCAATTTGTGCCAACTATCAAACGATCCCATAAATTGTGGCTGTGGCAACTGCAGAGCGGACGCTGCTTGACTGATCGACTGCTAGATACCCTGCCTTTATAGAGCATTTTCTGTGCTGAAACTTTTACAAAATTTGAATAAAATAAATGACTCGAACTAAGTGGGTTTCCAAAATTTATCGGGAAAGTTAATCAGAAAATTGTAAACATTTCTAGAACTTTATGTTAGGGGTGTTTTTTTTATTGTATCACCAGCCCTTTTAGCTATGTATATTAAATAAATAGTATTTATTTAATTACAATGAACAATAATGTATTATTAATTTCAACACATCCTTGTTTTAACTGGAAAGTCTTCTACGGGTTCCATATTTAAGTTCTGTGATTTTTCTCTCTCCCATTTCTGTACTAGAATTTTCCTTTGATTTGATCTTGAATTATAAATGAACTAGATCATCAATTGTTGAATTGAAATTTAAGATGTTTAGATCTGGACTTCAATTTAAGTTAAAAAAAAGTATCCAAAAAATATAAGGCTCTAATCCCTCTATCTAAATGTGTTTAAAATTTCACCTCATCTGTTTTTGAACTTGAAAATCTTCAACTGGTTCCATATTTAAGATCAGTGATTTCTCTCTCCGATTTCTCAACTTGATGATTATTCGATGTTTTTATGCGATTTAAGGTTTGGTGAATTTTCTTATGATTTGATCTTGAGTTATAAATGAACTAGATCATTAACTGTTCTAAAATTGAAAAATCGAAACTTTCTTAAGATTTTAAGATGTTTAGATGTAGAATTTAACAATTCTGAACTTCGGTTTACTTGAAGAAATAATAAAAATATATAAAAAGCTAATTCCGCTATCTAAATGTGTTAAAAATTTCAATTTCTGTTTTTTAACTGGAAAATCTTGCATATTTTAGACCTGTGATTTTTCTCTCCTATTTCTCAACTAGAATTATCCTATAATTTGATCTTGAGTTACGAATTAGCTAGATCATCAATTGTTTTAAAATTTGAAAAATCGAAACTTTCGAGAGTTTTTTGAGATGTTTCGATGTCGAAATCAATTTCAACTCATCTGTTTTTTAACTGGAAAATCTTGCATATTTTAGACCTGTGATTTTTCTCTCCTATTTCTCTACTAGAATTATCCTATAATTTGATCTTGAGTTACGAATTAGCTAGATCATCAATTGTTTTAAAATTTGAAAAATCGAAACTTTCGAGAGTTTTTTGAGATGTTTCGATGTCGAAATCAATTTCAACTCATCTGTTTTTTAACTGGAAAATCTTGCATATTTTAGACCTGTGATTTTTCTCTCCTATTTCTCAACTAGAATTATCCTATAATTTGATCTTGAGTTACGAATTAACTAGATCATCAATTGTTTTAAAATTTGAAAAATCGAAACTTTCGAGAGTTTTTTGAGATGTTTCGATGTCGAAATCTTACCGTTGAATCGGAGCAGCGGGGACACTTGCAAGTGAAGCCCTTCTTCATCTTGAGGTAGAGATGTCGCGCAATGTTGCCGGTGAAGAGTTTCGTGTACGTTGTGGTTATCTCCTCGCCCTCGGGAATATCGACGGCGGCGCGCACGATCATGTTGTTGGTCTTCTCGTCGAAGGTGTAGTACGAATTGGGAATGCAATCGTGGTTCATGACGCCAAAGAGCGGATAGAGGGCGCGATAGTTGAACTCGGGATTGTCGGTGGTGCGATCGTTTGTCTTATCGAACCCGTTCGTTCGGAGCACGGCAACGGTGCGATTCATGATCTCCACGATCTTCTTGTCGCTGGGGAAATTCTTAAAGCACTTGGCCGCATTTCGCACCTCGGTGCGGTGATTGTTATCCAAATTGGCCTGCAGGCAATAAATCAAGTCGCGCTGATCTTTCGTCAAGTTGATGGCGCGCGCCACAGACAGCAGTCGAATGATCACGGAATTGGCCACGTCCGGTTCGTTGGGACCCCACGACTTGAACATGTCGCAGTCGGTCTTGTGCTGCTTCTTCTTGGCGCACAAACTGCAGACGGGCAGGCCGCAGCCCTGGCGGCACATGAACCTCGTGTCGGGCAGGACCTTGAAGCACACGCTGCACGAGTTCAGCGAGTCCTCCTCGTGGGCGGCCAGGCCGATCAGCAGCGGGCTGTCCTGGAAGATGATCTCGCCCCGCTTCAAATGGCGCGTGGCCATCACGCCACGCCCCGCGATCTTCGAGACGCCCACTTCCCAGGCGGGATCCTTGTCCTTGAACGGCGCCAGATGCAAGTCCAGCAATTCCGACGTGCGTTTCGGGCAGATCATTGTCAAGCTGTTTCTTTTCTTTTCTTTTCTTACTTCTCTCTCTTACGTTCTGTTTGACAACACTTTCCAACACTTGATTTGTATCAATTCAATGGACACAAAGAGAATCACAAACAAAAACAAAAAATCAGTTTCAATTCCCGCTTGCAGTTTACTGTTTACTGTTTACTGTTTACCGTTATTATCTTGTTTTGCTTTCGCCTCTTGTTTCGCTCCGTTGTTGGCGCGTATTTCGCGGCTGCCGTTTGCCAACTGTCGCCGCTTTCCAGCTTTACATGATTTTTATGTCGGAAAGTGTCGGAAAATCTTTTTTTCGCACAACGGCCGAAAATTCATTTGGCATTTCGGCTGCTTGCCACGAGGCAAAGTTCCGACGAGCTCAGCGACGTGGCGAGACGAGACGAGACGAGACGAAGAGAGGAGTGGAGAAGAGCGGGGGGGAACGAAGATTGCTCACCATGTTGATCAGGCTAACGATGACTCTCCACTCTCGATCAAATTATAATTAAAGAATTAATGAAAGGTGCAAAAAGGCGCTCGACTAAGGAAATTACTTGCTTCCTTGTTCCTTTTGCCAGAAAGCTCTCACATATATTTGGCGGCTGCCGACGTCTGAATACCCTTTCTTTCAGAAGTTTGTCCAAGTTGTGTGTACTTCATTTTTTTTTGACATCTGCAATTTATGTTTATTGCATACAAAAACACGTTATATTGAAAAAATTCTTTTTAATGGCTTCTAAATATCATTTTGAAATTTGAAAATAATCGAAAATTGACACTGAAAGAAATTGAAGAAAATTACGTTATTTGAAAACTTTAAATTAAAAGAAAAAATCAATAAAACTGATAAATCACAAAATAAATATAGCTGTTTCAATATTAATTACGTATATCCAAATAATTCGCTTAATTACCCATCGATTTATTAGAAATTGGGAATTAATAAGAAATGCAATGAAAAATGTTAAATCAATAGAAATATACAAATTCTTATATAAGTTTTAGGTCTAATTGAGTTATTTGTACAATTGAGTTATTTTTAAAGACCAAATATTCCAGTATAAGCTTTAGTTTATAGTTAAACGGTTCGAAAGAATTCGTCTACGAATCAAATCAAAATGAAACATTAATCATTAATCATTCATTACTTTATAAAGCTGAAGATTCTTAAAAATGTATTAAATTCGTATTTACATGTGTACATAATGTGTGTCTGAAGTAATATACCCCTGTTCTGCTAGTGTGAAGGGTATAGAAACTCTTGAACTGCTGGCGCTCATGAATTGAACGAGTGCAAACCGCTTTCAAAGGCAGAGTGACAGACGGAGAGGGGGGGAGGGTGGAAGGGGGCAAGTGCAGCTATACACCTACGCCCCTGAAGCGGTTGGAGGTGTGGGTGTTAAGAGGGGGGGGGGGGGTGGGGGGTAGCGTCACACTTAGTAGGCGGATTACAAGTGTTAGGCACAACGATCTGGCAAGATTAACGCTGTCAGCATCCATAGCTGACAGCAACGGCTGCAAGTGTCTATCGCTGGATGGATTGATGTATTTACATATGTATGTGTGTATATGAACACCCCCCTCCCCCCCCTGCCCAAAAGCGACTCGAGTCCGAACCCGGATCGGTTGAATGTCTGAAATGTGAATGGACGCCCCAAGCGGGACGGCGGCATCGTCACGGATTTGTGCAATTCTGACAGCCTTCTGGAGTTGCGCCAAAAAATGTCGCAGCGAATGGAGCGATACTATGGCTAAAAACGAGTGTTGAGGGATGGAAATGCGAATGGGAACGGGAACGGTAACTGCAGCCAGGGTAAGGGAGAAAAAGAACATACTTATTCATGCATACACGAGTACATTCGACGACAGTGGAAAGTTGAAATCATTTGACATTCCTCTCGACTGGCTCTTGATCGTGCAATCCGCAATTAATCGTCGGGCCCGTCTCATGATAATGTCTGATATATTTGCATACTAACTTACCTCGAATTACTGTCGCCCCATTGGACATGACAGCTCGCCCAGGAAGCAAACACCATCGACCAGATAATCTATTTTGGATTTAAGCATATGCATGCACAGATCCATATATATCTATATCTGTACGTACATATTTATATTTCGACGCATAGAGAAGAAAACCAAATCAAATTTGTTTAACTTAAGCCCCGATATAAACTTTAAATCGATTTTAATATCAAAATTAATCGAGCTGTCGATCAGTCTCCAATTTATGCAGATATATCGAGTTTCAGACCAAATCAGACCAACTGCCAAATACATTCAAATTTATATTGATTTTATTCAAAAAATGTTTTGTCTTGTATATTTTGAAAATTGACAATTTTGAACCCCAATTTTCAACCACTTAATTAAATGTGTGAACGCGATACTCGTAGAACTTTAAGGTTAAAACAAATAACTGAAAGTTGTGAAAAATTACGCATATTTTTCGAAAGTATTTGCATTATTTTTTGGCTGAAATCGAATCACGAAGCTTTCCATAGACAGTTGTCATGTTTTTGTCGTCGATTCCAATTACGATATTTGTCTTTCGACTCAAATCATTAACTTGAAAGGCAGCGTAGTTTTGATTGTCATCTGAAAATTGATTAATCATTGGAAAGTCAGGCAACTTGAATTGTTTCCTGTGCAATCTTTGAATTCAATTCGCAATGGTGAGTGGAGTTGGGAATCACGACAAACATTTGCAGTGCTGAATTTGTCTATTCCAATGCAGGCGACCTATAAGCCGCTGTCGGTCAAGCTCAAGATTCCGACTCGTGTCCAGCCGGAGGTGATGCCCCCCAAGGGAGTGGAGGGTCAGTACACCAATAAGATGCATTACGTGGAGAAGCATCTGCTGCGCAAGTTGGCGACTCAGGAGTGCGCCGCTCCCTTCATGGAACCCGTCGACTCCGAGGCTCTCAATGTGCCCACCTATTATACCATCATCAACAATCCCATGGACGTGGGAACAATCATCCAGCGGGTCGAGAACAGATACTATCGCAGTGTGAACGATCTGATCAAGGATCTGAAGCTGGTAATCAGCAACTGCTACACCTTCAACCGACCCCACTCCAGGGTCTATCGCAAAGGCCTCCAGTTGGAGAAGCTCCTGCTCAAGGCTCTCGAGAAACTACCAGCGGGTGAGGAGTTGCCCTACGTCAAGGAGAGCCCGGAAATGGCCGAGACGCAGCTGCGGTGCCAGGCGAAGCTGAAGCAGCTCCTGGACAACACCGAACAGTTGGAGCAACCCGCCCGTGACTTTTTCCAGAGCAAGTGGCTGGATCTTGCCCGCAAGCTGGAGAAGAGTCGCCCTCAATCCGTGGAGGATTTCGACAGGCGGGTGGAGAACATCCTCAAACAGTGCCACAATCGAGCCAAGCACGTTTATCAGCTATTCGACAGTGATCCCAACCAGCCGCTGGCACTGGACGACGAGGGCAACGAGATCCCTGTGGTCAGCGAGAATGTCATCAATGTATTTGGCCCAGACAACTGGCCTGTCCACAAGCCGCATCTCAAGTGGCAGGACAGTGTGATCGGCGCCCTCGACAAGACGGTCGACTGTCTGAAAGCAGCTCTGGCGAAGTGTTCACGTGATCGGGAGCAGACAAAAACGGACACGTTGGAGGGGCAGCAAGAAGTGAACAAGGAGCCCAGCAGGAGCCAGGGGCAGGACGATGAGAAGGGAAGGGAGGAGCAGAAGCTGTCCTACAAGCTTGGGCAGATATTGATCCGCGCCAAGATCACCGACCAGGGGACCGGCTTGCAAACGAATCTGGCTGATTCCTCCGATGACGAGGCAGGGGAGGGGGCAGGAGAAGTCCAGCCGGATTTCGTGAGCATCGAGGAGCGTCAGATCCTTCAGATGCAGTTCGAGAAGATGTCTCCGGAGTCCATGTACGAGATAATGCACATGATTGAGCAATCCGAGAATCGTTCGGGCAGCAACGTCGATCGCAAGTACAACGTCATGTCCTTCAGTCCCGTGACCATAAATCTCCTGAAGAAGGCCATGGAGACTGATGCCCGCCCGAAGAACAAGGCCAACAAGAACCCGGGCAAACGAGTCCCCAAGGCGAATCGGGAGAGTAAGACCCAAAAACTAAGCCTGAAGCAACGCAAGGAACTGCAGCTTAAGACCAAGGACATCAATAGGGATTTTGGGGAAAAACAAATCGATGCTGGTAAGAATCTTGGCGAGGATTCGAGTGCGCATCACTTTCTGATGGAGCTACCATTAGATAATCCCAGAGGGTCGGGTCAATATTTTCAGCAGGATATCGGGAACAGCGATCAAATCTGATGATGATCAAATTAACGAAATTATGTCCTACTCTAAACATTTGGGAAGTTCTATGAATTGAATAATTTGTCAATCAATAAATGAGTGTTGAAAAATTATCGAATTATTTACTTGTGCAAACTCCTTGAGACATCACGTTCGGAGGCGAACAGGACAACAAATGCGAAAGCACAGCTCACTGCCATAGCTGTCTCTTTCACACTTACAACGTGTCTAAGCTAGAGATGCAAAAACAAACATGGCCGCTGCGCCTGCTCTCTTGACGAACTTAACGAAGCTAGCAAGTGCGTGTGAGACACACACACACACACAAATGTACACAGCTGATGTGTCATCAACAGTTTGTTATCGAATTGACCACTTATCGATAAAATGTGAACTTTCTTTATCTAACTAATTCAATAGGTGAAATTGATCTTAATACATTTTGTCTGCCAAAAGCGACAGCATTTCAAAATAGTTGGGGAAATAAATATAGTATATATTTAGATATATTTATGTACATATTTATAAGTGGAAATCACGTGCATCTACAAATTGTCAGTATTATGCCAAATGAATGGCAGACACACAATTCTCGATAGGCAAAAAGAACTTGCAAATTGACTTTCGCCCATGTCGCCAACGTGTCCTGTTTGCACTGTTCATGGCAAACGCCCCTGCCACCCCGGCCCCTGCCCCTGCCCCCGCCCGTGCGGTCCTAGTGACGATTCATGCTGACAATTTGGTTTAGTAGGCGGCGTAGACAGCAAATTGGCTGAAAATGTTGCCAATGCAAAAGATTTGCGCTGCCAACATAAAAAAAAGATGGAAATAGAAAAAATAAAAACAACTTTAATTTAATAAAATTGAAATAAATGCCAAACAAATCAAGCGAGCGACTCGTGTATAAATTTGTTGTTGCCCTGTTATTATTAATTGCAATGCAACAACAAAACACTCGCAATGTAATGTAATCAAATTTACAAATGGCAAATACCTTGCGAAATTCTTATGCCATGCAATGTATTACATACATATGTACAAATGTACATATGTACATATGTACGTGCGAGTGTGCAACAGCTATAGGAAAAGCAAAGACTTTTCTTTTTGGCGCTTTCACGCGTTTGCGTTACGCGCCGTTGACAATTCAAAATTTGGCGCCATCGCCATGTCATCGTCCATGTCAAAACTTGTCGCCCTAATATCGCAACACTGTAGCACTGCACTCCTCGCTCTCTCTCTCTCTCTCGCTCTCTCTCTTTCCCGCTCTCTCTCTCTCCAGCCTATCTCGCTCCACTTGCATACCTAACCTAGGGTCTGCAAATATTCTAGAAAATCATACATACATACACACACATATGTATGTATTTGAATGTGTGTGCATTAAAGAGCAACCTACACACACATACACACGTCGCGTGGGCCGAAATGCAACAAATTGCGGTAAATGCCCAAAGGCAAAAGTGAGAGTGCGACTTTCATTAATAGCTCGACTAAGCATACCCTGTCATCAAGTGCTGGACTGTAAATGGCATTTAAATACTGCATATGAAAAAAAACAGATATCGCTTATCACTTGGCATGTTATCGATAGATCATTGAAGTACGCTAAATAGCTCGATAACGATTAAAACTCAAGTTCTTTTTTTTTAGCTGCAAGTTCATTTGAATTGATTTGAATAATTCAATTGAAATCTCAAATGTAACATGCTGAGACAATTGTCTGATACAGCCGTCTGCGCACTTGTCAGCAAGGATATTCTCGAAACTAAAATAATATTTGGCAATTTATTGCACACAAACAAAATATGCATGAAAATTTGCTGAAAATGTTGTGTATGCAGCTCGCCATGTTGCTGTTTTTAATTTTCAGAGTCAATTAAAAATTGTTAATTTTACTTATAATTTTAAGGTAGCAAAATGCGATGCGACCAACGCCACAACCAAAACCAAAAGCAGCAGCAGCAGCAACAACAACAACAACTGCGAAAATAGAGGCAAAAAATTGCAATTAAAATATTTGCGCGACTTTGTCACGATGGCGACGACGACGACGGCGTCAGTTGATGGCGGCAAATTTGGCGTTGAGCTGACAGTTGACCACCACACACACACATTCAAGCACACACACACACACACGCACAGTCAACTATCGTGCCATATAAATTGCAATTAAATGCAAACTTTGAACGAAATGTTTTCCTGTTCCGTTGAAAGCATAAAGATTGTATCCATTTTTATTGCTATGTGGACCGCTCGCTTCCCATCTGCCTGTCAATCTTGACAGTCCAACTACAGGGTATCCTCTAGTCGTTCAATCACATGCATTTTGCACATAATGTTTTACCTGTTTCTTCTCATCTACCTGTCAACTTTGACAGCCACTTTACTAAAGTGCCTGACAAAAACTATGAAACTATTTTTAAGTGTCCATACCCTGTAAATTGTTATTGTATGCCATGTATCATATATTTGTATAACTTCCAGGTAATCGGTTGATAAATGTTATATGAACAAGTAACTGTGACTTTCAATTGTTAAGATGATGTTTATAAAAATTGAATGGTGATTGAGAATAAAGTCAGTCTAATCTTTTCGATTATACACAGCTTCCCAATACAATGAAAGGTATATACAAAATTTTTAAATGAATAATTGTGAAATATATAATTGTTGATTATATTGTTTTTCCATCAATAATTTTTCATTATAACCAGATTCCAAACCAGTTCTTAAAGCGACCTCAACATATTCTTGAAATGAACTGATGAGCTAACAAAATAATACCAACAATTTTTTACAGTGTATTTATTTAAAAAAAAAAGTATCCAAATATTTAGGAAATTGAAGTATGAAAATTCCTGATGACGTTGTTTTTGTACACAATTTGTGCTAATATTCTATCGTATTGACCGATTTATTTTTCCCGAGCGATCCAAATAAATGGTGCATTAGGAATCTGCGAAATTATGAATTGTTGAAAGTCTAATTGTACTTCTAAATATTTTTGATTACACATATGTTTTTTTTTTACAATTATTATCAGATTTCATATGCAAATAATTGCGTGTCCTTCAAGCTCCAAGGCAAGGTCAAGGCAACGCCTGTGATCTTTTGAGTTAAATCCAATCGATTACATATGTACATATATAGTATATAATGACTGACTGATCTTGGTAAATGCCAAACTTGGTTTATCCAAATGTCAAAAGTGCGCAACATGGACATTTTCAAAGCGATCGCCCGCAATGATCACGTCCAGATGGTGTAGTCTACAGTCTACAGTCTACAGTCTACGGTCTACAGTCTACGGTCTACAGGCCCCGAGGAGAGTTGCTAAATTTCTATTTGATTTTAATACACTTAAACGCAATCAATTTTATTTGCGCTCGTTTCGGTTGCCTGTCGAATCGAATTCAATTTGATTTGCTATTCGATGGGAACTTGCAATGGGCTTCTGTAAATCGAAGGATGAATTTGGATTTTTGGCTTCTGCGCCACAAAAAAAATAATAGAAAACAGCAAAGAAAAAAGAAAAAAAGTAAAGAAAAAAAAGAAATCTTGTTTACAAGCAAATGCGAGTGTGGAATCTTTACGAAAACTGAATGTTGCTGCTGCGTTCCATATGCACATGATCCAAATACAAATACACTCAGCAAAATCACTCAAGATTTCCATACTTAAGTAAGTATAAGTATTCAAGTACAAACGACAAGTTGAACTAAATCCAGTGGCAATAGCTTCAAAATACTTTTAAAAAAAGAATTCCACAAGTCTCCATAATTTGACCTTTTTCTTTGGATAATTATTGATTGATTTGAGTTCTGGGATACTTTAAGAACGCTTTTCGATTCATTGAAGTCTGTAAACGATCAAAACTCCAAAATCTTGAACTAATCCTAAAATGCACTTGTTTCTAGTACAAAACATTCTCAATCTTTATTTGTTTCAATCTTGAAATATACTTATTTAATGTAATTTAAAATAAACAGATTAAAAAATAAAAAATTTAAATTACAAAATAAAGTACAGTTAAGTTAATTCTCATAAATTTGTTTTTAAATTAAGGATAATTTCATACTTCGTTCACAAATAATAGGACACAACAATCTTAAAATTGCAAGAACAAAACGTTTTAGATTCAAGTTGGCAACTACAAAATTTGAAGATGTCATATTTTTTCACAGTGTACACACTGAATACTTACATATGTATATGTAGCACTATATGTACATAAATTCATATATCCACTTGCGACTTATGTGTTAACATAAAACAGATGACGAGCAGCAGCTGTGACTGCCAATCCAATTTGCTTTGGTTACCCAACTGGATATGGATATCGTTTCTGGCTTCATCATCGTCGTTACGTTAGCTTGCCAATTACGTCATAACAACCCCTTCCCTATAGACATGGCGAGACAAAGACAGAGACAGAGACAGTGACAGAGAGAGAGAGAGAAGCTGTCGAGAGCATTTGCACTCCAGCTAATTGTAATCTTAATAACTGCATTCATCACAATTTATCGTCGTTTTATGCATTTCTTACTTTTGTTTTTTTCATTTTTTGCATTTTTGCCTCAGTTTAGCTTTATCTCTGAACCCAAGATGACAATAGACCGACTGCAGATCGTATTAATGCTATTTGTAAGTTGATTATTCAGAATATTCTATTTTGAGTAGTCTTTTTTCATAAGCACTGTCAATTCGAATTTGCGCAAATTAAAGACAATCAAAATTCGCACTGGCCCAGAAAATCAACTCAATACATTTGTAAACATTACTGCATATTATTCAAATTTGTAGATAAGCTAACTTTTTGATTTAAAACTGTTTTATTATGGGAAGAATTTAAATGTGGAATAAGCACACTTTAAAGAGCTTTTTACTGCAGGGTAAAGTTATACTGAATGCAACAACTTGAATAGCTTTTAATACCTAAGTATCTCATTGTACTGTAAACCCGTTTGCACAATTCTCAAGCCCAATTAATTTCTCGCTTTGTTTTATTCAATTAAAAATTGAGGCTAGTTTCACAGATAATTCGACTTATTTGCATTAGTATTAACAGTTAGCGCTTTCACATTTTTATACCTTTCATACCTTTTAGTAATTTTTGCACTTTAAATTCAATAAGTCGTTAAGTCGATAACGATAACTCCACTAATCGAGTTTGCCATTCACAGTTGGCGCTTTTATCCCGCTGCTTTTTGGTGGCGCTGCCGCTGCCCACAAGGTCGCCACAGTCCCTGGGCATACTGCGTGCCAGGGATGCATGCTCTGCCAGCGGCAAACTTAATTCAGATCAGCGCCGAGCTTTGGATAGACACGAATACGAGAACGAGCTGTGGGTGCATCTATACATACACTGCTTCTGGACGCAACTGCAGCTGTGGGAGGATGACGCGGGCTTTAACTCCAATCGCATTCTCCACACTTACGGGGGGCGGCAGCGTTTGAATGAGGAGGAAGCTTTGCTAGCCATAAATGGCTGCAATGCGCGTGCTCGTGGAACTTCTAGAAATCCGATCGATTGGTGCTTTAATGCATTTATCTGCATTCTTCGCACTCCTGTAGGCGATTGGTATCGTCGCCACCTGCTGGACGTAATCAATGGAAATGTTTAAAGAAGACGCAAATTAATACAATTAGTCAAGTAATTATTTTGTCAAAGAAAAACCAATCTTAGATTTTCATTTATTTTCCTTTATTTTATTATAATTGCTTCGAGTGCTTAAAACAAGAAAAAAATAAAAAGAAAATGTTTGCAAAAGAATCACTGACTCCACTCCAGTACAAATTAATTAGTGTTGTTAAATGTCCATTAATGGTTAATGGAATCCTTCGATATTCGATTGTCGATAACAGATATGATAATATACATAGGTATGAAATGAAATGTCGTCCATTCATCTGGCGAATGGATTTATTATCAGGCACACGAAAATCGTAGTAGACTTGGGCAGCAAAATTCAACAAATTTAAGACTGAAAGGCTTTGACAAACGAATCTGAAAACCGGCCAAGATGGAAAACAGTAACATACGCGACTTTGGTAATACGAACGATGACACAATTGACACAATCTCGAATGAAACCAGCGCATCGCGCACATTGAAAGCCAAAAATGCTCAAACGGATGTGATTGCTCCAAATGGGACAGCAGCTAAATTGCCAGAACAACAACAGAAACAACAACAGAAACAACAACCGAAACAACAACAACATCAGCAAATCGACGAACAGATCGAGGGCAAAGACCAACCAAAAACTGAAGGAGGTGGTGGGCCTGAAGCTGCCGTTGCTATTCCCGTTACATCTCCCGCTGGCAATGATCACAATAATGTTAACGGGCAGGAGACTCAAGAGTTGTTGTTGCCACCGAAACAGAATCGTTGCGACAAGTGTGGCAAGAAATTTGGCTTAACCGGCGGATTCCCCTGCCGCTGCGGCGGCACATATTGCGCCTTTCATCGCTATAGCGATCGCCATGATTGCAACTTTGATTATCGCGAGATGGGAGCAACTCAAATACGTCGCGATAATCCATTAGTTGTACCAGAAAAGCTGCGCAAACTCTAATTAACGCCGAGCTGTGCTGACTGGCAACGCCGGCTTGGTGGTCATTCGTTCTATTGCTGTTCTCTTATTGTTCTCATTTCTGTTTATCAATTTTTTTCCTCCTTCCTTCATTTCTTTTTTTGGCATGAGCTATTCCGAAAAACTGCATCCAGAGCAACAGCAACAACAACAACAATAGAACCGGCAACACACAATACATACATGTATAACCAAGAGGCAATGCAAAATGTACAATAAATTTTAATAATGTAGCATTTGTAAGCCATTCATCATTTTCTATTAGAAAGATTGCAACGTAATTTATTTTTCGTAACGTTACATTTAAATCAAATGGCGTCATCTGTGGGCGCTTTTGAGTACTACAAAGGAAAACGGACGGCTGTTGTTCATTTTTGGGAGCAAAGCAACACTACATGTATCGATATATGTTTCGTTCGATAGATACCAAAGCCGCTGTTTGCAAATATCGATGTTTCACTCGATGTTTTTCCATCCTCCAACACTAACCAAATTGCAGCAGCAAAAATACAATTCTAGACGACGCCACATAAACATAAATAAACATCAACAGCTAAAATAAATAACAAAGAAACATTGCGTCGACAAAAGCGCGGGAAAAGTGTGGGCGATTTGAGCATTGTGCCAGCTAAATGGAGATGGAGAAGAAGGCCAAAGAGCAGTTGCGTCGCTACAAGAAGTCGCGACATGCGCATTCAAGTAGCGACAGCTCCAGCACAGACACCGACAGCGGCAGCAGCTCGTACAGCAGCTCCGACAGCGAACGCGATCACCATGGACACGAGCATCCGCATCAGCGGGCCGCTGAGCGACATCATCGCAAGAAGAAGAGCTCGAGGCGGGCGGGCAGCTCGTCGGGCGACGAGCGTCGCAAGCGCGATAAGCGGGAACGTGAACGGGATCGTGATCGCGACCGTGATCATGTCCAAAAGAAGCTGGTGGCCAAGCGTAATCATATTAAACGCAAGCTGAAAGAGGCGCGACTCAAGAAACGTGCCGCCGCTGCGCTCAGCGGACATGGACATCGGGCTCTGTCCCCGGCCACGCAGGCCAAGCTGAAGAAGCTCGCGGAGCGGAAGCATTTGCGTGCCGCCAGCAAGGAGCAGCGGGAGCGGGAGCGCGAGAAGCTGCGTAGTGTGCATCGGGAAAGGGAACGTGAGCGGGAACGGGATCATCATCGCTTGGGCAGCAGTCGGTCGCCAACAGGTGCCGCCAGCACCACAACGACCACCAAAATTCGCATTCATCAGGATGTGGTGGGCAAGCGTCAGAAGAGTCCTGGTCCAGCCTCCAGCTCGGTTTTAGGACCCAATAACACGCCCGCTGCTCGCATGCATCATCAGCTCATGTCACGGGAGAAGATCATCATACAGACGAGAACCCGGGGACGCACTCCGTCGCTGGAACGTGAGCGGGAGAGGGAGCGCGAACGGGAGCGCATCGAGCGTGAAAGGGAGCGAGAGAGAGAGCGCGTGGAGCGAGAGCACGAACGGCAGCGGCATGAGCACAAACTCCAACGCCACGATGATCTCTCCATCCGCGAACGGGAACGGGATCGCCGCGAAAGGGAGCGAGAACGCGCCGAGCGGGAGGCAGCGCGGGACAAGGAGCGCGCCGAGGCCTTGGCCCGCTGCCAGGAGCGACAGCGGGAACGCGAGCGCCTGGCGCGCGAGAAGATGCGCCGCCAGGAGGAGGAGGATGGCAAAAAGCCCTACGGAGCGGGCGGTGTACGAGACCTGGACATGGCCATACCATATGGCAGTCGGGAGCGATCCCTAGAGACCGTCGACCGTGCCGGGCGCCATGTGCGCGACAAACGGGAACTGGACGCATATGAACGGGAGCAGGAATTCATCGAGGCCGAGCGCCATGGACTGCTGGACGAGATGCGGCGCTATGGAGGGCAACGGAGACGTGAGCTCAGTCCGCTCGCCGAGCACTTTCCACAGCGCATCAGAGATCTCCGAGATCTCTACTCGGAGGAGGAGCGTGAACGGTGAGTCAACTGTCAATTCTTTCACTTGAAGACTACACTTAATGTCCTCTGCAGGGACTGTTGCGTATCGGTTTCCGGTTTTATTTATATTATAAAAAATATTAAAGATACGTAAATTTCAAGAAATAAATATTTCAAAATTTAAGATCTTCGCGTTGAGATCAATATATATGTAAATCAAATTAGGGCAGAAGTAAAAATTAAATTAATTTGTCAAATATGGTGAATACACCTTAACAACAAAATGAAATTTAATGCCGATTATTGACACATTATGACGATTATTGCAAATTATCCATATATAAGAAATTTTGACTCCGATTTTCATGATGAATGTCTTGTTTTTCATAATATTAACTCTACTTTAACTTTGCATTTAAATTTTATGCGCCTGAGACAAAATATTTTTTTCAAGAATTTCTCGAATTTTGCATAGTTACCCCTTTACATTTTTCGAAAATTTTCAAAAATTTTAAATTTTGAATTTATTCTTTCAATCGACTTCAGATGATAAAATTGGGGTAAAAAAGTACTTTTAAACTTATTTCCACTTATTTTCTTTAAAATCTAAGCTAAAAACTGCAAAATTCTTCCTAATTCATCGTACATAGTAGTCTTATTATTTGAATAGATTTGTCAGATCTTCATAGATTTTGAAAAGGAATGTCTTATTTTTCATAATATTAACCCAACTTTAACTTCACATTTAAATCTTATGCTTTTGAGACAAACAATTTGTACCGAAAATTTCTCGAATTTTGCATAGTTACCCCTTTACATTTTTCGAAAATTTTCAAAAATTTTAAATCTTAAATTTATTCTTTCAACCGACTTCAGATGATAAAATTGGGGTAAAAAAGTACTTTTAAACTTATTTCCACTTATTTTCATTAAAATCTTAACAGTTACTGCGATTTCAGTTACGGTTACCAATTTCAACCGGTTAATACCGGTTACGGTTATGGCGACGGTTTTAATCGTTGATTTTAAGCTATTATTTAAATGCAAAATAATAATATTATACATTTTTCTTAAATTTTCTATTTAAAAATTACAAAATTATATTTCAATTTCAATTTTTATTGTATACTATCAAAATTGAGTTTAAAACTTTTGATTTGCTTCAAAAGAAATTCAAATAATAATTACATTTCAAGATTGATTTAAAATGAATTTTAATTAATTGGCAGGGCCTACAAACGTGCCTATTTGGATGCACGCTACTCGCGGGATCGGGAAGCTTGGCTGGAGGCGAGGGACATGCGGGACTATCGTGAGCTGGATGCGGAGGATGCCCTCTATGCGGACGAGCGGGAGCGCATGATGCGTGAACGCGAGCGAGAGAGGGAGAGGGAGCGAGAGAGATTGCCAGCTCGGGGAGATTACCGTGCAGAGTGGGAACGTGACTGGGATGAGGATGGTGCTGGTGGCGGCGGCGGAGGAGGAGGAGCTGGTGGTGGAGGTGGAGGTGGCAGTGGCGGCAATGGTGTTAATCCTAGTGGCAATGGTACACCAGGACGCGCCAGCGGCTTTGTTGGTGGTCCCAAGCGGCCAAAGCCGCCGGCACAGCAGACATCACAGCAGCAGCATCATTCGGCCTCGGAGCCGGATTGGGATGCGGATGAGCGTGAAGAGTGCGTCGGTGGTGGCGTTAGCGGCGGCGGTGTCGGCGTCGGCGTCGGTGCTGGTGGTGGCAATGATGTGGTGAAGAACGAGCCCGCCTGGCTGGAGCATGATCAGCGAGAGAAGCCACGTGGCTGGCAGCAGGCGAACAACGATTGGCGCGACAATGATGAGCCCAACTTTGGACGCAACAATGGTGCTGGCAATGATGGGCAGGCGCCACATCATGCGCCTTCCTCGTCGCCACATCATCATGTGCATCCACGTGGCGAACGCGGTGCCGGACGCGGTGGCTTTCGACGTGGCGGTGGCGGACATGGTCATGAGCATGGCGAGCGTGGTTACCGATCGCATCCGCCGCCATTGATGACGCTGCCGGTGCAGCCACCAGGTGGTTACCATGGCGGCGGTGGCAGCTCACGTGGATTTCCGCACAAGCGTTTGCCATACGGCGGCGGCGGTGGCGGCGGCGGCCCCTTCATCAAGAAGCATCCACATATGCCGCCGGCAGCGATAGCCGCCGGAGCAGCTGCATCCACCGCTCAGGTGGCGCCCAAGCCGAGCAATGCGGCGGCCCAAGCGAGCGCCGTGGCGGCGGCCACGACAGCGGTGGCAGCGGCCAAGGCGGCGGCCCATAGTGCTGCCAATGCCATCACCAATCCTGGCATTCTCGCTCAGGTGAGCAAGCTGCCCAACATCAAGCAGGAGGATGCATCCGAGGACTCGGCCGGCACGCCCGAGTTGGGTGGCAATTCCGTGTCCGCTGGCCCGGCAACAGAGTCGTCCAATCTGTCGCTGGACTCATCACTGCGACTGCAACTGAAGCAGGAGCCAAAGCCCAGTGGCGAACTGAGCGAGATTAGCGACAGCGATGATGATATACTCAATAAAACGGACAAGGTGAAACCGAAATCAGAACTGCAACTGGACGGAGCATCAGCTGCCAGCCAGGAACTCGCCACGGATGCCTTGTCCAACAACGAGGAGACGATCAAAAGCGAATCCCAGCCAACTGCCCCAACTCAGATGCAGCTGACAACTCCGGCGACGGCGGCAGCGGCAGCGGCGGCTCAGCAAACGAGCGTCAAGAGCGAGGAAGTTGAGGAAGTGCTGGACTTTGAGGAGATCTCCGATGGTGAACTGGAGGAGGATGCCAGGCACAAGGGTAAGTGTCGACGATAGCGAGGTTCACAGGTTAACAGGCTCGACTCGAAGCAGCTCATTTGCTGTTCCTCTTCTTGTTGTTCCTCTTTTATATCGATAGCTCATAAATAATTGATCACGTCGATTGTGAATTTAAAAGTGAAACAAAATTTTGGCTGCTCGATAAATTATGGATCGAGTTTTAAATCGATATTTCAAATCGTCAACACAAACGTCAAGTTTTCGATATATCAACAGAAAAAAAATATCGATTTAAAGTACTTGAAAATTGCTTTGGCGCAAATTGGAGTTATCGATTATTCGATGTATTTTTCTGCTCTTGCTGATACTAATTGTTGCATACGCTTTCCAGGCATTGGCGATGCTTTGGGTGTGGACTGGCAGGGATTGATAGCGGAGACGCGACAGCAGGCAACGGATCATGCGGCACAACAGGGCGTCGATCGGAACACGTCGGCCAAACAGCGTTGGCAACCGCATCGCGTGCTCCTCGATATGGGCATCAGTTTTGACATGGCGGGCACGGAGTATGCCCATCGCATCATCAGCGATGCGCGCCAGCAGTTGCTCGACGAGAAGGAGCAGCAACAGCAACAGCAGCTGGTCAAAACGGAACCGGAAACGGGCAAAACAACGCCGGCGCATGATTATCGCGAACTGCTGGACACGGAGCAGGTGGAGCCGTTGGCTTGCGTCCAAATGGGCTTGCGAAGTGCCGCCGCCGAGCGTCAGCGACTTGTGGGCAATGTCTGTGGTCCTGGCAGTCGGGCGCTCAGCGCTCGACAGGATTTGCGATTGCGTCGTCAGCTCTGTGGCCTACCTGCGAGGGAATGTGACTTTCCCAGGAACGTGCCCATTGTCAGCGAGGGATTGAGATCGCTGGCCATGCACATGTTCCAGCGCACTCTCGATGTCAAATGAGATCCGATCGCTCGACGTCGGCTCGAGCAATTTAGCTATAGACTAGATATACAAATCTACATGCAATGTCCGAATCCTGTCTCCAATCTCTACCAGGTTGACAACCTTAACCATAAACATAACAATGACGATCACGATAGCAATGACGAGAACAATGTTGATGCCTGATGTGTTTTGGTTAACAATTACAATTATGCAAGCGAATTCAATTACCTTAATTATGCTCGGATTCCAATAATTGTAACTCTTATTATGTCAAAGAAAAAAACAATACAACAAACAAGAAAGAAATCAAATCCATTAATACACAACTATACAGTATAATCTACTATGATGTAATTTAGTCAAAACTTCAATTCAAAATGTGCATGTAATCCTATTGAAATTGTGTAATAAATGAGATGATATTCAATGGAAATCAAATTTATTATTGAAAGATGATATTCAAGGGAAATGAAATGCATCTTGTATTGTGATTTAAATCCAAACAGTGAAACGCGTTTAACATCGATATCGATAAAAATGAATAGAGCTGTCGATATATCTCCAAATAGTATCGATACATCGAGTTTTCCCAATCAAGACGAAAATTGTATATTTAATTCAAAAAATTTATTGACCATAATTTGAGTGGATTAATTTGAGTCACACTTGATCTTAGAGATCAGTGTGTGCCTTAATCCAGTCAATGAAGTAAAAGACACGAGCATAGCCATCGGGATTGGAGGAACCACAGCCGCCATAGACAAAGCCGGCGATGCCAACGATCTCATTTTTGAAATGGGCCGGGCCGCCGGAGTCTCCATTGCAGGCGCCGTTGTTGGCCTCATGGCTGAGGCAGAGCATGTTGGGATAACCATATTTGATGCGCTTATCGCACTCCTCCAGCGACAGCGATTGGAGCGTGTTCCACTGCAGAAAACGCGGCAAATCACCGCCATGTGTGAGACGACCCCAGCCCGAGATGATGATGTCCGCATCCGCGGGCGTATTCGCAGTGGGCAGCGGAATGGCCTGGATATTGGATGAGTAGATAAAGGGCGTGTCCACACGCAACACGGCAATGTCGTTCAGGAAATTGCCATAATCCTCATGCACAATGACCTCGACCACCTGACGGATTATTCCGCCAGTGAATCTATCATTGCTGCCCGCCCGTACGTTGAGATTTTTAGCCGGATAGACTTCGATGGTGCCATTGTCATAGCTGTTGCTCACACAGTGGGCGGCAGTTAGCACCCAGTTTTTGGAGATGATCGAACCACCGCAATTGTGGGAGCCACGATTCCTCAGCGAGATCTGATGTGGAAACTGCGCCGGAGTTGCATCCACGCCACCCACAACCCGTCCGTCGGGCACATATCCTGGTGCCGCCTGGCAAACGACGGACAGCAAAATCACGGATAGAATCACTTGAATCAACAACATTCTGGCCACGACTGAGCTGCTCCAGTCCACGAGCATTGCTTTTATCGTTGCTCCTCCTCCTAAGTACACAATTATTTATTAACCAAGGAAAATAGTCTCAAGATTTTACGCCTTGCAAATATATACCTTATACCTTATCCGTTATCATTTATCAGTTATCAGTTGAAACTCGACGGCGCGATTTATGATCAATGGTCAATCTTATCAATTACACTTTATGACTAAATTCCCATTGGAGAACTTGTTCTATGTCTAAACAATATTTAAAATTGTTTTTCAAATCTATCGTTTTTTTAGCTGTTTTTCAAAAGTTAACATGCATTTTTAATAATTCCTCGATAGTGTCAAAACTGATTTTTTTAAACTGTACATTTCCTTAAAGTTAATGGATATTTCTATTAAATATTTACACACAGTTTTGAATTGAAGTAAATTTTTTATCTTTAAAAATGTTGCACAGAAAACTGGTACATTTAAATTTTAAAAATGTATCCGCATCAAATCAATATCGTGAGTTTGGTATTTAAAATATCGATATGTCGATGTGATAGCAAGTATCGCCATTTGGTGTTTAGAATATCGATAAATCTGTGCGATAGCATGAATCGTATTTACATCACTATAATGGCCGCTTGTCACCAACTTTGAAAAGAAAAACAAGCTCAATATATAAATTGTCGCTTTAAGTCGTCTGCTCAGCAGTTTGCATTCGCTGCTGGTGCACATAACAAACGCAATAATCACTTGCTGCTAATTACAAAGACACACACACACACATATATATTCACATATTTACATAAACGATTAAGCGACTGTTTGTCAAAGAATTTTTTCAGTTGCTTTGTCAGCGCCATTTTGACAATTGAGTAGCTGCAAGAATGAAATTGTTCATAGCGACTTTGTCGCTGGTGGTGGTCCTCACCGCCGGATTGGATGATCCGCATATGCTGAGCGATGAGTTTATTAAGTTGGTCCAGGAAAAGGCCACCACATGGACGGTAAGCGAATTTAGAATTTTATACTTTTTTCGTTAGCTGCTGACGTGACACACAAATGCACAATTGCAGGTTGGTCGTAATTTCGACAAAGATGTGTCGGAGCAACATATCCGGGGCTTAATGGGCGTTCATCCCGATGCTGACAAATTCAAGCTGCCGGAAAAGATTCAAGAGCTGCGCGAGGTGAGCCGGGATGATCTGCCCGAGGAATTCGATGCACGCGCTGCTTGGCCAAACTGTCCCACAATTGGTGAAATTCGTGATCAGGGCTCCTGCGGTTCCTGCTGGGCCTTCGGCGCCGTCGAGGCAATGTCGGATCGAGTAAGTAATCGCCCACAAAGTACAATAACAATAACAATAACAAAGGCCAATGACGCATAGCTGCGTGATGCTTATCGCAATTGTTGCTTATCGATTTCTATACAATTGCGTTGCACACTTTGTGTCTGTCTCTATGTTCTTGTTTTTGTTTCGTTTGTTGTGCTCTTTGTTAGACTCTGTACTGAAGAAAGTTCAAAGTGTCTAATTAGTTGATGAGGTTATATACATGCA